>CM065470.1:15693176-16293176 GCA_032872505.1 Leptopilina syphax
TTCTAATATACAATTAAAAAATAATTTCCTTATTATCGACGAAATTTCGTAAAATCGAATTGTAAACAAATGAATTTGAAAATTCTCAAAGAACTTTTTCAAAAATTATTAAAAATATTTGATTTAAAAAAGAATTTTAGTTAAAAATTCTAGAAAATAATAATTGAATTGAAAAGATGAGAATAATTTTGAAAAAGTTACAATCACAATATTCTTATAATATAAAATGATGATTTTATCACTCTGTGATCTTTAATTATTATATAAGACATGAAGAAATCAATTGGTAATTTCACTGGTTCGAGTCCTGCTTTGTGCTTAATTCTTAGTTTGTTTGTTTTTGTTTTGCAATTCGAACTGATTTTGTATGAGAAGAAAAGGGGGAGATTTTCAGTTGAATGTAAAGTCAGTGGATCGGGGCTGAAGCTACAGTTTTTTTTCTCTTTGAAGCAAAGAAAATTTATTTTTTGGATTAATTATCAATTTTTTTTTTTTGATTTTTTATGGTTTTCTTGAGTTTTGGCATTTTAAAGAATCGTTAGCAATTATTAATTTACTATTGTCGCTTTGGTGTATGACGGACTGGGTTGGTTTCCCCCAAACAGACCCGTTCTTTACAGACCTGTCAGGATTGACACTTCAATCGGGCGTTGGAGTTGGACCTGCGGGACGTTTGGTGAAGGACGAGTATACGGTAGGTGGAGGAACGGCAGCCGCCGTGACCGGTGTTGGTGCCAGTTCAGGAATGGAAGTTGATGGGGAAATGAATCAAACAATTCAACATCATCCACCAACACAACCACCTGCGGCAAATAATCCACAACAACCACAACAACCATTTATGCCCGGTCATTCAACTCAAAATCCAGGTATTTTCGCACAATTGGTTTCTTCTTTTTTCTACCCCAATACACAATTTTCGTTTTGTCTACATATTTTATTTTTATTTTCGCAAATTCCTCTCTCTTTTTTTTGTTTCTGCTTCTTTTTTATTATTTGTTTTATTTTTTTGATTTTGTTTTGCACAGCCAATGGGGAGGGAATGTTTAGTGGAGGCGGGGGAGTTAATGGTAATAATCCACACAACAAATTGGAAGAGAATAATTGCCCCCGACAGACATGGATTCCCACGCCTCATCATTCTTCGACGCGAAACATACACCATTGTACGTACATGGGTTATTTTTTATTTTTATCGTTTTATTTTTAAAAATTATTATTATTATCTACTATACACAGTTTTTTTCATTTAACCAAGTTTCTGGAAAACTTGATGTTTTAAATTTAACGAAACAACTTTGTTGAAGATTTTCCAATGGAGACATTTTTTTGGTTTGTTTGTTTTTTTTTTGAAAATTTATTTTGGTTTTTTAGCTGTAGTACATACGATGGGACATCCGGTTGCTAATCAACAGCAGCCGATAAATACTCCGAGTGCTAATACCAGTGGACAAATTTTGAATTCCAATCCGGGACAGACTGCTGAACCTTTCTATGGAACTACGACACCACCTCAGGATCTTAATCAACCTCAACCTGCTGTTGATCCATTGGCAGCAACTTTAAGTACGTTTAATCAATTTTTTAAATTGTGAAAAATTGATTAAGTATAACAATGCTTAATTAGATGGATTAAGTATTTTAATACTTAATTAGATAAATTATCATATGGAATGTATTGGTGAAAATGGGAAAGTTTTAATTTTTTTTCTTGTTGTAACAGGTGGAAGCCAAGGTTCTCCAGTGTCACCGGTGCATTTACATCATCAAAATGGTTTTGCCGTGGCCGCAGTGACGAATCCTTATAATACCGGTGCACCACAATGGACTGGTGCAAATACTTTAACTTACACGCAAAGTATGCAACCTCCCGATCATCGACACCTGCACACCACATCATATTGTAAGTTTCTTATTTTATTAAAGTCATTTGGTAAAGTTTACAACGTTCATAATCAACGGTGTAGAAGAAAAAATAATTTTCTATTCAAAAAATTCTTTACGTTTCTTCATCAACGAGTTAAAAAAAAATTTGTAAACGTAAAATATTATTTTCTGAGTTAAAAATGTTTTATTCTTTGCATCGTTGATAATAAACGTTGTGAACTTGAACCACGTCTTACAGTTTGAATGATTCTTTGTGAAGAGTACGATTCGTTCACTGAAGTTAATTAAAAATTTAGATTTAAAAAATAAAATTAATTATTTTAATTTTCTATATTACAATTTATTTAATTAGGGTGGCCACGTGTCAGTAAAGTCAGGAAAACGCCAGGAAAACAAAATTTTTAACAGTAAAGTCAGAGAAATAACAGAAAAAAATTTTTTGTCAGGGAAATTAAAAAAGTTGAAACTTTTTTCGATTTATTTTCAAAAATTGCGAATTTTTCGACTTTTCTTCCACATATTGCAACAAAATATTACATTTTTTAGTATAAAATACAAATTATTTCTATTTTTATAGTGCGAAAAATAACTAAACAAATCTTACAAAAATTATTTTTGAATCATTTTTAAGATAATTAAATTTTTCAAATATATCTATAATAAAAATCGTTTTAATTTTTTAAATAATTGAAATTTTGTACAATTTAATTAAAAATAATCAATTTTTTTCATGTATTTTGTCACAATTTTTGAAAACAACTTTTGAAGAGTTTTAATTTAAAATTTTGAAAATAATTGAATTATCAAAAATTTTAATGAAAAAACTTTAAATTTAAATGTAAAAATGAAAATTAATGAAAATTAACTTCTGATTTCTTAAAATTCAATATTTTCAGTATTATTCAATTATATATTTCTGAAAATTCAAATTAAAAAAAAATAACATTTTAGAAAAAAAATCATGTTCAAAATTTTTTAATTAAAATTCACCAAAAAATTATACAAAAATTCTTTTAAGAAATTCAATTATTTTCGAAAAATTACACTAAAATATTTTTAAAAATTAATATTTATTATTAAAATTCTTCAAAAGTTTAATTATTTTTATTTATATATTTAAAAAAAATCAACTATTTTTAAAAGATGTTACCTTCAATTGTTTGGGAATTTTTTAATTGTGTATAATTAAAAACTATTATCTTTAAAAAATTATTTTAAAATATTTTTAAAAAATTAATTGTAAGAATTTCTTTATTATAATATTTAGAAGATATTATACCTTAATAATTTAAGTAAAAAACATGGACAGTAAGTTACAGTTTGAATTATTATAAAAAATTGAATTTTTGTATTTAAATAATTGAATTTTAAAAGAACTTTCGGAAAATTATTTAAAATATTTGATGTAGAGATGAAATTTAGTTGAAAATTGAAGAAAATAATTGAATTCACGAAGGGAAGTTGTAAGTTTTAGAAATTATTAAAATTCATTAATTTTACTCATTTTAAGGGGTTAAACCACTCTAGAGCGTCAAAAAGAGGTTCTAATTTCAACATTTTTTTTAAAGAAAAGTTTAAAAGTAATGAAAAATATGTTTACATATCTCTATCAGGTACACTTTAAAGAGAAAAAAATATACTTTATAAATTTTTTTTTTTTTTAAAACAGCAGATGTACATGTACGTGATGGAAACCCTTTTTAAAAAGAATTCCTTCGCGGCCGGAAAGGTTTTTTGTACAATTTTCATCCTAGAACAGAAAACAAATTATTTTCTATTTTTACATCTCAAAAGCTAGAGAAAGACGTAGGGGATTTTTTTTATGTTGCATATTCTTTTAGTTATAAACAATTTAGTGCCTATTTTTTTCAGTCAAAAACTCAGTTTTTCCATAAAATGTTCACCATTTTTGCAAAAATGGATTTAAAAAAAATCCCCTACGTCTTTCTCCAGCTTTTGAGATGTAAAAATAGAAAAAAAATTGTTTTCTGCTCTAGGATGAAAATTGTACCAAAAACCTTTCCGGCCGCGAAGGAATTCTTTTTACAAAGGGTTTCCATCACATACATGTACAGCTGCTGTTTTTAAACAAGAAAAATTTATAAAGTATATTTTTTTCTCTTTAAAGTGTACCTGATAGAGATATGTAAACATATTTTTCATTACTTTTAAACTTTTCTTTAAAAAAAATGTTCAAATTAGAACCTCTTTTTGACGCTCTAGAGTGGTTTAACCCCTTAAGTAAACTTTCATATTTTCCTGTAAAGAAAATTTTGTCAAGGAAAATAATTTTAATGTTAAAATTTACATTTTAATGTAAATTGTCAGGGAAATTTATAAACTGAAACTTGTGACGACCTTGTTTACTTTTGTCTTTTATAGTATTTAAATTGTAAATAACGATTTGAATTTTATTGAAAAAATTATTTTTAATAGAATAAGAATAATGTAAAAATTGAATTTTTAGGGGGTGCACACGGTGGCGAAGTGGGAGGAAATTTACTCTCGAGTCAACCAGCTCCGGAATATTGGTGCTCTGTTGGCTATTTTGAATTAGACACTCAAGTAGGAGAAACTTTTAAAGTAAGCAGTAGTTGTCCTACTGTTACTGTTGACGGTTACGTCGATCCCAGTGGTGGTAATAGATTTTGCCTTGGTGCTCTCAGCAATGTACATCGTACAGAGCAGAGCGAAAAAGCTCGCCTTCATATAGGTAATTTCATTTTCTTTCTAATTATGCATTTTATTTACATTACTATATTTATTTCCTCCCTCCATTTTTTATTTTATTCTTTCCAATTTGTTTTTTTATTTTTTTTCTTCTTGATTTTGCTTTATACAAATTTTGCTTCTTCTATTTTTTTTATTTTATTCTTATTTTTCGTTTTAATTAAAATTTTTTTCTAATTTTGCATTTTATTTACATTTCTTTATAGAAATTTTGCTTCTTCTATTTCTTGAATTTATTTATTTTCGAGTTTTATTTATATTTTTTTTTAGTATTTAATTTGGTATTATTTAGTGTTTAATTTTATTTAGTCTTTAATTATTATTTACTATTATCAGTAATTTTATTCTTAGCTTTCTTCGTAGATTCTTCTTTGAAATATTAATTTTTTTGATAAGAAAATATTTTAAAAATAAAAATTCATGATTAAAATATTTTTAATTTGCAGGAAAGGGAGTCGTTTTGGATTTAAGAGGCGAGGGAGATGTTTGGCTGAAATGTCAGAGCGAGCATAGTGTCTTCGTTCAGTCCTACTATTTGGATAGAGAAGCTGGACGTGCTCCTGGAGATGCTGTTCACAAAATCTATCCAACCGCGTATATTAAAGTGTTCGATTTGAGGCAGTGTCACAAGCAAATGAGAGGACAAGCGGCCACTGCCCAAGCAGCGGCAGCGGCTCAAGCTGCAGCAGTCGCTGGACATCTCACTCACGGGGCTCCTATTACTAAAAGTACATCTCATTTTCTTTCGTTAAAAAAAATTAATTATATTTATTATAATATGAGGAAATTAATATTTATTTTAATTCTAGGCCTGAGTGCGGCTGCTGGCATCGGAGTCGACGATCTTCGACGACTTTGCATCTTACGGTTAAGTTTTGTTAAAGGATGGGGACCAGATTATCCAAGACAAAGTATAAAGGAAACACCATGTTGGATTGAGGTTTGTTTTTCAATTATCAAGTTTTAAAAATTCGATTTTACACTTTCAAAATATAAAATAATATCTAAATTTTAATCAAGTCATTAACTAAACAAAATTTAATTTATATTAAAGGTGCATCTTCATCGAGCACTTCAACTCCTTGACGAAGTACTTCACACGATGCCAATCGATGGACCTCGAGGCATCGAATAATTCGAGTAATATTTATTGATAATATTATCAAAAAAAAATACCGAATGGAAAAAAACTCCATGTTCAAAGAAAAGAAAAATAGAAATCCATTTCTATGCATATAACAGTGATATTATCACTCAAGACACTCCAAATAATTAATCGGAAATCACTCAATATAGCAAATCATATTTCGTGCACAGCATTAGATGAAAGAAGAAGGAGAAAAAATAATGGAAAATGGTAAGCGATAGTTTTGTATTATATATATATATATATATTAATCCAGCGATTAATTATTATAACAAAATATTGTTATTTGCTACGAATTTTGTTCTTTTTTAAAAATGGTCGAGAATTTTTATAATCTATGAATAATAGGCGGTGATGCAAATGAATGTTTTTAAAGTGAGAAAAGAGAGAGAGAGAAAGAGAAACGAACATTTTCGAAAAAACAAGCGAAAGGTTGACGAAAACAAAAAAAGTTTGTTCCTTTTTCCAGTTATTTAGTGGTTTCTTTTATTTTAAAGTCTTCGTATTATCGATATTGTTTTATGATTGCAAAAGAAAAAAAACAGTGTTTTTATATTCAATATTTTTAGAATGATAATTATATTATTATTATAATAATTATTATTTTTATTATAATTTTAATCATTTTTATTATCATTGTTGTTGGAGAAGAGGATAAAAATATTTCTTTGCAAAGGTACAAAGTTCTTTAGAGAAAAAAAAGAAACGAATAGAAAAGAAAAATAAGAAAATTATTACTTCTTCTCCAATTATTCGTCAGTGTTGCTATTATGACGTAGAACTTGTTGAATACTTATATATCTAATATTTAAGAAACATTTTATTATTATTACTTATTTGTGCGAATATTCATAAAATATATATATATATATATATATATATATATATATATATATAAATCTGTATATGTTTGACAATATTGTCAAGAGGTTTAAAGAGTTAACCAAATATTATTGTTCAAACGGCAATATTGACAAAAAAAACAACATTAGTACTGACATTACTTTTTTTATTTTTTGACTTTTTAAACCACTTGCTCAAGCTGTAGAAAAAGAAACAACCAATCGTGTGTATTTATATAATATATTCGATCTTGAGATTTTTATTTGTTAGAACTTCACTCGTTAGCAGTTTGATAGAAAGAAATCTACAAATTAAATTTTTTTTTTTGAAAATATTCAAATTTATTCGATTAATTCAATTAATTCAATTGATTAGATACCGAGTTTTTCGTCATACCGAGACCAAAAACATTTTTTTCGTAAAATCGATATAATACGATATAAATGAAAGAGACATTAAATAAGTAAAATGGAAAACAAATTAATGTAAGTGAAACAAAAAAAAAGTGTTATGCCTTCAAAATGAATGTCACACTGCCTGTACGAGAAGAATAATAAGAAATTCTATGAAACTAACAAATAGAGAAACAAAATAAAAAAAAACAAATGGAGATATTTAAGGAAATCTTCACACCAACAAAGCATGTGCCATCTTTTTAATATTGTTCGCGGAGAGTAAGATTTTAAGAATTTTTTACGAATCTTGTATTTTATAGCACAGAATTTCGATCATGGTGCTCAAACTATGACGAATTAACAAGTAGAATATTGTATGAAAGATTGATTCATAAATGAAATCGAATTTTATATATTCACAAACAAACAAAAAAAAGAATAATCTACATATAGGTATAAAAAAAGCGATATTTTCTTTGCGAAATGAAAAATTATGCGTTTTTTGCACACCAAATCACGTTACGCGCACAATGCATTAAAAAAATATTATTTAGGAATGTACGCTTCGATTTTCAAATAGTTTTTTTTTTTAATTTTAGTGAAGGAAAATTTTCTCAAAATTTTTTCAAATGTCGAAAAAAAGGCAATTTTGAGAAAAACAGATATAAAAAAATCTTCACATTCGAAGAATTTTTTTCCCCCAAGAGTTAATAAGCAAAATTTTTGTTTATTTATTTATTAAAATTGATTTTTATAAATAAATAAATATAGAACACCCGCGAAGTGATTGATATTCGAAAAAAATCGACGGCTATGAAAATTGTAAAAATCGGGAAAGTAATTTTTTATATTCATTTATATTACGACGTGATTTTTTTCTTGTAAATTTCTTGTTATTTTTAAGGAATAATCTGACAGACAATCGCACGAAAAGTTAATTCAATTTCACAATTTCGTATTTAAAAAAAAAAGAATTTTCAATTTATTTTTAAAAGTGTAAAATAATTTAATTTTCAACATTTTGAATAATTTAAGATTGCTATTGAATAAAAATTACAATTTTCAATCAATAGGAAACGATTTTGTTAAAATTAAACGTTAAATTTAACAAATATTTCTTACTGTTGGTAAAAAATTAATTTTTATTCGAATGCAACGTTTAATTGTCAAAAATGTTGAAAACTTTTTTACTTTTCAACCAAAAAGAAATAAATTTTTCTTTTTCTCCCAAAATGCGAAATTGGAAAATTGGACTAATTTTTATTAACACAGTCTGTCAGATTCTTTCTTAATGAAAATTTTTTTATTTTTGAAAAGTTAGTAATTTTTTTACTCGAGAATTTAAACAAATTACGTTAAATTTCATATTTTCGAAGTTTTATGCAAAGTTAAAATTATCTATAATATTAAAGAAAAAAAACTAATAATTGTTTTATTTTGTATATATTATATTATATAGGTTGTATTTTTAGTTTAGTAATTAGTTGTTTTCTATTTAGTAAAATAACATTAATTGCAAAGTTTAACATTAGTGTTACATAATTTTAGTATGTGATTAAAATATTTAAAATTCCATAATTATAGATATTTCGGAAAAAAATTTGAAAGACGGAATTTTATAACAGAAAATAATATGGAAGGAATGGAAAATTTGTCAACTTTGAAATTTGAAAGTATAGGTGACAATTTTTCGAAGTATATTTCTATATTTGAACGAAGCGCACAATCCTAATTTATTAACGTTTGTTAACGTTAAAGAATTCTCTCGTTTGATTTTCTTGAAAAATTTTCTTTTCAATTTGATTGATTCTCGTATCGATTAATCTGACAGCCTTAAACTTTAGAAATTATTGAAAGGTGTAGAATTAAATTTTTCTTTCTGCAATTTTTTGAAAGCGAATAAAAGCGGCTTACATTTTTCTTTTCTTTTTGTAAGCTCTTATTGAATTCTACTTTAAAGAGTTCATTTAATCGTTAAATCCATTTCATAAATTCTACAAGATTTTTTACAATATAAATTTTTATTCACCAACGAAATGTAATATTGTTTTCAATATTGCAATTTTTTTATTAATTGACTTTCAGTCTCGATGAGATTTTTTTTAATCTCTTTTTTTAAAAATTAGAATTTATAAATAAATTTAAAAATAAATTTAAAAATTGATAAAAGTTTAACAAAAACTTGATGAAATGAATTAAATGATTAATTATTTTATAACATAAAAATGTATATAACTTTTCATTTTTCCATAAATCGTATACATGCGTGACCCTATTGTGTTTAGTAATAATGATAATTATAACAATATAATATAAATAATTATGATTAAGTAACGACGAAAACAGTACAACACTTAAGCATCTGTTAGTCGGTATATTAAAGAAAAAACAAATCACCTAATGTACCTTCATAAACTACATTATTCCGTTGATCATTGTTAAAACTAGAGTCTCTCTCTTGTTTTTTTTCCTATATTTTTCGTTTTTTTTTATATCAACAGTTAATAAAAGTGCAATAGAAACTAAAAACTCCAAAACCGGTAAATACATTTTAATAGAACTAGCATCATAAGGTACATTAAGTAAATAAATTATGTTAACGATGTTTAAGATAAAAAAAATGATTTGCTATGCCATAAAAACGAAAAAAAAATACAAACTAATATTGTACCTTCTCCAGCGATTTTTTTTTAAAGTATATAGAATTTATTTTTTAATTTCTGCCTTGTACACATTCGATCGACTTGCGAAAAAAATTACTTTTTATCGTGCCAATGTGTTTTTTAAATGAAAAAAAATATAATCGTAAAAGGCGTATTTTTACCACAGATGGAAAGCGTAGAATTTCTTGTGAATTTAGAGGATATTAAAATGAAAATGTATTGAATCTATTTGTAATCTTTTTTCTTTATTTTAAGCTAAACATTTTGATATTTTTCATCGTTATATTTATTATTTCATCGTAATATTTACGGCTAAGAATTTCTCTTTTAAAACATTTTAATTTTTATTTTAATTTATTTTAGTTTTCATTTTATTTTTGATTTATTTTGTTTTTATTTTATTTTAGATTTATTTTATTTTAATTTTTATTTCAGTTTTTGTTTTATTTTTATTTTTATTTTTCCGTTTAAAACTTGAATAATTCGAGATTGAAATGACGATTGATTTTTGATCGATTGAAAATAATTAATTAAATCATGAATACAAAAAAAATGTTTGGCTGAATAAAAGAAATTATGAATGTTCAATTTCGAAAAAAAGGCAGCCTCTGTGATAATGCAGCGATAGTTTTTAGAAGTTTTTCAAATTCACCGACTGTTGGAACGATGTTCTTAATTCTGTTTTTTTTTCTTGTTTTTAATTTTTAATTTCCAACTTTATGGAACATCGTTAGGTTCCCTTTTTCATTGATTATATATTTAAATGTCACGTGAGACTACACGATACTCAAAAAACAAAAAAAAAAATTGTTTGATAAACTTTTATTTGTGTAAAAAGAAATTTCATCGTTTGAAGTAATCTCATTAGACTGACGTCGATAGTAAATACATTTTTTTATTTTCAAAAATTTATAACATTAAAAATAACGTTAAAGTTTATAACGTAATCAAGAAATTGTGTAAAAGAAATATTTTCGCTTAGTTTCTTGACCAAAAATGGAAAAAAAATTAACGTTTTTCGTCAACAAAATTATAAATTTTATTTAAGAAAATTTTAAATTTTGAATTGGATTTTCAATTCAATTCAATTTAATTTAATTTAATTAAAATTCAAAATTTTCAAAATAATATTTTTTAATAACCAATTCTCGACGTCATTCTAAAATTCTTTCGACCCTTTTTATTGACATTGTTTATTGTTATCTCCATGTAACAAAATAGAAAAAAAAACTTATCATCTAGATTATTTAGATATAAAAGGAAAATATTTTAGAAACGTGACTTTTTAACTACTTGTAATTAAGTAACAAACAGACAGGATCTCTTGAGTTGAGTTACAGCGTTAAGTATTATATCGTTAAAAGAAAAAAAAGAAGTCGAAAATTAAATGTTTTTAATATTTGAAAATTTATTTCTTATAATATAGAGTCTGCTGCTAATCAATGACAGATTAGATAATTTTTTCTTCTTACATTAAAATGCGTTTTTTTGGTTTTTTGTACAATCCAGGGTTTTTTACCGAATAAAATCGTGTGTGTCTAAGCCAAAGATGTTCGGATGATATATTTATATTGTTGCATTACGATTAACTGGAAAATGTATATTTACTCAAAGCTGTATACAACTATTCTCAATAATAAATAGTGTCACAACCCAAAAAAAGAAATAAATTGTGGAATCTGATACTGAAGGAGTGTGTCTTTTATTAATTATTATATATTGTCTTCCTATAAGTTCTGAACATTCAATGGAATGGAATTTTTTTTTGTTGATGCAAATATTTTTAACAATTACTAGATGCAAGAAAATTGTAAATTAAAAATATAGCTTTTTCGAATTTATTTTTCAATACGTTAAGAATTAACGGGCCTCGGATCGAAAATTGTCAAATTGAAATTGTCAAATCTTTGAAATTCAATTATTTTCAAAAATTGCAACTGTAATTCTTTCAAAATTCAAATATTTTCTAGAATTTTTAACTAAATTTCTTCACTAAGTCAATTATTTATAATCATTTTTCGAAAAATCTTCTAGAATTCATTTCTTAAAATATAAAAATTTAATTTCATTATAATAATTGCAACAGTGACTCTCCTTAATGTTTCTTTAAAAAAATTAATAATGTAAATTATTGAAAAAATAACTGAAAATATTTTTAATAAATTGATCATAAAATTATTAAATTTTATTATTTATTTATTATTATTTAATAATATTTATTATTTATTTTATTATTAAACATAAGAAAAAGATTCTTAAAATTAGTTTCTTAAAATTGTTTTTAAATCATTTTTGATAGAATTTTCAATTAATATTTAATTAAAAAATGCACAAAAAATTGAAATTTAGTAAAAAATTTGAAAATAATTGGATTTTAAAAAATTTTAATTTTTTTAAAGATAATTGAATTTTAAAAATTGATGTTAAAAAATCCTAATGAATTAGTTTTTTAAAAATATTTTATTGTATTTTTATACGAAAATAATAGAATTTCTAAAATAATGTTTGGATGATATAAAAAACTAAATTATTCTTTTGGAGAATTTTAAATCAAAAATTTTAAATTGATTTCTTCAAAATTTCAATAATAATTCTAAAAACTTAAATTTTTAATTTAATTACTTTTTTGTAGATATTTGAGTTTTCGAAAATATGGAATTGAAAGTATTAAAAATAATTAAATTATAAAAAATTACAGTGAACAAAATTTCAAAAATTACTTTTTTTAAAAAATATTTTAATGATAAATAATTATTTGAAGCTAATTTTCCTTAATTTTGATTTAAACATTTTTCATGAAAATTTTTGCGTATATAATTATTTTCAAAAATTTGCAAATCAAATTCTATTTGATTTGACTATTTGACTATTTCTTATGAAATATTTTTAGAAAATCAATTCTTCAAAAGAATTGTATCATAAGTTTTGAAAATAATTGAATTATTTCAAAGGTTTTTGATTAAAATTTTTAAGAATAATTCAATTCTTACAATGAATTTTATTAATTTTTTAAAAATATTTTAATTGTTTCGAAAAATTTCACTAAAACTTTTTTTAAAATAATTTAATTCTTTCAAGAAATTTAATTAAAAATATATTAATTAATGAAAATAATTAAATTGGATTAAACAAATTTTATCAAATATTTTGAAAATAATTGAAACCTTTCGAGATATTTTATTAAAATTATATTGAAAATAGTTCAATTTCAGTGAAGAATTTTATTATTTACGAAAATAATTAAATAAAAAATATTTTTTAAAGATACAAATTCAATACTATTTCGAAGAAAACTTAAATTCTTTTGAGGAATTTAATTAAAATTGAATTGAAAATAATTGAATTCTAAAGAATTTTATCAAAATTTTTGAAAACAATTGAATTTATTAATAGAATTTTATTAAAATTGAAAAATTGAATTTTCGTATATTTATGAAAATAATTGAATTCTTGCGAAGAATTTCATTTATGATAATAATTGAATCCTTGCGAATTAAATAACGCGGTTTATGCGCTTAACATTTACTATTGTAATATTAAAAAAAATTAAAATAGTTATTAATTAATTTTTCACAATAAAATTTGTACACAGAAAAAATAAATTTCGTTCATTTGAATGTTCAGAACTTATGAGATATTAATCCTTACTATTTGAATGTGAAACATTTTTTCTTTATTAAATATATATACATACCGATTAAAGTAATTTATTGTGAAACTTTTGAATAAAATTTTCAATTTGACTGTTGTTTTCTAAATAAAAGTTCATCTTCTGATTTTTGCTTTTTTTCAATTGAATAATAATCGGTCCCAGTGAATTTTTCTCCATCGATGTCAATTGCATAATTATGGTTCACAACATTCTTTAAAAGTGTATCTATGGCTTCATCAATATTACTACTTGTTATCAAAGTTGGAATTAATTCCTGGGCTTTTCTTAATTCTTCTTTGGCAATTTCCAATTTTTCCTCTTTTCTCTTTTTATGCTTTTCGATGGCATTCGAAATGAATTCCTTCTTTAGTTCACGTTCCTCTTCTAAACGTACATCTCTCTCAATTGATATCTGTTTATTCCACTCATCGTTAATTGCTGAGCATGCCAAAAAATCGTCTTCCTTTGCCTTTTCTATTAATTCTGGATCCAATTGCACATTAGATTCTTCGGTTACTTTTATGAAGTGTCTTCTACAATTTGGCAACAAAAAATTAATTTTTTTGTAAGTTTTTAATCCAAACAAAATATTTTTAATAACAAAATGATTAATATGATTATCATTATTACATTATTGTTGTATTGTTTAGTATGTTTTTTGTTTAAAATATATTTCGAGAGAAAAGAATAAAGTGTTATTATTATTAAAAAAAATAATATTATTATTATTACCTTAAAGAATTAACAGCTGTTCTGTAGTGATTGAAAAGAAGATGGATTTCTTCGCTTTCCTCCTGGGGTATAACTGGTCTTGGAGGGATTTTGAACATTTTAGATTTAGCCATTGGAAGCCAGAAAGGTTTTCGCTTCCAAGTACTATGGACAGTGAGTTTGTAAAATCGTTTCATCCATGGTTGAGCCATTGTTAATTAGGAAAATTGTAACTCTGAGGAATTATTTCTGAAAAATAAAAAATCATAATTGAATTTCTGAAAATAAACGGGATATTTTTGTATTTTTTCAAGACTCAAATAAATTATAAACAATTTAATTTGAATGGAAATTTTTTTTAGATTACAACCTTTATAATCGACGATTTAGAGCAAAAAAACAATTTTCTATTCAAATAACAATAGAAGTCAAATAAAACAACTGTAAGTCGATAATTATTTAATTAAGGAACAAAAATTGTAATTAATTTCGTCAAAAATATATTCAAATTCTAAAACAATTTTAAACGTTTTAAACATAATTTATTGTCAATAATGTCAATAATATTTTGGAACAAAAAGGCATGAATAATTTATTGTCGTACAAATTAATTAATATATCCACGTGGTTTACTTTTATAAATATTTGCTAACAATTAATGTAAAATGTTTAAAATTTTTACCTAACCTATAGGATTAAAAAATATGTAATTAACAAGAAGAAGCGAAATAAAAGCTGAGTTATACGAATTTGAAAGCAAATATTAAAAAAGAAATGAACAAATAAACAATTTTACCTTATTTATAATCCTTATAATTTTATTAGAAAGATTAGAAACAAATTATTTGTAGGTTATGTTACTCATTGTGAGCATTGTAATTGAAATGACACGCACGAATTCGATAGGACTAATTAATATTTTACTCCAATCTCAAACTCTGAAGTTATTAAAGTGTATTTCTTTGAATATATCGAAATAATTGTACAAAAACAATAGTAAAATTGTAAAAAACTAAAGAGTTTAATTCGACAGAAAAGACTGTTTCGTAAATTTCTTACGAACTTTTCCAAACTTTCCCGAAAGTTTCAATGCTGAATTTCAACAAATTGAAAGTTCTAATGAAACTTTTGGAAATTTATATATTTAAATTCAAAATAAACAGTAAATAAATAAAAAACAAAATAAACTTTTAAATAAAATAAAAAAATGGACGTTTAACTTGTATAAATTAATAATTTACAGAATTAATTACTAAATTAATTAATTTACTACTACCTACTTAAAAAAAATAAAATTTACTTGCTCCATAAAAATAAATAAAATTTATAATAAAAATATACTTACATGAAATCTTTGTCTTTTTCTTTTTATAAGAATTTCTGGTATTTACATTTCTTTTTTACTACAAATTAATATATTAACTTAAATTTAATTATTAATAAAATAATATAAAATTAGTAGTTTAAATTTACAATTTACATTCAATTATAATTTTATAAATTAAATAATAAAAATAATAATAAAAAAAAAATGTTAAAGTATTAATAAAACTAAAAAAACAAACTAAATTGTTTTCTTAAATTAAATAAACAAAATTTCCATTGAAATTAAATTGTTTATAATTTTTGAGTCTTGAAAAAAATACAAAAATATCCCGTTTTTTTTATATTGAAAAATTTATTATTTATTAATTATTTTATTTTCTTATTAAATTTTTTTTCTTTTATTTTATCTTATTTTCTATTGTTGTAGATGATTGAACTGTTTTTTAAATTATGCACAGTGAATAGACAAAATTCTTTTTTTTTTTTGCTCAGCTTGAAACTTTTTGAGGATTCAGGTAAAAAATATTGAAACGATCATCAGAAACTTGTCTTAAAATGAAAAGGGTCTAAAGCTTAAGAGATTAGGAGAGAAATTCCTGCGGAAAATTATTGTCATGCAAAAAAATGAAGAAAATATTTTTCTCAAATTTTTCTCAGGTAGTTAAAAAAAATTCTGAAGCTTCAGTTCTAGTTTCGCCGTCGACCTGATCAAGTCAATTTGGAAAATCTGAGACTATCCTCAACAGGTAAATTATATTTCTCTCAGTTACAATTTAATTAATTACATCATTTCGATTTTCATCAATTTTCATTTATACTCTAGTAGCAAATATTTATTTATTAATTTACATATTTCTGCATTCCTTTAAGAATTAATGTTTTTTAATTCAATTTTGAAATTTTCTTTATCTTTTACATTTACTTTTCTTCAATAAAAACGTTTCTTCAACGACAAAAAAGTAAATTTCCTTTAGGAGTTAATATTATTTTATTAATATTAATTAATTTCGATATTTATTTTCTTTACATTTACTTTTCACCAATAAAAACGTTTCTTCAACTACAAAAAAAGGAAGATTTCCTTCAAGAGTTAATATTTATTAATATAAATAAATTTTGATATTTACTTTCTTTTACTTTTACTTTGTTTTTAATAAAAAGTTTCTCCATTTTCATCAAATACAGAAAACGAAGATTATTTTTACACTAGTCATTTTTAAAGCAATTAAAGAAAGAAAATTTTCCATTCCAGAAAAAACATTTTCACAATGAAGTGCCACCTTTTTGTGAGTTTGATTCTCGTTAGTAGTGTTCTTGGTGGCAAAATAACGCGTCAAATAGCAAATGACAATACACAAATTGCACAGAATTATGAACAATTTCCAAATAATGGAATTCCATCGGAAAATAATGCGAGGATATTTAGTCAAGAGGATCTAACGTTTCCGGCTCGATATTTCTATCCAACATATCCTGAATATTCAGAGTATAGATATGCTCCCAGTGGATATAATGGAGCAGTGATAAAATTACCAATTCCAACGGAACAACCAATTTCAAGTTGGACAACTGCTTTGGCGAAATTAATCCCAATTTCGAGTTTTGCATTATTGTATAGTGCAAAAGCGGGAATTCTCATCTCCAGCGTATTGTTAATTTTAATATTGGGCCTTGTTTTCACAACGACAATTTGTACATTCACACCACTTTGTACAATTTCCTTTCCTGCTCTCGCACTCACCAGAAATCAAGTAAGTAACAATATTTATTCTTTTCGAAAATCTGAAAAATAAATTTATAGTTTGTAATTACAATTTTTTCTTGAAATTATCCGAAATAATAATAGATAACACTAAATAATATTCTGAATAGAAACATAATATAAAAAAACAAACATAATTATTAAAAAATAATTTAAATGGCAAAAAAAGGAAATTACCTAATTGTGCTTCAATTATTGTAAAAATTACCTACTATTTTTTCGGAAATCACAAAGGACTAAAAATAATAATTGAAATTTTTAGTAAGTAAAAATTAAGATTCTCAAAAATTTCGAATTTAAAACCATTTGAAATTTAATTATTTCCAAAAATTCCAATTGTAATTCTTCCAAAATTGAATTATTTTATTCAATTTTTAGGTAATTCGTTAAATATTTTAGAACAATTTTATAAAAGTTCTTCTAGAATTAAATTTTATTTTCCTAAAGTTTTCGTTCAAATTCAAATCTAAAATTCAATTCAAATCTAAAAATTTCGTTTAAATGAACAAAATTTTTCTCCTATTTAAATATTTTCTAAATTTACTAGACAAAGAAGAAAAATAACTAAAATTATACATTTACTTAGTTAGTAATCAATTTTTTTTTATAAAATATCTAGAAATTAAAAGAATTTAAAAAATAACGTCGTTTAATTAAACGTTTAAAACTTTAGGAACATAAATTTTTAAAAATAAATTCATTTTTCTGTAAAGTTCAATCATTGTCGAAAATAGAAAAAAAATGAAGGCGAACACTAAAATTGAAACATTCGATTTTCAGATAAAAGAACAAGTTGCAGAATTAGCGAAAAATTACATAACGCCAGAATCTCTGAACGCGGCAACGATTCTTGTTCAGGAGGCTGTTGAAAAGTACACGAGAATCCAATCAGAAGAAGACAAAAAGGAGACGTCAACATTTGAAACACTATCGACCGTTGAATCAATAGCTTCTTCCATTCAAATACAAAGTTCAACGAATGAAACAACATCCACAACTGAATCTACAGTACTAGTTTAAATTTAATTCTTTTCTACTTTACTTGAAGTCTACAGTATTAGTTTAATTTTAATTAGTTTCTTCTTCAATTTGTTTGTATAGTTAGTGTAAAATTTTAACTAAATAAAGCGTTTTTTATAGTAAAGAAAAAAATCAAACTGATTATTTGATAGAAAAATATATTCAATTTATTTTCAATAATATTTGAGATTTCCTCTCTTGACATGCAAAATAATTCAGTAAAAAATGTTCAGTATACGATCTTCCTCGATAATCTTCTCATGTTGAATTTTTTTATCTGAAAAATATAATAATTACAAAATTAATATTTTAATTTTACTATAATTTTTTCAGTTTTACCTGTAATTAATTCTTTAAAAACTAAACTGTCTTGGCTGTAAATTTTGGTAGAACATTCAGAGTACATTTAACTAATTTTTATCAAATTTACATCGAATGTAACAATATTTACTACGAAAATAGTTTAGGTTCTACTATGAAAGTAGTAAAAGTCTCTTTATTCGTTTTTTTCCGTGAATTATTTTCCGAAAATAGGCAACAATAAGGTAACAGAAATATTATATAAAAGAAAATTAACGTGAAATTAATTGAGAAAATGAATTATTAAATTATCATTAAAAATAGCTATTTTTGTACTTAAATAATTGAAATTTTCTATCAATCATTTTATTATAGCTTAAATAGTTTAAAATTTTAATAATTTAGCATTTGAATCGATTAAATTTTAGATAGATAGAAATTTCTCTAATTTTAAGTTTCAATGGATTTAATTTCCGTTTGATTGAAATTGAAATAAATTAAAATTCAGATAATTTAGGATTTTGATGAATTAAATTCAAAATTAATTAAAAATTGTATTACTAAATTTGTTTTGCACAATAAAAATTAGAATTAAATCTGACAAATAAGAATATTATTAAATTCTATAACATAATTAAAATTTGAATTAAATTAAAATCCAATTGCAATTGTGATAAAATTTGAATAAAATTCAAACTTTTTATCGAATTAAATTTGAATGGAATAAAATTTTATTATATCGAAATCTGGATGAATGATAATTTTTAGAGTTGTGCAAAAAGCTCGATCGAGTATTTCAAGCTTTTCGTTTTTCGAGCAGAGCTGAGCAGAATAAATCCGAATTTGAACCAAATTCCATCAGACACGTGCAGTATTAAACCTAAAATAATTTTGAGCACTTGAATTTTTCGAGTACTCAAATATTTTTGAGTAACTAAAACTCGAGCCAGGCTCGATACTCCATGCTATTCCATGCCATGCTATTCGAGCTTTTTGCACACCTCTAATAATTTTGAATAAATTGAATTTAGGTTTAATTATAGTGAAAATTAAATTGGAATTAGGAATTTAAATTTTTATCGATTACAATTTTAATCAAGAAATGCTTAATTTGAATTAACATCCATTGAAATTTGAACTTTATAAATTTTAAATCAATGAACATGGATTTCAATTTTGATATAAATTGAAACTTGGATCAAATTGAAGAATTTATAACAAAAAAGGTGAAAATCTATAATTTTGTGATAGTTAAGTTAATTCAAGCTCGGGAATGTTAAACAAATTTCTTTTAAGGCAAATGAATTTTCTTCAGCAATTCTCAACTACTTTATATTTAACATTGTAAATATTGCATCTAAAAATTAATTGAATCATGAAAAAGGACACAATAATAAAAAATTATCAAAATAGGTGAAAAAAATTTTAAATAGTTAAAAAACAGTGAATAAGTGACAAACTGTGATCCATGTTATTAATAATAAATAATCACTAATTGATTATTGATTATTTATCAATAATTAAAATAACTTAGTAATAAAATAAGAACATTACCTCCAAAAATTCGAGCAATTTTCATGATTCTCCTCTATACAGAATCTTCGACACGAATTTGAAAATTGCTGCAATCTTAATAATTCAAGTGATTTCTTCATGATTTAACTTTCCTCTTTTTTCATTTTTTCTTGTTCAATGAAATACTTGAAGTTTAAGAAGAAAAACATCTTTAATCATAAGATTAAGCTTGACAGTCGCTTCCTGTTGCTTTGCCACAGCATCTTCGTCTTCATCAACTTCTTTTTCTCTTCTTTTCCCTCCGGCTCCATCATCTCCATCGTCTTCATCTTCTTCTTCTTCTTCATAGCCAGTATCACCATCATCTTCATTTTCCCCAGACTCCTTGTGTTTGATGAATATATCCTAGAAAGCAAAAATATTTAATTACTACAAAAGAAAAAGAACCAACTGATAAAATGTGTATTTTTGAAGACGTTCGATTTTGTTTACATAAAAAAAAGGAGAAATCATCATCGTAGAGATTTTCAGATTTCGTTTAGAAAAGCATATTTAATTGTTTATTATTATTATTGAAAAATCGTGCATTTTTCACCATTTATCCCATTAAAGATTTAATTTCTACTGCTTCACGTATTAAAAAAATGTTAAAAAAGATAAATTCCGCGCTCAATTTAATTTTTTCTAAATCGCAAAAGAAAATTAAAAAAAATATTTCGAGTTTTTACAACTGAAGATAAATGAAAAAAATTTGAATGATGAACAAAATTTACAAGTGATGTGTTTTCGATAGATTTTAAAAAAATTGATATTTTGAAAATATCGATTCTAAATTACGCAGTGAGAGTCGAAATTCTTTAATTATTATTGAAGTATTCACATTCCAGTGTTTCATAGAACAAATGAGAAAACTTCGACCAAAACCAAGAAACGGGATGAAATTTGTCAACTTTTTCAAATTTCACACTTAAAAGTACTTTTCAAAAAAAAATTCCATTTAGAAGTTTAATTATTTTTCCTATAAGTATTGAGAACCGAAATTTTTTTTTTTTTTAGAGCTTAATTTTTTCTTCACACAAAGATGTGGAGTTGTTTTTTTCTTAAAGAGAGAAAATATCAATCAAGCAGCCCAGAAAAATAAATTAATCCCTGACAACCTTTTTTTATATAATAATTAATATCAGAAAATTTGGTTGTCCTGGGTTTTGTTAAAGAAGCTCTGGGCTGGCTTAGAATCAAAAAACTGTTGAATTTCAGATAAACTTCTAGACATTTAAAAAAAAATTATTGGATTTTTCAATCCTTTGGTATTTTTCAAGCATATACTTAGTGTTGGAATAATATCATTAAATCCCCACAAAATCCCAAATTTTTCAATTTTTCTATTTTTTAAAATTTCATACAGATGAAATTTTTAATTATAAATATGAAATTTACAATTTTAATTGTAGAAAATGTATTCGTGTCGTATTTCGTCTTCTTTACGGTTTAATTATTCGTGTATGTGTGTATTTTTTCTAAAGTAACATTTATTTTATTTTCATTAATTTGTATTTGTTATTAATGTGTAATTTATTTAAATGTTTATTTTTTAAAATTAATTAATTAAATAATTAATATACCTTTGGTATAACAGAATAAAGAGTTAAAAGTATATTTAAATTTCCCATCATAAAGATTTCTCACAGCCCACCCAAAATTAATATATAAGATTATTATTATTATGGTTTAATAACGTTTTCACAAAGTTTACTCACCTCATTGCAGCATTTCATTTTCTACTGGTTTCAAGAAAGTTAGCCTATGTGATTGCTGATTTCTTCTCCATTTTAAGTTTCAATGTCGATCAAAAGCATTGTATAGAGTGAAAAATGTTAAAAAATAATAATCTCTCTCTCTCTTTTTTTTTGTCTTATTATAATTATTGTTGGTCACAGAGATTTTAATAAATTGTTTTTTCTTTGCACACACAGATAAACTTTTGGAACGTTTTCTGTTATTTTAATGAAATGTTGATTTAATTAGAGAAAAATTAACATACTGAGTTGAAAAAAATATGTAAAATTAATTATAGAAAATATTTAAAAAAAAAGAAATAATATAGAAAAAATAAAAGAGAAAATATGAAAGGAAAAAATATTAATACAAAAAAATATTGATTGGAAAAAATATTAATATAAAAAAATATTCATAGCAAAGAATATTGATAGAAAAAAATATGGATAGAAAAAATTATTGATAGGTAGAAAAAATATTCATAGCAAAAAATATTGATGGAAAAAATATTAATAGAAAAAAATATTGATGGAAAAAATATTAATAGAAAAAAATATTGATAGACAAAAATATTAATAGAAAAAAATATTGATGGACAAAAATATTAATTCAAAAAAATATTAATAATAGAAAAATATTCATAGCAAAGAATATTGACAGAAATAAATATCCGTCGAAAAAAATATTGTTAGAAAAAATATTCATAGATAAAGATATTCACAGCAAAAAATATTAAAAGAAAAAATATTCATAGCAAAAAAATCTTGATGGAAAGAATTTTAATAGAAAAAAATAATAGAAGAAAATATTAATAGAACAATATTCTAAAGAGGAAAAAATTCAAATTTAAGTACTTGAATAAAAACAAAATAAATGCAAAATTAAATACGAAAATTGTATAAAGTAACTAAATACGAATTGAATATACAAATAAATAAAAAAAAGTAGAAAAAAATAATTAACTACAAGTAAAATCTACATACGAAAAATAAATTTAGAAAAATGGTAAGCAAAAATAGAAAATAACAAAAATATAATAATAAAAAAAATAAACAAATAACAAAAATTAGTAAAAAAAACTTTCACGGTCTATATTACAACACTTTAATAAAAGAATTTAACTGTCAAAATTTTAAACAATTATTTTGAAAAAGTGTAACATCTCAAATTTTTGCTAACAAGAAATAAATTTAATTTTCATGAATTAAATATCAAGTAGGTAAATGTTAATACTTAATAATTTATAATTATTAATTAAGTAGGCATACGATAAATATCAATATTGATAATTCAGTACAAAGTTGATATTTATTACATAATAATTATATTGTAATCTATATTAAAATGTTCCGATATTTAAATAGGTATCATTTAAATATTTTTGAAAATACACATTACATGCAATTTCAAAAAATTTTCAATTTCTTTCAGAAACATTGCAATAAAATCCATGCTTCTAAAAATATTTCTATTTAAAAATATATTAATATTATGATAAAAACAAACAAACAAATAAAATTAATATTAATATTATAAATAAAAAAAGGTATTAATTAATTAATTACATTAAAAACTAAATTATTCGGATTTAAAATAAAAAAAATTATCTTCTATTGAATTGTAAATGTGAATGGAAAAATAAATAAATTTATAAAAAAATAATATATTCATAATATTTCTAAATTTTTATCTTACTTTATATTATTTTATAAATATGATTTATATTATATTAATTATTAATAATATTATATTAACAATTTTTTTCTAAATATTAAATTTAACTAAATTTCATTTGTTAAAATATTTTATATGAAATGTATTAAATGTAATTAAATTGCATTTGCACATAAAAAATATTAAATGTCAGGCAACATTTCTTTATTTCGAAGTAAATTCGATTCGATAATTAATTTCCCTTTTACCCTTTCACATAAATTATCTATAAATGAACTTGTCTTCAATGTCAATGACTATTAGACAATTTCAATTTTGCAGTTTAAATAAAAAAGCAAGATTTATTTAATTTCATTTTTAAATAAATCAATTTTAATTCACTTATTTTGCCAAAAGGCTGACTCTTTGCAAATTGAACCTGGAAACAAACTATTACGATTAAAATATGCGAGAGACAATCATTAGAAGTTAATTATTATAAATCTATAAAAAAAAATGGTTTAAAAAAAAATTTCGAAATTAGTTTCGATTCAAGAAATTATATTTAATATTTCAACCAGCAATAAAATTTCCTAAAAAAAATTTTAATTTAATTTCTGCAAATTCGTAAAGTAATATTGACAATTGACTAAAAAAATACATAATGAACATTTCAATTATTATTAGATTTTTAAAACAATAATTTAATTAAATATAAAAAATGGTTAAAAAACTAATTAATTAATTAAATAAATAATTCTCTATATTAATAATTTAGTAGGATATAAAAAATTATAATAATTGAAAAAGTTAAATTTAATTATTGTGCCTCTAAATCTTTATTGATTAAATGGATTTTTTTCGTTCTCTTATACACAAACTTGTAATGTTATAATTATTAATTTTCTAATCTTAAATGTCTTAATCTAAATTTATCGCCGAATATTAAAATTATAGTTTCAATTAATTTGAAAAAATCTAATTTTAGATTTTTTTCGTAATTTCTATTCTTTTGTTTCTAACTCCATTGCGAATGGCAAAATAATAGTTGTAATTATTAAAAAAAATTGAATAATAACCGCATTCTTTTTAAAAGTAGGTTTCAAAAATGCGAAAATTCACAAATAATCGAAACTATAATTTTAACTTTGAGTATAATTCTCTATAAAGGTTATGTTTATCAATAGGTATTTGTTTTCTTTTTATTGTTTTCTTAAGTGATTGCTTGAAAAATGTGTTTTTATTTAAATATTGGACAAAATAAATTTGTTACTCTTTTGACAACTAATTTTTGATAAATTTGTAATTATTCCCTCTCGACCATGTCACAGAAAAAATAAGTTACAAATTTACCAAAAGATAAAAACCACTTCGTCGAAATAATTATGAAATTGAAACTGGCACTCAATTATCAGCACTCATTTAATTTTTCACAATATTTTATATTGATTTTAAAAAAAAATTTGAAGTTCAAGTTTAATTTCCAAAATTAAGTGAGTGTTGGTAACTGGGTGCCACTTTCAGCCTCATGAAACAATTATTAATTATTTCTTACAAATATAGTTTGGACTCCTCAATTCATATGTATCAATTATCAATTAATTGGTTCAAACACTTTAGCTTGAAGCTAAAACCTTTTTTTATCTCATATACTATGGAAAAAAGGAGAAATTTTTACAATTCAAATTATTTTTCTTCATTCCGGCACTGCCGTTCATTGTATTTTGAGATTTAATAAAAAAAAAACCGTTTCAAGCTCAACGTCAATTTTCAATTTGACAAAAATTTTATTTACTAATTTTTATTTATTTATATTTATATTAATTAATTTAATGAAGAAATTAATTGAAAAAAGGAAATAAATATTTTTCGCTCGAGAAAAAAAAAACAATAATAATTATTTTCTAATAGGAATAAAATTTTTTACAATTTTAAAAAATTATAAAAAAAGAAATTTTTTTTCCAAACTAATTTATAGTATAAATATGCACATGAAATTGTATTGATGAATATTTTTTGTCACAATTGTCAAAAATGAAAAAACAAAAAATAATGAAGTGAATTATAATGAAAAGATGAAAACAAAAGAAAATGATAAATGATTAATTGTTGCAAGACTTTTGTTTTATGAGCTTGAAAAGGTGTCTCTCTTTCACTCACTCTCTTTCTCTACTTTATGAATTATGAAGGATGTGAAAAATATTTAAAATCTCTATTCGTCAGAAATACTGAAAAAATATGCTCATTTTAATAAGTGCGCGATAAAAGTAGCAACTAATTACGAGACGCAGTCAATCGAGTTTACACAAATAACGAAGTTTTTCTTCTTAATTTCTTTCACGAAACTTAAATTCTCAATTAAATTCAAAAATTATTTTTAAACTTTCAATAGTTCAAAATAATGAATTCAAAAATAAAGTCAAATTATCATTTATCAAAAAATTGATTTTTTTTACTCTTGGAATTACAAAATTATTTGTTATTAATCACAAAATTATTCCATCTGTAATTATTAAAATAGTATTTTTGAATTATTTTTGAATTAATAATAATTTTTTAATTAAAATTATTTTTCTTTTAAAGATCCTCTGCCTATTTTCTCTTTTCAAGACAATTCAAACTGAATTATTAAAAACTACCGATTTTAGTTAAAATTAACTAATTATTACTTTTCCTTTACTTAAAAAATTGCTACAAATTTTAATAATTACTGGAATAATTTGCAAATTGTCTTTTGAGAAAATTTTCAACAAAAAAAAAAAAATTCTCAAATGACCCAATGTCTATGGATTTTATGGGTCTACAGGTTCTACTTAACAATTTCAGAAAAATCATTATTGGTATCTCGTCGGAAATATTGAAATTAGTATTTTATATCCAAAAAATTTTTTAAATTTCAATTACTCAAAAAATTATTTCAATTACGAAAAAAGGTATATATTTTTTGTGGCGAACACAAAAGAATATCATTATAACAGCGAAGATTTCAACTATTTATATATGAATATTAATAATATTCAAATATCGATATCAATATATTTTTTATGTATGTAATTTGTATTAGCGATTAAAAATTAAAATTATCCAGAGAAGAGTTTTTTTTATATAAAATATTTTAATACCGTCGACGTTTATTCGGAAAATCGTCATTACGATTACGATCATTACCCCCTTGCCAACGGCCGCCTCCACTACCACCGGAATTACCACCACGTCCACCACCACCGCCGCCGCCACCTCCTCCTCCTCCACCTCCCATATTTCCTCCCATATTGCCACCCATATTACCCCCCATATTGCCGCCCATTTCTACCCGCATATCCATCAAATCCATTATTTGGTTGTGATCATCTCTGTAACCCCCACGATTGTTACGATCGTAAGCTTCCATAAAGCTTTTTGGGTCCTAGACGCATTTTTTATTGATATATTTTTGTTTTTTTTTATCAATAAAATTTCAGAATGCCAATACCGCAATTTGTGTGTTTTTTACGGTTCAGGGTGATCGTCCATGTTTGACAGCAGCACACAGGTCATCATCAATTTTCATCAAATAACATAGAAAAGAAAGGGGAAAAACTGTTAGATATTTCAATATTGCAAAAAATTCATTAATAATTCGTCAATTGGATAAAATTCGATAATTTAAAAAAAAGAGAAGCATTTCGGTATTTGAGATACTATGAATAATCAGACCAAGTAAGCCCAATGAATATTTAAACATTTAATTTTTTGTATAACGAAAAGATGTCAAATTAATTTCTATTCTTGCATTTTCTTTTCTATTTTTGGCATTTTCTTTTTGAGGAATAAATAAAATTGATTTCTTTTTTCTTTTTCTACATAATGCAATGTTTATCAAAATATAAAAATAGAATGAGTATTTTTTTTATTGAATTTAATTAAATTAGAATATTTGGAATATTAATAGAAAATTCGAACTACTAAATCCAGACCTCGGAACGACTTTAAGAAAAAAGTCCCTTTAGTCGATTAAAAATAAAAAAAAAAGTCGAAAAAGTCGTTTATTTAATTCAGTAATGTCACATGAATTTTATTTTCTATTTCCTTGATTTCTAAATTCAATTATTCAAAACTCGAATAATTTTGTTAAATATTTAAATACTTCTTATTTGTTAATTTGTTTTTCCCCGGGAAAAAAAAAATTTGAAAATTTCAATTTAAAACCTCCTGAAATTAAATAATTTCTAAAAATTCAAATGTCGAAAAAGTAGCAAGTTTTAAAAATTATGGAAAAAAGTCAAAATCGTGGCCTTTAAATGAGAACTAAAACTATGAGAAAATTAGAATATAAATATTAAAAATTTAATTAACTCTACAAAAAGAGTGAGGTCTATTATTTTAAAAGCGTATAAAAATAATTCTAAAATATAATTTTAGAACGAAATTAATTAATTGCATAATGAAATTTTAGATGACATCTTTTCTTTATGTTATATCATTCAACATAAATCCATCTACGATTAGAAATATGATAATTATTATATTACAGACGCGTTAAATATTATTGTTACACTCGAACGTAAAATTTATGTAACAAAAATATTTCGAAATTGTCTAATTAATAGCTAGTAAATAACCAGGCGACTTATTCAATGTTCCACTTTTTTAGGTCTAAAAAATGAAAAAATACAGAAAAGATTTATGAAATTATTATAATTAATAAATTATTATAATATATAAGGCCCTCATCAGGCAAATTATTATTAAAAGAAAAAGAGAAATTAGTTAAAAAAGAGACATTTTTTCTCTTTTGAAAATTATAATAAATTATTAATTATTAACTAAATAATTAATAATTAATGCTATATACTATTTAATTATATTACTAATTTTAATTAATTAAATTATTTTCAAAATAAAATAAATATCTGCTCTGAACATGTAGCCTGACTATTAATTAATTCAAGTTTTCATAAAGAAATTGTTTACAAATTCAATTAGTAATCCCAATTGGGAATAAAGGAAGAAAAACAAGGAAAAAATTTTCAAAATTAAATCAGTAATTCGATGGAAATTTGTTTAAATTTCTATATAATAATGATTTAATTAATTTAACATTTAAGTTAAATAAACTTAGGTATATAATTTAATAATTAAACAATTTCACATAATTTAATAATATTTATCTTGTATTGATAAATAAAGACAAAAAACAACTCACAAATTTTTTCCCTGTTTTCTGTGATACTGCATTTTAAAAATATTTCACTTTCCCCAAATTTCCCAAGGTTAATATTCATTTTTTAAAGATTTAAAGTCTCCTCACAAAAAGTGATAACGCATTTACCAGAGGGAGTTTACAGAGGGTGAATAAAATTACTAATTGAGAATTTAAAAAAAGAAATTACAAAACACTGTTTGTTTTTGTTCCAACTTAAATTAACCTTCTCCTATTTACAAAAAAAAAAATCAAGGTAAAATTCTGGTAACAACCAGATTGAAAGAATCGTTTCTTATCAGTTAGTAACTGTTATGATTACGAATTATAATAATTTCCAGTAGAAATAAAAATTAATTCAGGGAAATCATCCAGCAGTGGTATAAATTCTCCATTTCTCGGAGAATATTTATGGCAAAAAAAAAAGAATTTTAAGATTTTCTCTTATATGTAAGACAACGATTTAATTAGAAATAATTAATTTGTGATTCGCTGCTAGTTGCTTAATTATGAATTAAGATAATAAATATCATAAGAATTTACTTTATCATGAAAAATACTATCATTTTTTCATCTTTCAATTTTCTTTTGCTTTTTTTTAATATGAATTTTTGCCAATCTTCTGCCAAATGCAACTAACAGCGAATAATTTTGATTAATTTTTAAAGTTGGGCATTACTTGATCAGATTTTAAAGATTTCTTAAAAATTTTACGATCTAATTATCAATATTATTTGTTAAATATTGATTAAATTTCTTTGGTATTAATTTAAATGATTTACAGATTAAAGATTATATTATAGAAAGACTGATTTTTAACATCTAGTGTTGAAAATCTCAAAGAGAATCTATAAGAATCATATTCTTATTGTAGTGTAATATTATAATTATTATAATAACTTATTTCCCAAATATATAATATCTTTTGGGAGAAAAATATCCGATATAATTTAATAAACTTTAAATAAATAGTTAATAATTACTTCAAGATTTTTTCAAAATCTTTTTAGTTTTTAAAGAGAAGTCTCGATCTCTGTCAATTTGCATCGATAAAAAATTTTATAAAACACATAATTTCGATTTAATTTACAGCTGAAATTAATAATTTAAATTGTTTTAATTACCTAATTCGAGTTAAAATATAAAGTGAGTTAAAAAATTTTCGAAACTTGTTTTCGTTGAAAATTAATTGAAATCTAATAATTATAATTTACGAGAAAATATTAAGAAATAATGTAAAAAGCTTCGCTTTTATAGCGAATTATTTTGTTTTCTTCCAGTTTTTCTTTAAATTTTAAGCAGTTTAGATAAGTATAAAACTCGCATAGATAATAAATCAAAATATAAATTAAGAAATATTGTTCTTATCCTTAAATTAAATTTTCAATATTATGGTTCATTTACGAATATCAGGATGAAAATTTTTCATTCCCAATTTATCCTCAATTATTTTAAACCCTGTTTTTAAACAGTAACTTAAAATGCACCTATGCATTTGCGAATTCAAATGAGATCAATTCTGATCCGATTACGTAAGAATAAAAATTCAAAACGGTTTAATTCAGAAAATCAAAACCCAATTAATCAGAATGCATTGGGCAATTTTTTTTTTTTGTTTCAAGAAATATTTAAGTTCCTTGAATTTATGAATATGAGTATTATGCGAAAATGTTACACGAGGTAACACAAATTTTTAAATGATATGTTTACGGTATTAGTAAAAAAATGCAAGGTTGAGTAAGAAAATAAGAAAAAAGAGTACGTTACCACTGGTAAGTTGCCTGCAGCTGAAAGAAAAAAAATTTTTTGTTAATTAACAGATAGAAAATTATAGAATAAGAATCATAAAATTCTTTTTAATGAATGAAACAAAAATTTATTTTTAAAAATCGATTTACGAATTAAACAATAAAAGTTTATTCTCAAAGAATCAGTTTATGAATTAAATAAAAATTTATTTTTAAAAATCGGTTTACGAATTAAATAAAAGTTTATTCTCAAAGAATCAGTTCATGAATTAAACAATAAAAGTTTATTATCAAAAAATAATTTCTGAATTAAAGAAACATTTTATCTTAAAAATCAATTTCTGAACTATTCACTTGATTTTGAAAATAATTTACTCCGGATGTTTAATTTTTTTTTTAAATTTTCGTTATGAAATTATTATTAACTCACCATCATCATTGTTACCAACTGAATCGTAATTTTTCCCACCTCGCATTGCTTGTTCCTGAAATAAATAAAAAACGAAAAATTGTTAATTAATTGGCACTTGATTTAACAAGAAAATAATATTTCAAGTCATAATTAATAAAAATTCTTCACCTGCATGAATAAGTTATTCTCTTGTTGTCTTCTGTGTAATTCTTCTTCCTGCTTTCTAATTCGCATGGACATTTCATCTTGCTGTCTTCTTCTCATTTCTTCTTCGCGTGTCCTTTGTTCCTCAGCTTGTCTCTCCTTCATTTCCCATTCTCTCTTCTGTCTATCTCTGTCAGCTTCTCTCATGCGTAATTCTAAAATAAATTCAAAGAAACAATAATTATAAAATAAAATTTTCTTTTTCTTTATTTCACTTTCAAATTATTTACTATTTTGTATTTAACAATAACTATTATTAAAAGAGAAATAATCTATTATTATAGAGAAAATAAAATCTTACGTTCACGTAGAACTTCAGTTTCGTGCTCGTATCTAGCGAATTCCATTTGAGCTTCCAATTTCTCCTCCTCCATCACCATCTCCCTCTTTAATGCCTCCTCCTTTTGTTTATACAATTCATGCAATTGTTTCCATCTGGTGCCATATTCATGCTCGAAACTGCCAATCTGAGCAAAACGAGGTCCAGCTTCGCGAGCTGAATAAAAGTCCGGATGCTTTTTTGGTAGATTCTTGTCCGGATAACCGTCAAGATCATCTTGTGGTTCGTATATTTCCGCCACTACTGGCCGCAAAGATCTAAAATATTTACGGTAAAAAAAAGTTTTTAGAAAAAAAGAATTCTGTTATTTACAAAAGTTTAAGTTTGTATTAATGAGAAGAATGAATCTTTTAATAATTAATTAATCAATTATTAAGCTATTATTATTATTATCATCAAATTCATTTGATTGGAAGAATAAGAGAAAATAAACTTACGCAGTGAGGAAATAACAACCATCCGTGCATTTTCTGATTGCTTGTTGTGCGCATGGTTTTCGGGCAAATTCAACGAGACCCTCGCCCGATGATTTGCCTCTTTCGTCGACTATTACAATAGCGCGTTCAATATCGCCGAACACACTGAATGCTCGTTCAAGAAGTTCATTGGAAACCCAAGGAGTGAGATTCTTAACTTTTACAGTCACCGAGCTTGGAGCGAATCGCACTTTTAGAGCACGTCCTTTCCGAGGCGTCGCATCTAATTCCCTCTTTGCTTTTTCAGCATTCAAACGATAGTCCTTTAAAGTGAAAAAGAAATGTTATATAACATTTATTTATTTTCTCTACTAATAAAAAAAAGTATTAAATTAAATAATTAAATTTAATTAAAGTCTATTCAAAGAGTATTGCTGAAAAAACTGACCATTTTTAAAAACGCAAAATTCTTTTCTTTGTTGATGAAGATTTCGGAAACTTCACCATACGGCGAAAATAATTGTTGAATTTCCTCATCATTCACATCATTAGTCAAATTTCCCAAATAGAGACGATTTCTTCCTGAGAATTTCTTCTCAGTTGTGTCTTGCGGCGGTAATTCGTGTGTTGGTCCACTTAAACTCATGATACGATCCAATAATCGATCCTAAATGAAAAGAAAAAATTTTAGAGAATTTTTTCTCTCTAGACCAACAAGTTTATGAATAAAGAAAAGTAGCAAGTGGAAAAATAATTAGAAAAATAAATAAAAAGAAAATATTCCAGTGACTTTTAGTCTCTAGCTCAAAAAGTTTAAATAAATAAAGAAAATTAATAAGCAGAAAAATAATTTGTTTATTAAAAAGAAAACTTTGATTATTTTCAATAGAATTTTAGGAAATTTCAATTATGTATTTGAAAAAATTTTAATTAATTTTTTATGAAAATTCAATTGTCTTTAAAACATTGAACTGAAAGATTTTAGAAAACTAAATTTCAGAACTTTAAATTAATTTTTTTAAAAGTTAATTTTTTTATAAAGATTTTAAATTTAGATCATTTTAAAATCAAATTACGATTTTTTTAAACCTACAGTGAAATTCTTCAATAAATTAAATTATTTGCAATAACATTTTTACAAAAACTTATTTAGTTTGATATCTTTTAAGAAAATTTAAAAAAAATCAAAATATCTTTAAATAATTGAACTATTATTTCCCAGTAAACTAATTTTTTCATAATTTTAAATAAAATTAATTTAAACCCAAATAAATTTTTAAATTATTCAATTGAATTTAATTGACTGAAATTGGATTTTTCAAAAATTTTAGTTCAAAACCTCCTGAACATTAATTATTTCTGAACTTGAATATTTTTATTTTAATTGAAATGAATGCAAATTTGAATTTTGTACAATTTTATTAAAAATCCTAAAAACCTTAAGTTTAAAAACAAAATTTATGAATAATTAAATTTTCTCTAAATTATAAAAAATGATTGATTTCCAGAAAAATTTGAATTACAAAATATGTTAAATAATTAAATTTTGGAAGAATTTCAGCTCTAATTCTATAAATAATTAAATTTCAGAAAATTTAAAATTGAAATTTTTTCAGAATTTTAATAAAAATTATTTAAAACATGAATTCATGAACAATTTTTTAAATAAATTTTATTTGAATTCAATTTATTGACTTTATTTGGAATTTTCAGAATTTTAGTTCTAAATCTTCTGAACATCAATTAATTCTGAACTTGAATATTTTAATTTGTATTAAATTAAATAAAAATTTGAATTTTGTACAATTTTATTAAAAATTCTAAAAATCTTCCAGAGAAATTTTCGAATAAAAAATTATTAAACTAATAAACTAATTAACTAATTAAACTTTTAGAAAAAAAAAATTAATTAGTTAAACTAATTAACTTTTAGAAGAACTTCAGCTCTAATTTCAGAACATTTGAAATTTAAATTTAAAAAAATTTTAATTTCTGTAGATAAATAAATGAAAATAAGTATTTAAATACTTATACTTTTTAAATAAATATTCAATTATTAATTTCTACACAGAAATTGGAATTTTCGTATATTTTAGTTTAAAATATTCTGAAATTCAATTATTTCTATGAAAATTGCAATTTGCATTAAAAATTATTTGACTAAAATTTTTTTAAGGTAATTGAAACTAATGACTTTAAGAACTTTAAGAAAATTATTCTAGAATTTAATTACCTCTATTTAATATAAAATTAATTATATTTTGCTAAAAATAAGAAGAAATTAAGATATTTTTTAACAATTCACTGTAATTTTAAAGTTTTTAAGATTCAAGAAGAATTTTTAAATTTTTAAGTTTTTCGAAAATGTTTTTTGACACCAAAAAGCAGAATGTTTTTTTTTTTAGTAATTTTAGAAATTTGATACTTTTTCCAGCACTTTTGATAAAATTCCCTAAATTTTCTGATTTGTAGTAACACTGTAAAAATTAAAAAGAAACTTAATTACAATATTTTTGAAAACATAAATCTTACGTCTTGTGAGCGATTCATCATGTTTCCTCGATCTCCTCCAGAGCCACCTTGACCTCCTCCTCGTCCTCTACCTCGCATTCCACCACGACCACCCATATTGTTTCCACCCATATTATTTCCACCCCCCATATTATTACCACCCCCCATGTTGTTACCACCTCCCATTCCTTCAGAATTTCCACCATCTATTCCATCATTCATTTTCTGCAATAAAATTAATAATTATCAATTATTTAATTCACTAGCAAATGTAACGCGCGGAACGAGATATTCAATTTATTAGTGATATGCAAATTACAAAATTTTTTATATTCAAAAATACATTTTTTAAATAATTTCATAATCAAAATTTAAAAAATTCACTTATTAAGTACAAAACTAATTATTACTCTTCATATTTTTAAAAATTTTAATAAAATTTCACGAAAAAATTCAATTATCTTCTAAAATTTTTAAATAGTAAAATCTTTACAAAAATTCAATTATAATCAAAACAATATTAATCGAAAAAATTGAATTATATATAAATAGTAAAATTCTTTACAAGAATTCGATTATTTTCAAAAAAAAATTAAATTGAATTCCTCTAATGAATTCAAATATTTTAAAATATTTCCATAAATTTCGATTATTTCCTAAAATTTTAATAAATTCACCGAAACAATTCAACTATTTTTATAAATACAGTAGAGACTCCATTATCCGGACTAATGGATGCAGGCACTTGTCCGGATAATCAAAAATCCGGATAATCGAGTAAAGTACGAATTAAACAAATTTTTGATTCATGATTTTATGTATTTATTTGCATATGTATTAAAATAAGACTGAAACAAACTAAAACTTTTAAAGTCAACATTAATAAATATTTAGTTAGAAATATTTCAAAATATTTACATAAACATTTTCTTAAAATAATTAAAACACTTTAAAACGCAACATTTCGTGTAAATAAATTTAAAATAGAAGTTAATTAACGGCTTGAGACCTTATAAACTTTATAATAAAAAAAAATTTTTTATTTTAAATTTGTCCGGATAATCGAATATCCGGATAATAGGGGTCCGGATAATGGAGTCTCTACTGTACTAAAATTCTTTGCAAGAATTAAATAATTTTTAATACAATTTAAATAAAATTACACGAAAGAATTTAAATATTTTCAAAAATTTCCATAAAATTCAATTTCAACAAGAATTTAAAATTCTCTAAAAATAATTCAATTATTCTCAAAATATTTTTAAAAAATTCTATATAAAAATTAAATTACTTTCAATGCAATTTTTAAATATATTCGTCAAAAAAATTGAAAGAATTCAATTATTTTTAAAAAATAATAAAATTCTTGTGATGAATTCAATTATTTTGAATATACTTAATTTTAATGAAATTCTTTAAAGAAATTCAATTATTTTCGAAACAACTTTAATTGAATTTTTCGAAAAAATTTCATTATTTTCAAATATTTCTATAAAACTCTTCATAACAATTTAATTATTTCTTAAAATTCTAATAAATTCTTCGAAACAATTCAATTATTTTTATAAATAGGAAAATTCTTCGCAATAATTCAATTATTTTTATAAATAGTAAAATCCTTTGCAGAAATTCAATTCTTTTCAAAACAATTTTAATAGAATTCCTTGAAAGAATTTAAATTTTCAAATATTAATATAAAATTCATTTATTTTCTAAAATTTTAATAAATTCTTCGGAACAATTCAATTATTTTTATAAGTAGCAAAATTCTTCGCAAGAATTCAATTATTTTCAATACTATTTTAATAAAATTCTTCTTCATGAAATTCAATTTCTTTAAAGATTTTCAATTAAAATTATTAATCTCCATTAGTTTAAAAAAAAATCCAATGAAATTCTTCAAAAGCATTTTATTAGGATTTTTAAAAGTTTTAGTAAAATTCTTAGTGAGAATTCAGTTATTTTTCTGAATAATAAAATTCTTTGCAACAATTCTATGATTTTCAATATATGAATTTTAAAACTAAAAATATTTGCAAAGAAAAATAATAAAAAAGTTAAGAAACAAAAAAAGCAAACAACAACTAAATTGCAAATTTTGAACCATTTGACTAAACGAACGAAATACAATGTAAATGCCTCAATAAAAAATCGAACTTTAAATATTATTCGCCAAGGTATTAATGGTACCATCACTATTATTTATACCCACCAAGGTTTTATTAACTCTATCATTATTATTTTAAATATCAATAAATATTCACATTGACATCAATAAAACATTGATGAAAATCCATCGAAAAACTTACCATTCCATCGTTCCTTCCACCCCCTTGCATACCACCGCGACCACCAGAGAATCGCGAACCACCTCTGCGATGTCCTCCAGGATGCCCTCCTGGACCTCCTCCGCGGCCACCACCACGTCCACCACCAAATCCTAGATTTCCAGGTCCTCCACCACCACCACCTCCTGGACCCGAGTGTGCATTATCATTATTGCTCTTATCTTTCGCATTATTCTGTTGTTGAGGTTGTGATGCATTTTCTTTAGATGCGTTATCTTCGCCCATTTTGTAAAAAAAATAACCTTTCTACTCAAAGGTTAATTGTTAAAATCACGTTGTAACTGAATCGCTATCGATCGCTCTTGAAAACAAACACTAAATATAATTAAACCAATTTCTAACAATTAAACTGACAGGATTAACAATACGCGATTATCAAATCCATTCACACAATGGCGTCTCACAGTGTTGCCATATTGACAAAAGAAGCATTTATTTTTTACAGTGTTGACAAATTGTTTATTTTGTTAGGAAAACACCTTTTAATGGTAGCGCTCCAATTTGGTGGTGAGTTTAAAAATTAAAACTCGTCTCACAAATTGACAATTCTCCCACTTTGGAAGATTTCTCCAGGTTGTTTACCAGTTTGGCGGGAATCGCGGGAATGAACAAGAATGGCCGAAACTTTGTTTACACGTGTCAGAATTAGTCTGTTTGTTGCAATAATATTTCGTCACAATTAAACGAAATAAGTAATATATCAACAATTGAAAGCTGTTTGGAATTATTTATGGATAGTTGACAGTTTGATGATGTTTTTAATCATTTTTTGTTGGAACTTCAAGTTGGAACTTTAAGCAAAAGTTGTGTAATTACTTCAGAGGATTATTTTATTAACTTGGTAAGTTGTAATGCACTTTCTATTTAAATCCCCCTATTGTTAATTTCTCGAGAATTTTTCTGGAAACAAAAAAATTAGATACCAAAAGTATCTGGAGTCTAAATTTTTTATTTCGAGAAAAATTCTTCGCACAGAAAAAGTAATCTCGTGTTTAGAGAAAAAATCCTCTTCTAATTTCCTCTAAATTTATACTCTCAAAACACTCAAAACAAATTTATATTCTACTTGAATTGAAAGTAATTAATAATTTGTTCGTAATAATATTTTATATTTTTTAATGATTAGTTAATGATCAATAAAATTATAAACAGAAAATAATATAATTAATTTGATCTTATTTTAATAAAATTGAATAATCAAATTTTTAATTATAATTATTAAAAAACACAATTATTTTAAACAGTTAAAACAAATTCAATTAGTAATTAATAGTTTTTATTTTAATAAAATTAGTTTCAAAATTTTCCATCAAAAATATTTTAAAATTTACATTATTTTAAAAAAAACTCAAAGAAATTCTTCAAAAGAATTTAATTTTTCATTAATAATTTTAAAAAAATGTAATTTAATAAAATTGTTTATAATAATTATTAACGAAATCAATTATATTCAAAAATATCAAAGAAATTCTTCTAAAGAATTAAATTATTTTCAATAGTTTAATAAAATTCTGAGAAAAATTTAATTAATTCTTACAAATCGACAGAATTCAATTATTTTCATTTTCATAAATAATAATATTTTTTGGAAGAATTCAATTATTTTTTAGAATTATAATAACATTTTTCGATAGAATTCAATTATTTTCTAAAATTTTAATAAATTCTTGGAAATAATTTAATTATTTTTCTAAATAACAAAATTCTTGGAAACAATTCAATTATTTTTAAAAAATAATAAAATTTTTCTTATGAATTAAATTATTTTCAATACAATTTTAATAAAATTCAATAGGTAATTAAAATTTTAATTACAATTATTGACAGAGGCGATTATTTTATAAACTTGAAAAAATTCTTTGTTTAATTCAATTATTTAAAAATTTCCAATTGAAATTATTTAAAAAAATACATAATTTCCAAAAAAAAAAACGTAAAGAAATTCTTTAAATGAATTAATGATTTTTCTAAAAATTTTAATAAAATTCAATAATCAAATGTTTAATTACAATTTCTTGCAAATGCGATTATTTAAAAAACTTGAAAGCGATTCTTCATAAAATTCAATTAGTTTCAAAATTTTAAATTAAAATCGAGAAAATTATTAATAAAACTCCATTATTTTTTAAAAAATTCAAAAAAATTCTTTAAAAGAATTAGGATTTTTAAAAAATTCTAATAAAATTCTTCGAAGGAATTCAATTAAGTATTTTAAAAATTTTTAATATAATTCTTTGCAAGATTCAACGAGATAGAATTAAAATTATATTAAAAGGGAAAATTTCATAGAATTCTTTTTGTATTAATTTTTGGGGTGATTATTTCGGGAAATAAAATTCTTAAAAATTTGCTCTGTAACTATTTGTTTCATAATTATAATATTGAACATTCCATGTTAATTGACAGGTTCCAGTATTTTTTTTCCTTGTGCAAATTTAATTTAAGATGGAGATAACAGTACGAACACCGCAAAGTAAAAGACGAAAGTACGGTATTATAAGAAAAGACGAATCTGATGAAAATTATCCCTGTGATTTACAGTTTTATAAAGAGCCACCAAGTGGAAATATTTCTCTTGTCGAATTTCAGGAATTAGGATTAGAAAGATTAAAAGGTATTTGTTTTTATGTTATTCTTTCGATTTCTGTGAATATTATTAAATATAATGCCTAATTTATTAACAAATTTAATTCAGTTTCGTGTCGACCCCAAAATAAATTAAGAAAACTTTCAGATCATTCTAATAAAACTGTCCAAAACTGTAAAATTGGCTATTTTTGGCAAAATTCCAAGCAAAATATTTAATTTTTCCAAACTTTAGTTCCAAGTCGACACGAAATTAAATTCGGTTTGTTAATTTAGTTTTCGCGAATCTAGAATGAAATTTTGTTAAATAAAATATACTTATACTTTGTTCACTTTTAGTTTTACAGTTACTGGACTCAGTCTCCATTCAGGAAAATAAATCACAAGATGATTTTAAAAAACAACTGGAAAATGCTTTAAGAAAAGATCATATTATGTATCAAAAATTATTAACAAGCACCGGGAAAACGTGTTCAGTTGAAGCAAGAAGACATGATCATATTTCTCATTTTATTCTTAGACTAGCCTATTGTCAAACGGACGATTTGCGAAATTGGTTTATATCCAAAGAAGTGGAATTTTTTAAATTAAGATTCACTAATCTAGCTCAAGATAGCGTTAAATTTATTTTGTCCACAAATAATTTCGATTTTTCCCTGGTGAGTAATTAATAACGTATTCGTAAAATGTTAAATACCTAAATAAATGAATGAAATATTCTGTTTCAATATTTATTTATTTATTTTTCTCCTAAGGTTCCCGAGGAAGAAAAGAATGAATTAAGAGACAAGTTGTATTCGATAAAAGAAGCTGATAGTTCTTTAGATTATTATAAATTGCCATTTGAGAAAGTTACCGATTTGGTTAAGGACAGAAGAGTTTTTATTAAAAAAGGCATGGCTTATGTGCCGCATCATGATTTGATATCCGTAATTGTATCTATCTACAAGGAACATTTAAATAAAATGATGGATGTAAGTAGAATAAATGATTTGTGAAAAATAGTAATTTTTATTCCTAAGTTTTTTTTTTAAATAATTACATATTTATTTTATTATTTTTACAGATCGCAAAGGATTATTTGGAAAATATATCAACGGATGAAAGACTCACTGGTTTTTTGAAACATCTTCCACAATCCTTTTCCGGAATGACAAAAGCTGTTTGGTCGACGGAAACTACGCCTATTGGAATGTTGGACGAGGTAAGTTTTTATATTGATTCAGATTTCACGAAATGGTTTTATTAATTTATCATTATTTTTATTGGTATTATTACTATTAATAGCAAATGTTAACAGCGCGCGAAATGCGGTATTTCATTTAAAATAATTATCCAAAATTTAAAAAAAATCGCCTTTAAATATGTATTAATTTCAATTTTGGAAAAATTTCAGATTAAAAATTAAATTATTAATTAATTTACTAATTAATTAATTAGTTAAATAATCTTTAACGTCTAATTAATTATATTTATTTATTCTTTTCAAAGACTTTAATCAAATTCTTCTCATGAATTAAATTATTTTCAATACAATTTCAATAAAATTTATCAAAAGAATTCAATTATTTAAAAAAAAATTTAATACAATTTTTCGCAAAAATTCAATTATTTTGAAAAATTTTTTATTAAATTCTTTATGAGAATTGAAATATTTTCAATACAATTTTAAGTAAATTCCTGCAAAAAATTCAATTGTTTTCGAAAATTTTAATTAAATTCTTAGCAAGATTATAATTATTTTCATAATTTATAAAATTCTTCGCAGAAATTCAATTATTCTGAAAAGTTCAATTACTTTTAATACGAATTTTAATAAAAATTTTACCAAGATTTCAATTTAAAAAATTGTTTTTTGGAACAATTCAATTATTTTTAAAAATAGTAAAATTATTCGCAGTGAATTCAATTATTTTCAATTTTAATAATATTTTACGAAAGGATTCAATTATTTTTAAAAATTTGATAAAATTTTTCTCAAAAATTCAATTATTATCGAAAATTTTTATTAAATTCTTAGGAAGATTTTAATTATTTTTATGTAATTTATAAAATTCTTCGCAGAAATTCAATTATTCTGAAAAGTTCAATTATTTTTAATACAAATTTTAATAAACTTTTTACCAAGATTTCAGTTAAAAAAATTGTTCTTCGTGAGAATTTAATTATTTTTATAAATAGTAAAATTCTTTGCAGAAATTTAATTATTTTCAATTTTAATAAAATTTTATAAAAAAATCAATTATTTTTAAAAATTTGATAAAATTTTTCTCAAAAATTCAATTATTTCAGATTCAAAATTATAAAAGAAATATTTTATTTTTAATTGAAAACAGTGGTTTAGTTAATTTTTGGTATTTTTTAATCTTCAAAATATTAAATTAAGATTTTATTAATATAAAATTCATAGAATTAAAAGGAAAAATTATAAATTATATTAAAATTGACTATTACAAAATTGTTATTTCCAAAATAACTTTTATTGTTTTCGAAGAAAATATTTTTATAAAAATTTGAAAAATTTACTTCAGAAGTTAAAAAAATTTACTCTGAAAATAATAGTTAATAACAAAGTTTTACTACGTTCAAAGAAAATTTAAAAAACTTTTTTACAAAAATTAACTGTGGAAATGGTAAAATTCTATATTAAGAATTGTTATTTCCAGAATAATATAAATTTTATAATATCCGAAGTAATTTAAATAAAAATTAGTAAAACATACTGTTAACTTTATTCAATGTAACTAAATATTTTTATATAAAAAAAATAACAATTTTTGTAAGTTAAAAATATTGAAAAAAGGCGAAAGTGGAGAATATTCATGATTTTAGTTGTTTTAGGAGATTTTGTTAGTTTACAGGAATAAAAAAGGGGAAAAAGGGAAAAATAGTAATTAGGTGAAAAAAATTTAGTTGGTTTAGGTGATTCTGTTAATTTATGGTAATAAAAAGGGGGAAAAGAGGAAAACAAATGAATTAGGGAAAAAAGTTTAGTTGCTTTTGGGGATTCTGTTAATTTTCAGGAATAAAAAAGGCAGAATGAGGATAAAGAGGGAGTAGATTAAAAAACGGACTAATTATGATCAATTCTAATGATCATTGTTATTATTATCATAATTTTACTTTCAGTTATCAAAAATATCGTATCCACTTTGCATGAGAACACTTCATGAGACTGTAAGAAGAGATCATCATGTGAAACACGGAGGTCGTCAACAGTACGGGCTGTTTATGAAAGGCATCGGAGTGAGTCTAGAAGATGCCCTAATTTTTTGGAAACAGGAATTTTGTCAAAAAATGGATGAGGATAAATTCAATAAACAATATCGTTACAATATTAGGCATATGTATGGTAAAGAGGGAAAACAAACGAGTTACACTCCATATGGATGCACAAAAATCATCACCGAAATGGTTGGTCCCGGCGAATTTCACGGATGTCCCTATAAACAAATGCCAAAAGACATCTTAAAAGCAAAATTATGTTCATATGGACTACGCTCTGAAAGTAAATAATTTTTAATAATGTTCTCTCTTTCTTTGAGTTTCTTTTTTTTATTTAAATTTGCCAAAAATTTTTTAAAATTGGAATATTTAATTACTTGATTGTAAGTATTAGAACAATTAAGTTTAACCCTTTTTACAGTTTTATAAACTAAAAATAAAACAGTTTACAGAAACGAATTAATTTTTTTGACGAAATAAATAGAAATTTCACACACTTTTCAGATGTAACGGAAATCGCAGATCTGGCGACAGGTGGACATTACAATTTAGCTTGTCAAATGTGCTTCGATGTGACGCATAAACGTCCACCGGGAAGACCGATTGTTCATCCGAATGTCTATTATGCAGAGAGTCGTGAAATACTCACTAAAGGATCAAATGAATCGAGCCAAAAAGACGGAGATAAATTGTCACAAAATGTGAGGGCGAAAGTGGAAACTCCTACGAGAAAAACAGAAGCACCAAGAACTGTAGTGAAAAAAGAGAAGAAAGAGATTGACCCCGAACTCATGGAGTTTACCAATGAGGACTTTAGTGATGTGTTCTAAACATTAAATTCGTAAATATAATTTTAACACACTAACTTAAAATATTTAGATTCAATTTAACATTGTTCATTTGTAAATTTCATTTGTTTTTTACTCTAATTTAACGATTACTAAAAGTAAGGAAACTCCGAAAAAAACCACTATAATTGTTTATCAAAATTTTATTAAAAAATGAAAATTATCAATTATCAATTTTTCGTCTTTTTAAACATAACTATTCACTTCCTGGAGTCGATGAAACTTGGGTAGGAAATTTTCACTAACATCACGAACCATTGAGTGAACGAGTTTTTCAAGATCATAATTGTGCTGCCATCCCCAGTCTTCTCTCGCTTCACTGTCATCGAATACTTGAGGCCACGAATCAGCTGAAAACAATCAATTCAATTTGAAATTTACATTTCAATTTAAGAATTCTACTACAAATTAAATTAAAAAGAGTTTTTCTTTTTCAGGCAAAAATTTACCAAAAAAATTTCTAAATTTTATTAATTATATAAAAAAAGGAATTTAAGTTTCTTTTACAGATTAAAAAATTTACCAATAAGTTGCCTGCTATCGGGATTGTAAGAAATTTGCAAATCAGGAATATATTTCGTCAACTCAGTGAAAAGTTCCTCTGGAGAGAAACTCATTGCCGTGACGTTATAAACTCTTCTTCGTAATTTATCGTTTGGGGTGTTCAAGAACTGGAAAAGTGATGAGAGACAATCATCAATGTACATCATTGGCAATCGGGTATGTGGCTCCAAATAACAATCGTATTTTTTATTCAATAATCCTTCGTGAAAGACAGCAACTGCATAATCTGTATTTAAACATTTTTAAAAAGAAAAATTTATTAATTTCCATGGAAATTTAATATTGAAAATTTAATATGTTTGAACTAAATTTTTTATGTATTAAAAATCTTGATCTATTAAAAGGAAATCGACACGAGAATATCAAACTAAGTTTACTGTTCTCCAATTACGAATGCGCCTTCAATATAGATTTTTGTCTGATGTTATTACACAATTAAGTTAACCGCTGATATTCTATATCGTGCTCTACTTCACACAGAAAAGAGATTTCGCAGTTAAATGCTGCGTGATTTCCATTTGTTATGTGCTTGCATGAATGTATTCAAAATAAAATTTTTAACTCGTTTCGAGAAAATTCACAATGTTGCTGAAGTTCAAAACTAAATCGTCAATTTAAATGGAAAAAAAAATCATTTTTTCATTCAAATTTTTTTTGAAAAGAAAAATTTTTTAAATTTTTTTATTGAGAAAAATTACAAAAGAAATTTGTGATTATTTTACAAATTTTTTTTTAAACACAAAAATTTAACTTTGCAAAATTTAAATTCTATTATTTTCTATAATTTTAAAATTTTAATTCTTCTTTAAAACTATTTTTTAATAATTTTTCAGAATCGTCTTTGAGAATTCAATTATTTAAAGAAAAAAAGAGAAAGTTTACCTAAAATAATTCTAAAGTCCTCTTGTTTACAATGCAATTTTACGAAATTTCGATTATTCGAAAATTTTTTGCAGTTAATATTTAAGAATTATCAACAAATTTCAAAAAAAATTTTAATAAAATTTTTCAAAAACTAAATTTTTTAGAATTTTAAATTAAAATTATTTAAAATTCCAATTTTCTGAACTTTCAAATTTGAAACCTTTTGAAATTTAATTATTTATAAAAAATTGTAAAGGTAACTCTTCTAAAATTAAACTATTTAAAAATTTTTTAAGTAAAATTGATTGAATTCTTAATTAATATTGAATACTGAATTTCAATTAAATTTTTTTAGAGAATTTTATCAAAACTTATGAAAATAGTTCAATTTTTACAACGAATTTTATTAAAAAATTTTAAAAAAAATTTATTTGTTTTATTAAAATTTTTGAAAGTAATTTTATTCTTTTAAGAAATTTAATTAAAAATGTATTGAAAATAATTTAATTTTAATAAACAAATTTTGAAAAGAATTGAATCCTTTCACGAAATTTTATTTTTTATAAAATTTATTGAATTCATAACAAAATTTATCAAAAAATTTAAAAATAGTTTAATTTTACATAGAAAAATTTTATTTAAACAAATAATTGGATTCATAAAGAGAATTTTAAATCTAAATTGATAAAAATATTTGAATTCTATTGAAGAATTTTATTAAAATTATTTAAAATTGAAAATAATTGAATTTCTGGCGATAGAAATTTTATTATTTATGAAGATAATTTAATTCTTTGGAAGAATTTCATTAAAATATTTTTAAACAATTGAATTTCTCTCACAAAGAATTGTGTTATTTATAATGTTAATTTAATACAATTTTTTTTCAAATAATTGAATGTTTTCGAGAAACTTTTTTGAAATTGCATTGAAAATAATTGAATTTCTACAAATAATATTATTGTTTTTAAAAATAATTGAGTTTTTGCTCTAAGGATTTTATAAACATTTTTGAAAATAATTGAATTCTTGCCAAGAATTTTATATAAATTTTTGAAATAAATGAATTGGTTTGAAGAAAATTAAAATTCTTTCGAGGAATTTAGTAAAAATTGTATTGAAAATAATTGAATTCTTGCCAAGAATTTCATTCAAATTTTTGAAAATAATTGAATTGTTTCGAAGAAAATTAAATTTCTTTCGAGAAATTTACTAAAAAATTGTATTGAAAATAATTGAATTTTCATAAAGAATCATATCAAAATTGATGAAAATAATTTATTACTTTCCTGGATTTTTATCTTTTACAAAATAAATAATAAATCTAAAAAACTATGAAAATTAGTAACACAAGCAATAAAAATTAATAAAAAATACCATGAAATAATAATTTAATTTTTAATAAAAATTTTATATTTTATTTAAATTAAATGATAATAATAAATATTTTTTTTACCAGTAGTTCCACCTCCTGGCGGATCACTGCTGATGACACCCGGGAATCGAAGACAACGGAAATCCAATCCAAATCTATGATGATAATATTCGCCAAGAAGTTCGGCGTGCACTTTGCTGACTCCATAAATTGTTCTTGGCCTTTGAATCGTGACATTCGGCGTTGGATTTCTCGGCGAATCAGGACCAAAAGCACCAATAGTTGATGGTACGAAAATTCTCAAATTATACTGCTTTGCCAATTCAATAACATTATGCATGCCTAATAATTAAAATCGAAATCGAGTGAATTAGTAAATAAAATCGAAATCGAGAGAATTAACAAATAAAATCGAAACGAGAGAATTAATAAATAAAATCGAAATGAGAGAAATTTTTTATAAATATATAGTTTCAAAAAATAATTGAGATAGAAAAAAATTGACCAGAGCTAGTATTTTAAAAACATTATGTACAGAGTTAATTTACTTTCTCTGGTTTTGCTTTCTACAAGCGACAATTTTTCTTTTTTTTCAACAATTAACGCACGAAAGTAAAATGAAAAAAATCATTCTTTTCTTATACAAAAGTGACAGTTCTGTTTTTAATGCTAATAATGATGATTTAATTGAACTTAATTAATAATTTCGCAATAGAAAACAATGGTTGCATTATTGTGTCTGAAGAATTTAAATTCCAAAGTAATTAACATATTTTTGACGCTTATAATTTACTTTTCTCGAGTTTTGATGGATTAGTTGTTATAATCACCTTCGATATTTACTCGAACAGCGAGGGGGACATTCTGTTCACCGACTGCACTTAAAAGTGCACTAAAATGAATGAGCCAATCTATTCTGTGGTTTACGACAATCTTTTGCAGTCCTTTAAAATCGAGAATGTCGGCGAAAATAAATGGTCCATTCGAAAGACCTTCTTCAGTTGGTTTAATAATGTCGGACAATATGACATTTTCGTTTCCGTAGTTTTTGCGCAAAAGTTTTGCACACTCTGTTCCTAACTGGCCAAGTCCACCTAGAAATATTTTTAGTATTCAGAGTTTTTAATTAATTTGTTTGTTAATTTTAATTTAGTAGTTTAATTAATAATTCAAAAATTAGTACCTAGAAATATTTTTAGTATTCAGAGTTTTTAATTAATTTGTTTGTTAATTTTAATTTAGTAGTTTAATTAATAATTCAAAAATTAGTTTTTAAACGATTTGAAAAAAATACCAAAATCGCAAGAATTCGATTATTTTCATAAATAATAACATTCTTTGGAAGAATTCAATTATTTCTATAAATAGTAAAATTTTTTGTATGAATTCAATTATTGTTTACAATTTTAATAAAATTTTTTAATAGAATTCAATTATTTTGTAAAATTTTAATAAATTCTTAAAAACAATTCAATTCTTTTCATAAATAGTAAAATTTTTTGCAGGAATTCAATTCTTTTTTACAATTTTAATAAAATTTTAATAAATTTTTGAAAACAATTAAATTATTTTTATAAATAGTAAAATTTTTTGCAGGAATTCAATTATTTTCTGAAATTTTAATAAATTTTTGAAAACAATGACATTAGTTTTATAAATAGTAAAATTTTTTGAAATAATTCAATTATATTTATAAATAGTAAAATTTTTGGAAACAATTCAATTATTTTTATAAATAATAAAATTTTTCTCAGGAATTTAATTATTTTCAATACAATTTTAACAAAATTCAATAATCAAATTTTTTACTATAATTATTAACAGACTCGATTATTTTACAAATTTGAAAGAAATTCTTTGTTTAATTCAATTATTTAAAAATTTTTAAATAAAATTATTTTAAAAACTACATTTTTTTCAAAAAAAACTTAAAGAAATTCTTTAAAAGAATTTAATTATTTTTTGAAGAAAAACTTTAATAAAATTGTTTAAAAGAATTAAATTTTCTATTTACAATTTTAATAAGATTTAATAGTAAAATTATTAATTAGAATAATTAAAAAAAGCATTTATATTCAAAAAATTAAGAAATTTTTTGAAATAATTCAATTATTCTTGAAACCTTTAATAATAACTATTCTTCGAATGAATTTAATTATTTTCAATATTTTAATAAAATTCCTGGAATGAATTAAATTATTTAAAAGAATTGTAAATTCAATGATCAAATGTTTGCTTTCAATTATTAATAAACCCGTTAATTTTAAACCATGAAAAAAATTGTTCATAAAATTCTATTTTTTTATATTCAAAATTTCCAATTAAAATAATTAAAGAAACTCCATTATTTTTTTAAAAAAGTCAAAGAAATTCTTCACAAGAATTCAATTATTTTTATTAATAATAAAATTTTTCGAAGAAACTAAATTAATTTCAAATTTTTGAATAAAATTCTTTCCAAGAATTCAATGATTTTAAATACATTATTTTTAAAATTGAAAACATTTAAAAAGGAAAATTATTTAAAAAGTGAGGAAACTAAAAAGCAAACAACGAATTTCAAACTGCGAACAAATAACCGGAATACAACGATTATTAATACAGAAAATAGAATATATAATTAAAAAATACAATTTAAATATAAAGAAATTATTAAATTGTTTTTAAAAATTTTTTTAATGAGTTTTATTTAATTTTTTTTCCTGTCAATTTTAGAAGAAAAATGTATCTATACGAAGAAAACTCGTTTTTATAGATAGCGGAATGATATATTTATGAAAAATATTTTCATTTATTAAAATACAAATATTTTTGTTTAATTAGTAAACAATGTAAATATTTTTAATGTCAAATTTTGTTTTAATTTGTTTATTTTCTCAAACAAAATTAAGTAGATAGAAAAAATATGTTTATTTTCTCAAACATAATTAAATAGATAGAAAAAATATGTTTGTTTTCTCAAAAAAATTAAGTAGATAGAAAAAATGCGTTTATTTTCTTAGAAAAATTATGTTTATGTACTTAATAAAAATTTGTTTACCGAAAGAAAAATATGTTTATTTGCTTAAAGAAAAACACGTCTGTTTTGTCCGTGTTTAAAGAATTTAATTCCTTGAGTCATTAATTTATTCTACCACGCGAATCTATTTTTTTTATATTTTGTCCTACACGTTTCTATTGATTCTGTAGAATTTATAATTTTTCATGCAAATTATTCTTTTTTGTTTTCTTTATTAGGTGTTCGATTAAATCATAAATTAATAAATCTCTAAAAAAAAAAAAAAAAATCCTTATTAATATAGAAAAACGAGTAGAAAATAAAAATTTAACAAATTAAACAAATATGTAAAAACAAATTGAAAATAAAAATCATAAATTAACACATTTTTATTAATATATATAAAAACGACTGGAAAGTACTTAGAAATCGTAAATTAATAAATTTTTGTATAAAGACGAGTAAAAAATAAAAATCTAAAATTAATAAATATTAAAATGTAAAAACGAGTTGAACATAAAAATCATAAATTAATAAATTTTTATTAATACTGAATGCAAATTGAAATCAAAAATTATAAATTAATAAATCTTTGTTAATATATATTTAAATACGAGAGAAAAATAAAAGATTCTTCGAATAATTGGAGAAACAATGTTTCAAACTTTGAGACATATTGAAAGTAAAAGTGAATTATAAATTCAAGTCAAATTAACAGAAACTGTAGATTCAAATAATTTTGTAACTAATTTAAGCAAATTTTAATAATTTTAAATACAAAACTTAAATTAATTTCGTTTTGATTTGCCATAGAAAATAAACTGACCTGTAATTAATATTCTCGGTGGCCGGATAATTTGGTTCGAATTGTCGTAAAGTCTTTCCTTTTCTCTACAAGCAATCGCAGTCGAACTGAAATTCCTCTTAAATTCCCTAGGAGCTTTTTCTAAAATTTTTCTAAAGCCTCTAATTAACATGATTATAATTTACGGAACACAATATCGATGACTTTTTTTCTTTCCTTAGTCTTAATTTAAAAAAATCGAAATTGTACTTTTTAATCGATTTAGTAAAAAATTTTCCTATTCAGTTTTTGCCAAAAAAAAAGAAAAAAAATTAATAAAAATTCTTTCTGTAGACAATTAATATTTTTAATAAATATTTTTTTCAGAGAATAGTTGCTAGATGAACAGATAGATTCTGTTTGAATTCTGCTTTGGTACTAAAGTAAAATATGTGTAGAAGCCTGGAAATACTGTAGAAGTTGACTTTTATAAATCATTTTGAAAACCAGTTAGGAGATTGATGTGTATTGGTGGGCTAGAGTATGCATTGTAAAAGAACTCGAGGTGAATTGTAGGTTTCGATTGACTATCACATTCTTTCCTGTATAGCCAATACTTTTCAATGAATGCAATAGACGCACGTTATTTTGCTTTCTCTGATTTGACGTTAGATTTTACAAAAACACACGTGGTTCAGAACACGTGCTTATGTTTCAAATCTTGAAAAACTCGTTTTTCACACATATTATACTTGTAAACTTTTAAAATTCCAGTTTATCGTTTGTCTATTTTTTTCAAGGTCTTAAATTGTCTCAAATAGTTTATTATCCAGGTGCATTAAATAATATTATTAGGCAATTATGATTATTGTATCTAAATTACAATTCATTTTACATTCTGGAAATTAGATCAAATTGCAGGCAAATGCAAATTTTATAAATTATCTTATATTGGATAAATATCTAAGTAGTTGTTTCTTTTTTTGTTTCAATGAAGAAATTTTAATTTTTTTTCATTTTTCATTTTTATTTTTTTTTCACCCCGTAGAAAATAGATTAATTTTGGGTCTCAGTCGATTTTTCCAGTTTTTGAACTTTTAATAGTTTTCTTCAGACTGAATAAAAACTAAAAATTTGCAATTTATAAGAAAATCGACTGAGAGGCAAAACTAATGTTTTATTCTTTATTAAAAATTTTTTTTCAAAATTGTAACAGATTTTTTCATTTTCAGTTTTAGGAGTTCAAGAATCGAAAGATCCTGACGTAAAAAGTAGATGGACCGGTTTTTGAATTGGCCTCTGTTACCTGAAAAAATCACGCTAGACGCAAGTTGAGGGCTTGGCAGGATATCCAGAGATTCTATTGGTCAGTTATAATCATAGGACAGGAATCAATTTTTTGTTTAACTGAAAGTTGATTTTAGAATTGGATAAAAATAGTCGAACAGACGGTGATTTTTTTTTGTTTTTATATTTTTTCCTTGAAAAAAGTAAGCCAACGGGAAGGTGTCTGTCTAAAGTGGTTTTATTTTTTATTTTTTTGAAATTTACTTCAATTATTTAATTATATTTAATTTAATTATTTAATTTTTTTTTAATTTAAAAAAATTAATTTACCTTAAATAGGAAATCAATTAGTAAATTTATTTTCATTTTATTTTTTTTTTTTTACACAAATATCTGAATTTGAGAAAGTATTTTTTATCTCAACGTAATTAATTGATTAATTGAATTTTAAATAATTTGAATTATTTAAAAAAATTTCAATTACTTGTTTAAATAAAAATTCAATTAACTGTCTGAAATATTTAAAAAAAAATTAATGCGTCGATCGTCCCTCGATTCAAGAATTTCAGTAAAATTCTTTAAAAGATTGAATTATTTTCTATAGAATTTTAGTAAAATTCAATTATTAAAAAAATGCAATTAATTTGTAGAGAATTTTAGAAAAATTCAATTATTTTGTAGAGAATTTTAGAAAATTTCAATTATTTTGTAGAGAATTTTAGAAAAATTCAATTATTCTGTAGAGAATTTTAGAAAATTTCAATTATTAAAAGAATTCAATTATATTGTAGAGAATTTTAGGAAATTTCAATTATGTAAAAACTACAATTATCTTCTAGTGAATTTTAGAAAATTTCAATTTTCATGGAAAAAATAGAACTAAAATATTTTTAATAATTAATGTGGCGAATTTTTCTCGATTATTCTTATCAATTTTAATATAATTCTTTTAAAAAATTCAATTATTTTCTATCGAGTTTTAGGAAATCAGAAAGAAAATTAAGAATTTTATTGAAATTCTTGAAAATAATCAAGGGACATTCGACACATTAATTTTTTTAAATATTTCAGTTCTCTTTTGTTTCAAGAAAATTGAAAATTTTTTAAATAATTAAAATTTCTTAAAATTTTCTAGAAAATAATTAAATTTTTTAAAGAATTTTATTTCAATTTATAAAAACATAAAAATAATTGAGAAAATTTCACGACATTAGTTTTTAAACCTATTTTAGTTTAATTTTTTCAAAGATAATTGAAAATTTTTTAAATAAATTAAATTAATTTCTAGAGAATTTTAGGAAATTTCAATTATTTTAAACATTAATGTGTCGAACGTCCCTCGATTATTTTCGAGAATTTCAATAAAATTCTTAACTTTTTTTTAATAGAAGTTTGGAAATTTTAATTACTTAAAAAAAATTTCAATTACTTATTTATATAAATTGAATTATTTTTTAAAAATAGAAATGAAATGTTTAAAAAATTTATTTTTCAGAATTTTTGAATAAATCCACGATCTTTTCAGCAATAGTTTATCCTGAAACTTAAAAGTACTTCGAAAACTAATCAAAATTATTTTAAAAACTGTCTACATTATTTTTTCAGAATTGTAACAAAAGTATTAAAACTTAGAATTTGTAATTGTTTTTTGTAATTGTAATTATTTCTTTAAATTTAATTAAGTAATAATTTTTTAATTAATTATAATTAATTAAATTATTGAAATTAATTAAATTAATTTTAACAGAATTTTCAATTTTTAATTATTAATAATTTAATACAATAATTACTTAATCAATTTAAAAACTAGTTTCTTTAAAGAAAAAAGTGTCTCACTTTCGTCATAAACTAAAATTTTCGTTTCTGATTTCAGAAATCACCGGAAAATGGAAATTGATCTAATGATCTGTCACCTGAGAAAACAAAAAAACAAAAGAAGTGGAAGAGGAAGAAGTAGAACTCTAATTTTAAAAAAGTGGATCAAGTAAGCATCAAAAATATCCCAAATTTCTAAAAATTATAAATTGTCGCTCAACACTTAGAACATTAGACACTTCCTTCATTTTTATATACTATATAGAAAAAAGTACACGATATACAATGTATTGTATAAAAAAGAACTCCGCCGTGAATGACAAAATTCCGTAAATTTCTGAAATTTTCAAATTAAGAAATCCATGACAATTGAGGATTGAGGTGGAAAAGAATTTTAACGATCCGTCAATTTGAATAGAGAGATACACAACACACAAGGGGAAAGAGAAGATTTCCTGGAAGCGTGTCTTCACGGTGTCTGGATACGCACTTCGCAATCCTCATTCTTCCCCGCTCTTATCTCAGTCACCCCACCTTCTTCTTGTATATACACAATGTTCCCTCACCTGATGCACTCATGATTCTTCAAAGTAACATCTTCAAATAGATTTTAGTACATGTTCGAAACTAGACTATGAATCATATAATGGTGATCATTTACATAGTTTTATTCTTTGATAAAGCCTAAAATGTGAAGTGTGTAAAAGTGCATCGATTTATTTTTTTATTAACGACTATCGGCTTTTTTTTTCTTCTTATTGCAATTCCTCGTGTGATCATTTTTACGCTTCCGTGGATTTTTCTTGCGTTGTTCCTGTTGATTCACATAGGTAATTGCAAAAATTGGATTTGTAAATACAGATCACAATAGTGTGATTGGTTTTACTTTCTAGATAATTTTTCAAGTTATTTAATTAACGGAAAAAAATATGTTGTGCAAATATTTCAGAAGTTTGGGAAATATTTTTCTATGTTTTTTCAATTTGATTATTTATTTAATTAGTTAATTTCTTAATTTTTTTTCTTTATTGCAGGCTTCGCGCTTATTTACTATAACCTATACTATTTAATAGTTTTTTTTACGATTTACTACTATTTGGATAATTTTTTTAAAAATTTATAACACTAAGAGATACATTTTTCAGTTTTTTGAGAATTTGCACTTATTTACATTCGCTAATAGTTGGAATAAAAAAATTATTCTCAAAAATTTTCATAAAATTCTTAGAAACAATACAAAGAATTTTTGAAATTCAATTAATTTTAATATCTACTATTCTGATAAAATTCTTTGCAAACATTAAATTATTTTTATAAATAATAAAATTTTTACAGAAATTCAATTATTTACTGAAAATGCAATTTTAATAAAGTTTTTCGAAAAAAGTCAATTATTTACAACAATTTTTACAAAATTCTTTGCAATAATTCAATTATTTTCACAAACAATGAAATTTTTCCCGCGAATTCAATTATTTAAAATTTTTTTATAAATTTGTTGTAAGAATTCCATTATTTTCACAAACAGTAAAATTTTTCAAGCGAATTTAATTATTTAAAAAAATGTAATAAAATTCGTAGCAAGAATTCAATTATTTTCACAAATGATACAATTTTGCACGCGAATTCAATTATTTTAAATAAAAGTTAAATAAAATTCTTCGTAAGAATTCAATTATTTTCATAAATATTAAAATTCTTCTCAGGAATTCAATTATTTTAGAAAAAGTTTTAATAAAATTCGATCCAAGAATTCAATTATTTTCATAAATAATAAAACTCATCGCAGGATTTCAATTAATTTTAATTCAATTTTAAATAAATTTCTGGAAAACTGCAATTATTCTTAAAAATTTTATTAAAATTCTTAGAAATATTTCAATTATTTTTAATGGTTTTAATAAAATTCTTTATAAGAATTCTATTTTCTGAAATATTCAATTATTTAATAAATTATTTATTGTATTGAAATTGTATTTAGAAATAAAAATAAGTTTTAAACAAAAAAAATAAATTGGATTTAAATAATTGAATTGTCGTAGAACTTTCTAATAGAAATTGATTTAAAAATTAGTTTCAGTTAAAATTTTAGATAATAATTGAATATTAAAAGTGTTATAGAAGGAATTTTTAGAAACAATTGAATTTCAAAAGATTTTTTGAATTTAAATCTTTGAAAATTTTAATTCTTGTGGAGAAATAAATAAATATTAAAATATTTATTTTAAAAAAATTATTCAAGTTTTGAATATAATTTAATTTAGGAATTATGGAAAAAAATTACTCTTTTGAAAAATTGTAATTATAATATTTAATTTTAATTTTCTAGTGTTTTGGAAATTTTTATAAATTTAATTGTAATGAATAATTTGAATAATTTTTTGTTTTGAAGAATTTTATTTTTTAGTTGTAAAAATTATTTTTAAAACGATAATCGTATTTGTGAAGAATTTTAAATTGATGTTTAGAAAATAATTGAATTTTGCAAAAATTTAGAAGTGAAGTTACTAACAGGATAAGAAAATAAGTAAATAATTGTATTTTTTGATGAAAATTGGGAAAATCTCAGAGAAATAAATTACAAAATCAAATTTTTGTGATTTTTGTGAATCTTCTAAAACGAGTTTTTTTAGTCGTCAAATTTAATTTTTCAATACCTACTTTTTTAATTTTTACTACATTTTTTCAGTCCTAAAGCTATTTTTTGATAGTTTTTTAACAAGTTGTTCATTTCATGATCATTAAGCTTCCTCAATATAATATATACCAATTGTTTAATTTTTTATTTTAGAATAATTATTTTAAAGTGTTATGATAAAATGTCAAAAAATACAAAATTTCAATTTTTTGTGAAAAATTAAAATATTTATTAATTCTATAAATTTTGATAAAATATATACTTTATATACATGAATCGATTCGTTTTTATGTCAGGAATGCAATTTTGACAACAATTAATAAAAATTTTAATATAGAAGAAAGTTATTTCAAAAAATCTAAAAATTAATTTTTTCAAAAATTAAAAAATTGTTGAAAAAATTTTTTTTTTTAGATATTTTTGAAAATCCTTCTGTCTGATTTTTGGTATTCATGACCGTAATACACCTACTAAATTTTATCAAAATCCATCAAGACGTGTAAGAGAAAATTTGTCCACAAGAATCGGTGACATACACACACACACACACACATACATACACACACACACACACACATACATACACACATACATCCGGACATTTGTTCCTCTCGACGAATTATATATACTACACTTGAAAATTTGTAAAAATAATTGACTCAAAAAAATTCGGAAATCGACATCACTATAAGGCTTCCTTTATGAGGAAGCAATATTAATATTATCGAGTGCAAAGCCTGTTATTGAGTTAATTTATTATTTTCCGTTTTTTACTTTTTTGTTATTTGTTTATTTTTTACGGTTTTATTTATTTGCTGTTTATTCATGTTTTTATTTCTGTTTTTAGTTTGTTTATATATTGATTTTATTATTTTCGTTTTGTTCATTTGTTTTTATTCCTATTTTCTGTTTGTTTCTGTTTTTTTCTTTTAATTATTATTTTTGTTTTGTTTATTCGTTTTTATTCCCTTTTTCGCTTTGATTATTTATTGTTTTCACTATTATTTTTGTCTTGTTTATTCATTGTTTTTTATTTTTATTATTATTTAATATTTATCATTGTATAATACTGCTTTTCTAATTTCATTTATTACCTACTGTTTCTACAATTTATTTGATCATTTTCTATTTTTGAGGGAAAAATTTTCCAATTTAAGGGTTTTGATTATTATTTGAATCTCATTCACTTTTCATTTCATTCAGTGAAATAATTTAATCTCCAGCTTCTCCAAAAAATGTTCGGTAATTGCACCAGAAAGTTACGTAATTTTTGACGATTAGAATCATCGGACGTTGAGGGAATTATTCAGGAAGTTAGGTACCACTTTCTCCTGAATAATGGATCAGTTGATTTCTGAAGTTAACACTGTTGATTATATTTAGTAAAATAGAGAGAAAAAAAATAATAATTAGGGAGAAAGTAATTATTTTTTCTACACATGAAAATGAAATTTTTCTATATTGAAAATAAAGACATTGGGAAAATTAAATTAATATAAAATATTTTTCTGCGCAGACTTTGTGTATTTTAAGTTGTAGATTATTAAATTGAAAAATTCAGAAATTTACGGAATTCCACCATTTACACTTTATAGTCACTTAATATTTTCATTTAATAATATTTAATATTTATTATTGAATATTTCAATCAATTCGTCTAATTATTTTTTTTAATTAGAAAAAAAAATTTGTATCATTAAAATTCTTTTACTTTTAATTAATTTGTAGCAAGAAATTTAAATATTTCATTTTTATTATTTTTATTGTTATTATTACTTTTATTATTAATTATTAATTATTAATTTAAATTTATGAATTCTAATTTTTAGATTTGACAATTTAATTTTTAATTTAATTTAATTCTTTCAATTTTATTATTTTTATGGTAATTATTATTATTCATATTAATAATTTAAATTTCTGAATTCTAATTTCAGACATTTTCTACTTAGCAGTAGAACCAAAATTACTTTGAAGAGACATAGAAGGTGTTAATGTAATGGACGCGTGACACACTAATTATTGCGGACCACCATTGTCCTAGCGGTCTTTATCCTACGGTATGAACATCAATTTTGTCGCCTGTGACCGTGACACTTCCGATGTTTCTTATGTACTCTAGAAGGTACCATGAGCCTCAAGGGCCGAATAAACACACGCATATAGAAAAAACACTTACAATCCAATTATAATAACTTATTCACAAAAAAAAACTTTAACTCTTATTATCTCTTGCGAAATAATCTTATCTTCAATTCATTCATCTTAAATAATAATAGTTTTAAACAGACATCCCAAATTATTCTGTTTACGTGATTTCGTAAGAGAAAAAATTTTATCAAAAAAAAAGAATGAGTAATTAAGTAGTGCCGAATTACAAAATCGATTGTCTTTTTTAGAAGACAAATAAAGTAAGAAATAAAATATTTTATTATTTGACAATTTAATCAAAAGATAAAATTTTATTCTTCATTGTTTGCACTTTTTTTTAATGTTTTATAATTTATTTTGAGTAAAAAAGATCGTAATTTTTGTTTAATGAACATCCTTTTTCTTTGCTAATAAAAATTGAAGAAATTTTCAGAAGTTTTTGAATTTTCAAATTTATTCTTTTTGATAATATTGAATTTTTTATTGTAAAATAATTTATCGTTGCTTGTTGTTAAAGTCTCGAATTTTCAAAAAAGAAATTTTCAGAACAAAATTTGAATTTTATTATTTTTGCTATTATTATTGGATTATTAGTGTAAAATAATTTATCGGCACTATATTTTGTTTCTACTGCTAAAATCTCGAATTTTCGAAAAAGAAATTTTCAGAACAGAATTTGAATTTATATAGGGACATAAGTTTTGAACGTTCAAATACTCGAAATACTTTTCTGCGCTCCAGTAATTAAACAAAATTACTAAACTGAAATGAAAAATATATTAATTAAACATTTATTTAGTTAGAAATTAATTTTTTAAATATAAAAGAAACAATAGTTTGGAATAAAATTTAAAGAAGTAATGAATGGAAAAAATAGTCGTCAAAAATATCGTCTATATAAACGTTCGAAACCTTAGGGACATGAATTTATAATTTTATTTATTAATATTTCATCTTTGTTTATTTGTTTGTATATAATTTGATATAATAATAATTTAATAATTATTTATTAAATATTAAATTATTATTTGCAATTAGATGTGATTTTAGTTTCGACTTGTAATAATAAATTATTATTTATTAATAATTATTAAAGGGCTGTGCGATGTGAAATTGAAATCACTTTCTAAATTGTATTACATGTGAATTCGTCCTTGAAATGAAAAGGATGAAAATAGTGTGATCTTCACACGTTTAAGGATTGAATTCAATAAGAATAAGAGTGACGTTTTCCTTTGCAGGCAATGTGGCATTGGATTGTTTCACGGATCTGAGTTTGTCAAGGTGATTGTCCAAATGCATCATGGGTAAGCCACCGGATGGTGGAGGTTTATTCATAGCGAGCTTTCTCGTTCTCTATTCCATCAGTTCAAATGCCCAAATCAATCCCGAGTACGGATGTCCTCCTCAGGAGAAAATTCTACCCTGCCGATGCTCTACACGTGACATGGAGTATCAAATTTGGTAAAAGAAAATTTACATTTCTAATTTTTCTAGTTCTTTTCTACGTTAGAATTGAATTTTAGAAGAGTTGCGTTTACAATTTTTATAAATAATTGAATTTCAAAAAGTTTCAAATTGAAATTCTAGAAAATTTGAAATTTTAAATAATTTCAGTTGCAAATTTAATCATTTTTAGAGTGAATTTAGAATATTTTTTAGAGTCAGGGAGAAATCAAAAATCTGTATGAAAGTCAGGGAAAAACAATATCAAATTTTTGTGGCAACTCTGATTTTACTTTTGTCGTTGGTGAAGTTCGCAATGTTTATAATCAACACTTTAGAAGAAAAAAAATGTTTTTCTAGTCAAATTTTTGTCTTCAACAATTTTTTACAACATTTCTTGATCAACGAGTTAAAAAATAAAAATTTGTAAAGAAAATATAATTTTCTACATGAAAAATATTTTTTTCTTCCAATCGTTGATCATAAACGTTGTAAACTTCACCTACGTTAGTTTTGAAGAAGCTAAGAATTGAAAATTCAAATAAGAGATAAAATTTTGAACGATTCCAATAGGTGCAGTCACAGTGAATTGCCAAAGGTTCTCGAGGGACTGAAAGCAGTGAGTCTCCACGTGTCACGATCAATTGACGAATTAATTCTCGAGAATAATAATTTACCGAGTCTACCGGGACAGGCGTTTGCAAGTCTACGAGTCATGAGACTGATGCTGAGGAACAATCGACTCGAAAGAGTGTCCTCCGGATGGCTCGAGGGTCTTCACGACTCCCTACTGGAACTCTTCATAGTAGAGCCCGAACTACGTTCTCTGCCCGACGACAGTCTCGAAAATCTTCTCGGCCTCGAGGCAATCACTCTACAAAGTAAAGTTCTCAAACGACTGCCCAGTCTCACTGGACTTCCAAAATTACGCTACCTCCAGGTGAATTCACCAGCACTCCTCGAATTGACGCCAAGAAATTTTCGCGACATTCCCAATCTCGAGCAAATCCACGTCTTTGGCAGTCCGAAGTTAGCGCGACTTGAGGCCGGACTCTTTCGAAATCTACCGCGATTAACGCTGGTGAATATTAGCGACTGCAGCATTCACTGGATACATCCACGAGCACTGATTGACTTGCCGGAATTGAAGGAAATCTCCCTCGTTGGAAATACAATTCTCGAAGCGCCAATGATTGGTCGCGCAGTCATTGATCTACCGTCATTATCGGTCCTGCAATTGGATCGCAATCGTATTGTCCGATTGGGAGAATCATCATTCACGGATCTTCCCACTTTGACTCGAATTTCCCTGTCGCGAAATCGAATTGCTGAAATATTTCCCGGTGCCTTTCAGAGAGTACCACTGTTGAGAATTATTGATTTGAATCATAATATGATTCATAGAATTCATCCGGAATTTTTTCCCCATAGAAGTGGAAGTGGTCTCGAGGAACTTTGGTTGATAAATAATGACTTGAGTCATATTAATGAATTACGCTCGATATTGGATGCTTTGCCGAGGTTGAAATTTCTCGATGTGAGTTACAATCAGTTGGAGGAGATACCGTACGGATCGTTTAGGGGACATCCGTCACTGGAGAGATTGCATATGGATCATAATCGATTGAGATATTTGCAAAGAGAATCTTTGAGTGGAATGCCAGCTCTAAGGGAATTGAGGCTCAGGAATAATTCGTTGACGAATTCGATTGATATGCCTTTCTGGAATTTGCCCGCTTTGAAGGTAATTAATTTGTTATTGTTTATATTTTCAAAAATTTTAATATATATATAATTCTTCGCATGAATTCAATTATTTTCATAAATAATAACAGTCTTCGGAAGAATTCAATTCTTGTACAATACAATTCAATTCTAGTACAATTTTTTTCAAAAATTCAATTATTTTTAACAAAATTTTAGTAAAATTTCACAACAGATTTCAATTAATTTCTAAAATTTTAATTCTTCGAAACTTCCAAAGAATTTAATTATTTACAAATTTTTTGATAAAATCCTTTGCAAGAATTCAATGATTTTCAATATATTATTTTTAAAATTGAAAATATTTAAAAAGAATAATTATTAAAAGTAAATAAACAACAAAATTTTTGACGTCTTTAAAATCAACTTTACTTTTTTTAAATAATTGAATTCTCAAAGAATTTCAAAGGACTTAGCTTTTTGAAAAATTTGAATTTTTTTTTGAATAATTAAATTTTTCAAAAAAGTTTATCAAAATTATTAAGAATAATTGATTTGAAGAAAAATTTTTATTAGAAATTATAGAAAATAATTCAATTTTCCAAGAATTTTCTAACAATTATTAAAAATAATTGAATATTTGATTTGATATCAGGAAAAAATTTTGTTATAAATTATAGAAAAATAATATTGAAGTCTCAAAGAAATTTCTGAAAATTGTTATATCTAGAAATAATAATAATATTGCTTTAGAAAAAAATTTTAGTTCAAAATCTTTCAAATGGTTGCGCATTGTAATTTTTGAAAATTTAAATTTTTAATAATTTTAATTAAAAAATTCTAAAGAATTTAAGTTTTTGAAAAATTCTATTTTTTTTCTTAATTTCGTAAAATTGAATTGAGAACAATTGAATTTGGGAAGAATTATAATTTTAAGAAATTAATAAAATTTTAAACTGTTTCGAATTAAATTTTTTAACAAATTGATTTTTTAATAATTTTAATTGAAAATTCTAAAGAACTTAAGTTTCTGAATGATTAAATTTTTTAAAATTTACTTTTCAAAAAACTTTCACAAAAACTAAAATTATTAAAAATCATTGATTTCAATGAAAATTTTTGCTAAAAATTATAGAAAATAATTAAATTCTGAAAGAGTTGGTTGGTTGTAATTTTGTAAAATAATTAAATTTCAAAATGTTTTTGAAAAAATTAGATTGGAATTTCATTGAAATTAGTTAAAATTTTGTAAAATTAATTTGAGAACAATTGGATTTGAGACGAACTTTAAATGAACATTCTTTTTTTTTGAATAATTGAATTCTGAAAGAACTTTCTCAAAATTATTGAAATCAATTGATTTAGTGAAAAATTTTAGAAAATAATTTAATTTTCGAAAAGTTATAGTAGTAGTTTTCATATTTAACGAATAATTCGACAATTCGAAAATTTTTTCATTAAATATATGGATAAAAAGAAACTAAACTAATTTCAAGAAAATATAAATTAAAATTTTTCAAAAAATTAAGTTTCTCCGAGTTTTTGAAAAAAAATTCATACAAATTTTAAATTTAAATTTAAAAACTTTCTGAAATTTAATTATTTTTAATAATTATAACTGTAATTCATTCAGAATTCAATTAATTTCTGTAAATTTTTAAACTAATATTTTTTTTTGAAATCAATTATTATTTTAAACAATTTTGAGAAACTACAAAAAAATTTGTATCTTAATTTTTCGAAAATAGATTTTGAAAAAAATGATTTAATATTAAAAATTTCAAAAACCTTCTGAAATTTAATTTTATTCAAGATTAGAACTATAATCCGTACGGAATTAAATTATTTTCTATAATTTTTAACAAAAATTTGTCTTGTAGTCAATTGTTTTCAATAATTTTGAGAAATTTTTTTGAAAATTAAATTATTTATTAGAAAAAGATTATAATTTGTCAAAAATCTACTGACTTCAAAATTTTTAATTAAAATTATTCAAGATTCAATTTTTCAAAAATTTTGATTCGCATCCTTTTGAAATTAAATTATTTCTAAAAACTAAAACTATAACTTTTCCAATATTGAATTATTTTCTAGAATTTTTAACTAAAATTCTTCTCTAAAATAATACATTTCATTTCGAATAATTAATTTCTATAAAGTTATTTCAGAATTTAAGTATTTTCCATAATTTTTAAGAAAAATTCGTATTGAAATCAATTACATTTAATAACTTTTCAATATATTCAAAGGACAGCAAAAACTGAATTTTTTCTTGAAATTTTATATTTATAGTTTTCCACTATTTTGGATAAAATTTCCTGAAATTTTTCTGATCCGTAGTTGTCCTCTTATTGTCGAAATTTATAAAAAAGGTTTACAAAAAGTCTAAGTCAAAAATAAATTTTTTGTAATATTTAAATCTAAGTTTTCAAAATTTGTTTTTAGAATTTTTCCTGAATTATTCAAAAAATTGATTGTGTTTAGAAATTAACTGAAGTGGAAATCGTAAGAAATATTAAAATTGGTATTAAAATAAATTTTATACAAAAAAAATTATATTTCGTTGCAAAATTTAAAGGAAAAGTCGAAAAAGTCCCACTTTATTGACCTAAATCGAAAAAAGTGCCATTTTTTCAAAAATAGTCGAAAAATATCCCCAAAATTCATAATATCCGAGACCTGCAGTATAAATAAATATAACAAATTCAATTTTTTCTAACAAAATTAAAAAATTTCCAGGGTCTGGACCTATCGGGAAATTATTTCCGTCACGTGGAGGCTCGTCTGCTGGGAAATCTTCCAAATTTACGCCGCCTGGACATGAGTCAAAACGCAATAGGTCTGATAGATTCACAATCATTCATCGAAACCGCAGCTCTTGAATACATCAACATCTCCGGAAATGCCTTGTCAGTAATTCATCCCCTGACATTCAGACATCTCTCAAATCTCTACGAACTCGACGTAGGGTGGAATCGACTACTAGAATTAACGCCCGGATTGCCGAGAAACATCGAACATCTCTATCTAACAATGAATCGCCTCGTATCACTGCCTGGACTCGCTTCCAAAGATCTTGCACTTCCGGTTTTAAAAACTCTGGACATCAGTGCAAATGGAATTGAAAGAATAATGCCGGGCACTCTCAGTGGATTAGTCAGTTTAAAGAAACTCCTACTGGGTTATAATTCACTTCGAGTACTTGAGGACGGAACTTTCGATGGACTATTTCGATTGGAACTATTGGATTTGAAGTACAATCGTCTTGATACAATTCATGGAAGAAGCTTCAAGCCGTTAATGACGTTGATGGATTTAAATTTGAAGGGGAATCGATTTGAAATAATTCGTCCCGATGTTTTTCAAGAGAATAGACGACTACAACGATTGGATTTGAGTCGGAATAATCTCGCTCAAATTCCACATTTGACATTCGCTAATACGAGGTAGAGAAACAAATTTAATTACCTATTTCTATGAAACTAAATTCATATTTACAATGTGGATCAACGAAAAATAGTTTTTAGTAATTTTATTGGAAACTCTCTAAAATTTTATTATTTTTCAAAATTATAACTGTAGGTAATTCTTCCAAAATTCAATTATTTTCTGGAATTTAAAAAAAATTCTTCTTATACAGTTAATTAACTTTAATAACATTGAGAAAGTTTTTCAAAAATTCAAATATTAACAAAAAAAAAGTTGCAACTTTTTAAAAAATTAAATTCTTTAAAGTTTTCAATTGAAATTATTCAAAATACAAATTTTCAAAAATTTCGATTAGAAACCGTTTAAAATTTCGTTAATTTAAAAATTTCCAAATGTAATTCTTCTAAAATTCAATTATTTTCTAGAATTTAAAAAAATTTCTTCTTATAAAGTTAATAAACTTTAATAACATTAAGAAAGTTTTTCCAAAATTCAATTATTAACAAAAAAAAGTTGCAACTTTTTAAAAAATTAAATTCTTTAAAGTTTTCAATTAAAACTATTCAAAATTCAAGCTTTCAAAAATTTCAATTCGAAACCGTTTGAAATTTCATTAATTTAAAAATTTCCAATTGTAATTCTTCCAAAATTCAATTATTTTTTAGAATTTCTAAATAAAATTCTTCTTAAAGTCAATTAACTTTACTACTTAACATTGAGAAAGTTTTTTAAAAATTCTATTATTCACAAAGAAAAAAAAAATTTACCGTAATTCTTACAGAATTCAATTATTTTCTATAATTTATAACAAAACTTGTTTTTTGCAATCAATAACTTTTAATAATTTTGAGAAATTTTTTGGAAAATTCCATTATTTAAAAAAAAATATTTAAATTTTTGAAAAACTTAAGTCTTTTAAAATTTCTAATTAAAATTATTAAAAACTCAAATTTTCGAAAAATTTTTATTTCAAACCTATAGAAATTTAATTATTTCTGGAAATTTCTACTTTAACTTCTTCAAAATTCAGTTATTTTCTAAAATTTTTAACTAAAATTCCTCTCTAAATAAAATAATTTTAATTATTTTTTGAAAAGTTCTTTCAAAATTGAATGTATTTTCAAAAAGGAAAGTTCATAAAATATTTTTTAAATTCGGTTGTTTTCGATTCAATTTTACAAAATTTCGAGAATTCAAAAATTTTTTATTTAAATATTCATTAAAAAAATTCTATTAATTTCAAGAAAATTTGAATAAAAATTTGTCTAGAAAATAAGTTTTTCAATTTCAAAATTTTAAGTTCAAAAACCTTCTGAAATTCCATTATTTGTAAAAATGACATCTTTTTCTTCTGAAATTCAATTATTTTCTATAATTTTGAACTAGCATTTTTCTTGATATCAATTATCATTTTGAATAATTTCGATAACATTTTTTCAGAATTCGATTATATTAAAAAAAAAGAAATTCATTAAAAATACGTTTAAAATTTAATTGTTCTCATTTTCTCAATTTATTTTTACGAAATTTCAACTAATTTCAAAAATATTTGAACTAAAATTCAATTATTTTTCAAAATTACAATTGTAATTCTTCCAGAATTCAATTATTTTGTGTAATGTTTAATTAAAATTCCTCTTGAAATTAATTATTTGTAAAAAACTTTAGGAAAGTTTTTTGAAAATACCAATTATTTAAAAAAAAATTTCAATTTCTCAAAACCCTAAATTTTTTAATTATAATTACCTAGGTATTAAAAATTAAAATTTCAAATTGAAACCTTCTGAAACTTAATTATTTATAAAATTTTGTGCCATGACTTTTATGATATTGAATGTTTTTCTAGAATTCTGAACTAAAATTCTTCTCTAAAGCAATTATTAAATTATTATTACATTTAACAATTTCTAGAAAGTTCTTTGAGAATTAAATTATTTTCTACAATTTTTAACAAAACTTTTTCTTGAAATCAATTATTTTTAATAATTTTCAGAAATTTCTTTGAGAATTGAATTATTTTCCAAAAATATCAAAAATGTTTCTTGAAATCAACTAATTCCAAGAAACATTTTCAATAATTTAAAAAAATTCAATTATTTAGAATAAAATTAAAATTTTTCAAAAATCTGTTTTTTTCAGAATTTTTAATTCAAATTATTCAAAATTCAAATTTAAAAAAATTTCAATTGAAACATTTTTGAATTAAATTGTTTCAATAAAAATTTACGCTTCAACTCTTCCGATATTAAAAATAATAAAAAATTATTATTTAATTTAATTAATTTGACAAAAAGATTTTTATATTTTGAATGTGTTTATTATTCAAAGATAACGCAACAATATTGCCACAAAATTATATAAAACTGTATATTTTTTTTATGTTTTAACAATAATTTTTAAATATTTCTTAAAATTAATATTTGAGTATATTAAACAAATTTTTTTCGTTGACCAACATCGTGGACTTCAAATTCGCTTTATGAAAATGTTTAATAAATAAGAAAAGATTATGTGTTTTTATTTTATTTACGTAAGTGTCTAATTTGAAAGAAGGCAAGAAGTTTTGTTGAAATTTTTACCGACAAATATTTTTTTTCTTTTTTTGGGGAATTGTTGTCATCTACGAATTTCCGGTGTTCAATTTTATACGCCTATACAATTGTGTTGGAAAAGCAGTTTCACTTGCACTTATGTGATTGCATCACGATACTAAATTGGTAGACCTTAGAAAGTTTTGCGTTCTTCGTGCTCACGTTAATGTCCCCTCACTTCGAATAGCATCACCCCAGCGTGTCGCGTTATTTCCAGTAATTTTACACACCATCTTGATGACTAATTTAATTACACTTTTTATTTACTCACAGGAACAAAGTTATACAAGTAAATAACAATTTTTTTTCCTCCTTTAGAATTCACGCTTAATTAATTATGTTACACGTCAAAAAAAAATTATCAAAACACATGAAAATAAAAAATAATAAATAATAATAGTAGAAAAAATAATTTGTTACGCTTTTTTTCTGTTTCTAATGTACAGGAAAATTTCCCATTATTTTGTTTTGTTTTTTTTTTGTCAAGTTGAAATTCTTATCGCGGTGGAATATATCTTATATATGTATATATATATATATATATATATTGGAATATATCTTATCGTCTTTTTTTTTCTTTCTTGAAAATAAGAGGACGATTGTTTTTCTAATTTCTAATTTGATAAATTGCAGAGATCTTCGAGAATTGTATGCGTCGCACAACACTCTGACCGAGTTACCCGGATCGTTGCACGATCTAACGGCTCTACAGGTCCTCGACTTAAGTTTCAACAAGCTGAACATCCTATCGCCGGATACGCTCAGCAGTTTGACTTCACTGCTCGAACTCAAATTAGTTCGAAATCGTATTAAAGAATTGCGAGAGGGTGCATTCGATGGATTGCCACGTCTCACTTTGATTGACCTTGAGAATAATGATCTTCGAGTGATTGAAAGAAATGCAATTAGAGCATTACCAGAACTCCAAGCACTGCGACTTGGAAAAAATCGTATTCAGGTAAAATGAGAGAAGAAAAGAAGTAATACAAATTCGATAAATCATCAAAATTGTAAATTCAATTTCATTGCAAGGTTGCAAAATGTTATTTTATTGACAAACAAAATTGTAAATTTTAATTTTATTACAAAAAAAATTTACTTTTAATTTTGTAACGAAGAAAATTTACAATTTTATGACAAAAAAAATTTACTTTTTAAATTGTCATCGAAATGATATTTGAATTTTAGAAAAATTATCTCTGAGAAAATTAAATAGATTTGGAAAGAAAATGAAGAAACTGGATAGATAAATTGTCTTCGCAGTATTTACTTTGAATAACTGTACTCAACAATTGAGTAGTTTTCTCAAGTAACGAACCATTATTCTAAGCATGAAATATGATTTAAACTATTATTTCAATTTACAAACGTGTTTAAGAATTAAATGAAAAAGTCCTAGTTAAATTTTAAACTACAAACCACTAAACCCAAACTAAATGTGTCTTTAAAATTTTCGAACTTTCAAATGAAGGAAATATTTTTCCCTTTCAATATTTCTCTATATTTTGTACCTATTAAAATTAAATTTACAATTAAAAATTAAAACTTTCAAAAAAGGAATAAGAAATTTTGTTCGTTTGAAAAATTCTGCTTTTTGGTGTCTGAAGGAATTCTTGAAAAACTTAAAAAACTTGAATTCTTTTAGAATTTTTTTTTCAACTTAAAAACTTTTGAATTGCAATGAATTTTAAAGCAATAGGTACTTAAATTTGTTTTTCTTTTAGCGCCAATAATTAATTTTATTTTAAATTATTAAATTCTTGAATAATTTTCTTGGAGTTATTAATTTTTAAATTTTCATAAATTTTTTAAACATTTAAAATTCAAAAACAAAACAGTTGAAATTTTCGAAAATTTCTTAATTTTTTTTCAAAAAATTCAATTGCTTTGAGGAAATGAATAATAATTGAATATTTATGCAAACAATAAGTATTTAAATAATTATTTTCATTTAATTTTTCTACAGAAATTCAAATTATCAACAATTCAATTCTTCTGAAATTTAATTATTTCTAAAATTACAACTGAAATTTTTCCCAAATTCAATTATTTTTAATAATTTTTGAGAAAATTCTTTCGAAATTCAATAAAAAAAAATTATCTATTAAAAACTTAGGCTCTTTAGAATTTTTAATGTAAAATTATTCAAAATTCAAATTTTCAAAAATTCCTATTTTAAATCTTCTGAAATGAAATTATATTTAAAAATTTCTACTTTAACTTTTCCAATATTTAATTATTTTATAAAATTCTTAACTACAATTCTTTTCTAAAACAATTATTTTTAATAACTTTAAGAATTCTCTATGAAAATAAAATTATTAAAGTAGAAAAATTTAAGTTTTCATAAAAATTTTAGTTAAAAACAATTTCAATTTTAGGAAATAAATTAATTTCAGAATATTTTTATCTGACATTTTTAAAAAATTTTAATTACTGTCAAAAAATTTAATTCAATTAAATATTTTTATTTGAAAAATGATTTAAGTTTTAAATAATTTTATTTGAAATTAAAAAAACTTTGTAAAAAAATTATCCAACTAATTAAAATTTGGTGAAATTTAATTGAAAATAATTAAATTTGTTAAAGAATTGCATTGGCATGTGTAAAAAAATAAAATTTCATTTTTAAAATGCTTTCAATTTTAAATCTTTTTAAAAAATTGAAGTTTTGAAAAATTTTGTTCAAACTTTTGAAAAAACAGTTTTCTAGAATATTTCAGTTTAATGTTTTAAAGATAATTGGATTTCTATAAAAAAGTATTTGAAATTTTTCTGAATAATTGAAATTTTCTAAAATTCTATTTAAAGTAATTGCAATTTTTCTGAAATTCTATTTAAAATAATTAAAATTTCCTAAAAAATTCTATTAAAAATAATTGAAATTTTAAAAATTCTAAACTAAAAATATTTTAAAGGTTTTTGAAATAATTGAAATTTCCTAAAATTCTGTTTAAAATAATTGAAATTTTTCTGAATGAATTGAATTTTCCTAAAATTATATAAAAATTAAAATTTTTCTGAGTGAATTGAAATTTTCTAAAATTCTTTTAAAAATAATTAAAATTTTTCTGAAATAATTGAATTTTCCTAAAATTCTATTAAAAATAATTGAATTTTTTCTGAATGAATTGAATTTTCCTAATATTCTATAATAATTTAAATTTTTCTGAGTGTATTGAAATTTTCTAATACTTTAAAATTCTAATTCTTTAATAATTATTCTCCTCTTGAATTTTTCTTTGAAAAAAAATCAGGGAAAATGACAAAATTTTCTCTGGAAATCAGGAGAAAGTCAGAAAAATACAGAATTAATTCTTTGTGACAACTCTGAACTTATAAAATGCGTTTAAATAAATTGAATTAATTATTTTCAGTCAAAAATAATTTTAAATTTAAATGAAAAACGTCATTTTTAATTAATTGAAATTAATTACTTTTATTAATTCTAATTTTCAATTTTTTCAGATGATACCAAGCGGAGCATTTTCGGAACTGCCTCTCCTACAAAGTGCAGAACTTCAAGATAACCAAATTGACGAAATATCAACCAACGCATTCATCAATGTGCCCCATCTGCTTTTCCTAAATTTAAGCAATAATTATCTACCAAGTTTGGACTATATGGGTTTGGATAGTATGAGATCCCTTGAGGTTTTGGATTTAAGTAACAATCGAATATCAAGAGTTTCGAACGATGGTCTCGCTGCGATGGAGTGGCTCGTGGAGTTGAAGGTGAGAGTTTTTTTTCGCCTCAAGTCATTAATACTTTCTCGTCGAGAGTGAAATTTATCCTATTATGAACGAAATCTCGTTCGTTACGGTGAATATATTTACAATTACTATGTTTTCAAATGATGACTCTAGAAGATAGAGAGTATATATTCTCTTCTGTATATATTTTGCATAAAATTTGCATTTATTTATCATATCAATACATTTTCACTTTATACACTTTATACAGATGGACAACAATCGTATCTGTACAATTCAAGGTTCACCCTTTGACGATATGCCAAGATTACGAGTACTCAGCTTGCGAAATAATAAAATGGCTTCTGTTTCCGAGGGCGCATTCAAAAGACTTCGTTCTAATATTGCTGTTCTCGATATCGATGGTAATATTTTTATTTTCTATTATGATTTTGAAAAAATATTGTTTACTGCATAATTAATAGTCTCCGTTTGTAATAGGAGACGGATTTGATTAATTAATAGATTTCTATCTGTTGAATAACAAGCCTTGAGATTTCTTCATTAGCACTTTCAACGAGACTAGGAAATCATTTTTTTTTTTCTTGTCTTGAAACAGAAAATGTTGAATGTCAAATGAAAATCAATAAATAGAAATACAGAAATCTAGTTAAAATCAATAAATGATTTTTAATAAATAAGTCCCTGACGTCGAAAAATATTTTTTTCACGAAATCAAAACGAATCAAACTATTTTTTCTAAAAGAGGACAGAAAAGTGTCTTAAAAATAATTTAACTCCGTAAGTGAATAAAAGAAGTTAAATTAATGACATTTTCATCTCTAAAAGCTGCGAATAATAATTTTCGACTCTAACTTTAGGGACTTGAATAAATTACTGTTTTTTAATTTTAAATGTTTTCTGATAAGTAGTTGGGATATTTTTTTCGAATAAATAAAATAATTTAATTTTTTGTTTCAAATAAATTAGGTAATCCTTTGTCTTGTTCGTGTGGAATGATCTGGCTTAGAGGATGGTTACAACAAGCTTCTGCAGAGGGTCCAAGATGTGCCGATGGATCTTTATTCAGAGATATTAGATTATCTCGTCAGGATTGTCAACGCGAGAGGTACATCGAAACTGTTCATCCTGGTTGCGAGTCGGAAATGATTAAGGATTCTCCGTCACCTGATTCCTCTTCTTGTAAGTTGCTCAATGAAAGTGGTGGTTTAATTGGGCTGAGTAGTTTAAGATCGTTCGCAATTAAGAATTAATTTTTTAAAACTAATAAAAACTTCTTCCATCCTTTAAATTTTAAAATACTTTTTATTACGAAATAAACAAAATTTTAAACAATTTCAAAACGAAGCAAAACAATATCTTTAAATGCTTCAAAAATACTAAATAGATGGGAAAATATATTTCAAATTCAAAATTTAAAAAATCCAAGTATCTAAATATTAATTATGTAATTAATTAAAAGTGCCACTTAAATATTCAAAAATTAGTTAAATTAAAAACCGCATTAAATAAAATCGAATACTGAATTGTTTAAATTAAAAATTCTAAAGAACTTAAGTTTTTGAAAAATTACCATTTTTATTTTCAGTTCTTAAATTTTCGAAGAATTTTGTGAAAATATAATTTAATAAATATTTTAGAGATGAATTTTAGTTGGAAATTCTAGAAAATAATTAAATATTGACAGAGTTATAGTAAAAATTTTTAGAAATAGTTTAATTAAAAAATGTTTAAAAATGAAATGTTTGAAAATATAACAAATTTTAATTAAAAATTCTAAAGATCTTAGATTTTTGAAAAATTATAATTTTTTTTGGAATAATTGAATTTTTAAAGAACTTTCTAAAAATTGTTACAAATAATTGATTTCAAGAAAAATTTTAGACAAAAATTGTACAAAATAATTGAATTTTGAAAAAATTGCAGCTGTAATTTTCAGAAATAATTAAGTTTCTAATTTTTTCTAAATCTCTGAAAAACATAGTTTTTGAAAAATTTTAATTCAAAAATATTAAAATTAATAATTGATTTTTAGAGAAGAATTGTTGTTAAAAATGTCTAGAAAAAAATTTTAATTTTAGAGAAGTTGCAGTAAGAATGATTAGAAATATTAATTAAATTTCAAAAGGATTCAAAAAAAAAAGTTTTTGAAAAATTTATGTGATGTAGAAGTTCAATAAAATTTAATTTTAAATAATTGAAACAATTATTAAACGTTTGAATAATTTTAGTCAAAAATTATAGAAAGTAATTAAATTTTGAAGGAATCATAGCTGACAATTTTAAAAATAATTAAATTTATGAAGGTTTCAAATTCAAATTTTTATGCAAAATTTAATTTTGAATAATTTAAATTAAAAAATCTAAAGAACTCAGTTTTTTCGAAAAATTTTGAATTCAAATGTTTTAGAAATTTTTTGTTCATATTTTGAATTATTATTTGATTGGAAATTTTTCGAATAAACAAAATATCGTAAAATTTTAATTGAAAATTATTGAACTTTAAATGAACTTTTTGTTCTTTTTGAATAATTGAATTCTGAAAATGCTTTCTAAAATTTATTAAAAATAATTGATTTAAAAAGAAATTTTAGTTGATAAGTCTAAGTAAATAATTGAATTTTGTCAGAATTGGTACAGTTGTAATTTTTTTATAGAATTTAATTAAATTTTAGAACATTTTAAAATTGAAATTTAATGAAAATTTGAATATTTAATAATTTTTTCAAAACCCTTGAAAAATTTTCGAAATTTTATAAAATTTAATTGAGAAAAATTAAATTTTTAACGTACTTTAAATGAACTTTTCATTTTTTGAGTTATTAAATTCTGAAAGAACTTTTTCACAATTATTAAAAATTATTAATTTAGAGAAGAATTTTACTTAGAAATTGTAGAAAATAATTGAATTTTGGAGGAATTACAGTTGCAATTTTTGAAATAATTCAATTACAAATGGTTTCAAATCAAATTTTTTTGAAAATTTCTGTTAATGTAGAACTTTAATTAATATTTAAATATTTCAAAAAATTATTTTAGTTTTGAATAATTGCGGTGTAAAATATTATAGAAAATAATTGAATTTTTTAAGAATTAGTTTTAGTTTCTAGAAATAATTGATTTTCAGGAGATTTAAAATTGAACTTTAGAAAAATTTTAGTTCTCTGTGGAATAATAAATATCATTAAGTATTTGAATATTTTTTTAACTAAATTATTGGAGTTTTAAATAATTTAGTTTAGAAATTTAAAAAATATTAGGTTTTTAACAATTTTTTTTCATTTCTTTGCACATAATTGAATTCTTGAAAATAATTATTTGAAAAATTTTCAAACATTTGTCAATTTTGTCAAATTCTTCAAATCAATAATTCGTTTTTTTATTTATTTATTTAAAAAAAAACCAGTTTTGAAGTATAATAGTTTTTTTTCAAGAAATTTGAATATCATTATTAACTTTAACTGTCAAAACTTTTAGAAAAATAATAACATTCGTAAAAAATTATTTATTTGTGGTATGTGCAGAATGAATTCATGATGAAATGGAAATACGACGATTGTTATAAATAATTAATAATAAAAATAATAATAATTAAAAATAAATTACAATTTATTAAAAAATCGACTTTTTTCAGTGTATGGAACGCAACAAAAACCTTGGATGGACATAAAGAATCAAAATGGTCAGTCAATTTCGCAAGATATGGACTATTATTACCACGACTATGTTGATTACAATTTGGAAAATACAACTGATCTGCCAGTGACACTTTATCCACCGACTCTATCGCCAATCATCGTTCCTCCTTCTCCAGAACCGGAAATAATACAAACGACTCTACCTCCATTATTATTAAACATAAAGAATATTACCAATCCAACGAAAAAACCACCATCAGTTCCACCTTCGCCAAGTAGTTCAGGTTTCACATTTTTCGGCGTTCCCCTACCAAATTTAAATTTCAATCTCTGGGGTAATGCCGGACGAAAGGCGAATAGAAAAGAAGATGAAGACGATCAATCCGGAAAGACACGTTACAAAAATTATCCACCCACAGAGCCGGAAATTCATCGTGGCGGATTTGTACCAATTCCACAAGGTGAAGGCGGTTTTATACCCATCGTTGATCCACGTCTCACGCAAAATAATAATAAATCCCTTCCCATTGTGAAATCACCGAAAATACGAGAAAACACAACAGTCACAAAAATTCACGACGAACGAAAACGACTGAAACATTCAAATTTTACAGTGGAAAAAATTGAAAGAATCACAAGTAAAAAGCCGGAAATTAAAGACAGAGAGGAATTATCAACATCGGCGAGTGTTAAGAATGAATCTGTTTTCTTGCCAACGCCGAGAAATTTATTTGAAAATCTACCCGGGACTTATAAATCAGTGGTGGATGAGATAAATCCTGAGGCGGAGGAAACGTCATTTTCTACTGAAATTTATATTGGCGAAAGTCTAGAGGTTGAGGAGGATTCAAAAAAAGGTGTTTCGAGAGAAAAAGTCGCTAGTAAGATTATTTGGACGACAATTCCTAATTTAGAGTCGACTGAAAGTGTTACTCAGGAAACAACTACTGTCGAGGTGGTTACTCTAAAGAAGAAGAGGATATTCGAGAGTAAAATTCTACAGAAGGAGACAACCACAATTGGTACTATTGAAACGACACTACCAAACGAAAATAATTTTGGTGAGCACAGCAATTTTTGAAATTAACTTCAATAATTTGCTTCTAAAATTTTTATTTATGGTAATTAGCAGCAGTCCTCTGACGAAATCAATCTTTCGACTTTTTTCGCCGTATTTTAATAAAATGAGAACTATTTTGAATTTTCTTTTACATCTTGCAAACAAAATACAATTTTTATTGCAATAAAATGCAAGTTATTTCGATTTTAAATTTCGTTTCAAATAATTTTCAAAATTTATTTTTAAATTAGACTATTTTTTACAGTTTTATGAATTTCGACAATAAGAAAACAATTTGGTAAATAATATCAGGAAATTTTATCTATAAAGTAATAAAAAAAATACCAAATTTCTAGAAATGCTACAAAAACTCTGGTTTTTATTAAAAACAAAGGATTGAAAATGTTAAATTGTCTTCGAATTTTCTATTTTATTGTAAAAGCTTAAAAAAAAACTATGAAAAGTTACAGTTGCAATTATTTTTACAAATAATTGATTTATACAAGAATTTTGATTAAAAATGATAAACAGTTGAATTTTTAAAAAAAATACAGTTGCAATTTTTAGAAATTATTAAATTTACACAGGTTTTGAATAGAAACGTTTGAAAATTTTAATTTTTAATAATTTAAATAAAAAATTCTGAAAAACTTAGTTTTAAAAAAAAATATAAATTTTTTTTGAATAATCCAATTTTTAGAGAACTTTCTAAAAATGATTACAAATATAATAATTGATTTCAAGAAGAATTTCAAATAAAAATTGTAGAAAATAATAGAATTTTTAAAAAAGTGTTGTAATTTTTAGAAATAATTAATTTTCTGGTTTTTGAAATTCAAATTTTTAATTTTAAATCTTTTTTTTAAAAATTCTGAAGAACTTAGTTTTTTAAACAATTTTAATTCAAATTTTATTAAAATTAGTTGAATTTTTTAATGAATATTTTTTAATTAAAAAGTTGTTGAATAATAGAGATTTCGTAAAATTCATTTAAAAAAAAAGAAAAATTGAGATTTTCTTTTTTTAATAGTTGAATTCTGACAGACAGAACTTTTTAAAATAATTAAAATTAATTAGATAATTGAATTCCCGAAAATATTTAATTGAAAAAATTCTAAGTTGGAAATTGAAATTTTTAAAAAATTGAATTATTTATGATTTAAAATAGAAAATCTAATGAATTTAATTTTTGTTTCGAATAATTTAATTTCCAAAGAACTTTCTAAAAACTATTATTGCAAATAATTAGAGAAGAATTTTTGTTAAAAATTCTAGAAAATAATTGAATATTGGAAGAGTTATAGTAAAAATTTCCTATACAATTTAATTTGAGAAAATTTATTATCTAAACTTTTGAAAATTTTAACAATTTTAATTCATAATTTTGAAGAAGTTAGATTTTTCAAAAATAGTACTTTTTTTAAAACCAATTTAATATTAAAGGAACTTTCTTTAAATTATTAAAACTAAAATTGAATATAAAACATTCTAGTTAGAAATTATAGAAAGTAATTGAATTTTAAATGAAGTACATTTTAATTTTTATAAATAATTGAAAATAATTGAAATTCTGAAGGTTTTAAATTGAAATTTTAGACAATTTTACTATCTGTGGAAAAATAAATATAAAAAATTATGTAAATATTTATTTGACAAAATTATTGAAGTTTGAATAATATGATTTAGAAATTCTAAAAATCTTAGGTTTTTGAAAACTTATATTTGAAATTTTTTGCAAATAATTGAAGTTCCGAAAAAAATTAATTAAAAAAATCTCAAAGATTTAAAAATATCGTCTAATTTTATTGAAATAATTTTTATACTTAGAAGAGTTTTGTTAAAATGTCTGTAAAAATAATCGTCTACTAAAGTCTATCCGAGGCTCATATTTCTTTTAATTTTAATTGTTTTGAAATATTGAAATTTTTTTGTAAATATAGAAATATTTTCAACATCAAATTTTTTAATATTTCCAATAATTCATCTATTTTCAGAAACAGAAGAACCAGTCACAACGGACATTCCAACACCACAATTTTTATCATCAGTGACAACGCGTCCAGTGGAAAAATTAAATTCAACTTCTCAAGCGTCACCAACTTTGGAAGCTTCAGCACTCTCGGCACTTTTAGTACCCGGCGGTCAAGTACCAATTGCAGTACCGAGCAATAATTTACGTTCAGTTGGACGATCGACAATAACCAAAGTATCATCACCATTTGTAAATGCTTCTGAATCAAATAGAAATGAGAGTAGAAATTTATCATCAGAATCTCGCTATTCAAAGAGAATCAACGATTCACACACTGTCAGTAATGACAGCGATAAATTCAACGATGACAATGCATTCAATTGGTATTTTCAACATTACAATGACAGTCCTATAGATCCATATTTAGGTGATGTGTACTCAGGAGTCGATAATTTGTTGATTAATCAATGGACATTTTTTGGAACGCAAATAATCATTACACTTTGGAGTTTATTTTCGATTCAATTAATTTGTTAATGTTAATTTATCTGTTTTTTGTCCCTGAAGTTAGTTCCTAAAAATTTTTTTTTTCAAGAAATCGAAAAGAATCAAATATTTCAAAGTGTTTTTCTCTGAATATTTTTTTAACTCCTTAAATAAATCAATTAATGGAAATTAGTGACATTTTCCTTCTGAAAGTCCAGAACAAAAGTTTTCGACGATGAGCGTCGACGCTAACTTCAGCGACATTTCTTTATTTATATAAAAGTATTATTTAAAGTTTATATAAGACTGTTGGTAATTGATTGCATTTCAATTTGAAAGAAAAGTTTATTTTTTATTAATATTTTTCTAGCACCAATTTTTAATTTACGGAAATATGTTTTGCGTAATACCTGTAAGATATTCGATGATAATTATTTTTTAGGATTTATAAATATTTATACCAAATAATTTAAAGAATGTAATAAATAATTTAAAAGATGTAATTTTAAGCTATTTTGTAATTATAACATCACTATAATAATAATTATATTATTATGGTAATAATTATAATATAATTACTAATTAGGGTAATAATTATAGATTAAACGTTTTTTATAATCTATCTATCTACATTAATAATCGTTATTGTATTACCTATTCAAAATTATTTAATTCTTTAGAAGAATTTTATAAAAAAAATTTGAAAATAATTTAATTCTTTTGAAGAATTCAATCAAAATTTTTGAAAATAATTGAATTCTTTCCAGACATTTTGTTAAAATGGTTTTTTTTAATAATTTTAATTGAAAATTTGAAAAATAATTGAATTTTATGAAGAATTGCTTTCAAATTTTTTTAAATAATCGCATTTGTAAGAAATTGTAATTAAATACTTGATTATTGAATTTTATTAGAATTTCTAGAAATTAATTAAATTCTTCTCTGAATTTTATTAAACTATTGAAAATAATTGAATTCTTTAGAAGAGTTACTTTAATTTTTTTGAATATAATTGATTTCGTTAATAATTATAATTAACAATTTTATCATTAAATTTTTTTTAAAATTATTAATAGAAAATTAAATTCTTTTAAAGTTCTTTCAGTTTTTTTTGGAAATAATGTGGTTTTTGTAATAATTTTAAATGATAATTTTGAAAATATTTGAATTTTATTAAAATTTGTTGTAAATAATTAAATTCTTCCGGGAAATTTAAAAAAAATGCTAAAGAAAATAATTTACTTCATGCAAAGAAATTTATTATTTATAAAAATAATTGAATTCTTTAGAAAAATTTTCTTATAATTTTTAAAAATAATTGAATCCTTTCAAGAAATTTTTTCAAAATTGTAATGAAAATAATAGAATTTCTTAGAAAAATTGCATTATTTATAATAATAATTGAATTCTTTCGAAGAATTTTAATAACGTTTTTCAAAATCAGTGAATTCTTCCGAAAAATGTTATTAAAATTCTTTTTAAATAATTAAATTCCTGCAAAGAATTTTACTTTTTACGAAAATATTTGAATTCAAAGATTTTTATTAAAATTTTCGAAAATAATTAAATTTGATAAAAACTTTTTTGAATAATTGAATTCTTTAGAAAACTTTTATTACATTTTTAAAAATAATTGAATCCTATCGAGAAATTTTATTAAAATTGTATTGAAAATAATTAAATTCCTGAGAAGAATTGTATTATATCTACAATAACAATTAATAATGTACTTAATAAGTGAATTTTTAAAAATTTTAAATCAGAAATTATTCAAAAATTAAATTTAACGATAAGAATTATAATATTATAATAATATAAAATATTATTATAGATTGTTATAACTGAAAGTAAATGTAAGGAAAATTATTAAAAAAAAGATACAGTTTTGTTAATGAAGGATTATTTTTCAAGAAAACTTTTTTCTCTTTATAAAATACATTTTAATCTTGTACATTACCGCATTAAAAATCGATAATAGATGTTTTTAGATAGAAAAACAGTTTTGCAAAGTCTTAGTGTGAGTCAACGTGTTAACAGTGTGACTTATAAATGAAAAACAAGCCTTGTTAAGTAACACAAAGCTACGAATTAATTAACTAATATTAAATAAAAGTGACAAAATTTTAAAATAATTCATGAAGTAGAAAGTTAGAGTAAAAAAATTTAATTGCTCATCTCTGAGCTATTCCATTATTTTCTCTTGTATTGAAACATTTTAAAGCACAATTTGTAAATAAAGAAATAATATTAATTTTGTTTTTTATGTACTTTACCTGTAAATAATTTCCACTTTCCAAAATTATTCAAACTTCTTGTTTTATCTGATTTTAATTTCTTTAAGGAAACACCTTTTTTTCCAATTACTGCTTTTTTAAAAGTGATTGACTTTAAATTGTTCATGATTTTAGAGACATTTCCGATTGTACGAGAAATCGGGGAGTTTTTTTTTATTAAATACAAAAACAATTAATTTCACTTCACTTTTGTTTTCTCCTTTTCGTCCTTCTTTTCGTCTTCCTTTTTCTCGTCCTTTTTCACGTCCTTCTTATCGGTTTCTTTCTTCTCGGCGTCACGATTTGTTAACTTATTATTTATAAGATTATGCAAAGCAATAATTGATCTTACTAAGGCAGCTAAATAAACGACGAGCATCTGATCGTTTGTTTTTACATAGAGTGAGTCAACGAAAGAAGTTTGTGTCATGTCGGGAAGAAGATTGAAAATATCTTGAAGCTGATATACTATTTGATGATTAATTGGTAATTTACCATTTCCTACCTGGAATCAATTTTTGAATTTGAATTTCTCTTTTGGAAAATAGAATGAAAAATTTTGTATAAATATTAAAAAGAAACTTTTGTATTCGAACCTGAATAAGATAATCTCTAATTTCTCTTATTTGACCATGAAGTCCCTTCAAACCAAGAAGTTGATTCGTGATTCTTTGACTAAGAGTGCCAACAGTCGTGTCCTTAATATCTCTGAGTAAATGTTCTACTCCAACTTCCTCTGCTTCTTCGGCTCCAATTTCGCTGGGGATGTGCTCAAAAGTTTTTGAGGTTGGAGATCCATCCTGAACAAAATTTAAAAAATTATTTTCCTCTTCTCTTTTCAATCTATTTTCAGTAATTTAATTTCATACAATGATGAAGTTCACAACGTTTACATATATATTTATAATTGAACAAATTACAAAATCATTTAATCTCAAATATGAATTTTTGATTAATTTTCAGATTCTAACTTTAAAAAAGATCAAATATCAACTACTTTTCTAATTAATTATTATTCTTGTTTATTAATTTCAAAAATTTTAATAAAATTCATCGCAAGAATTCAATTATTTTAACAAATGATAACATTCTTCCAAAAAATTTAATTATTTTTATAAATAGTAAATTTTTTGCATACATTCAATTATTTTTAAACAAAATTTTAATAAAATCCAATAATTAAATGTTCAATTTTAATTATTAAGAAACAAAATTATTTTAAAAACTTAAAAAGAAATTGTTCATAAAATGCAATTATTTCAAAAATTTTAATTAAAATTATTAAAGAAACTCCATTATTTAAAATAAAATTTAATGATATTCTTCAAAAAGAATTGAATTAGAATTTTCAACAATTTTAACAAAAAAATTATTTCCCTAAATAATAAAATTCTTCGAAGGAATTCTATTATTATCAAATTTTTTGATAAAATTCTTCACCAACAATTCGATGATTTTCGATACATTAAATTTTAAATATTAAAAAAAAATTATTAATTAACTAACTTCAAACTGCGAACAGATTATTAGAATACAACGATTGTTAATATAGAGATTTTTCGCTTCAAAAATTGTTTACAAATTTTACTTGTCAATTATTTTAAAAAGCAAAATTGTAAAAAAAAAATTTTAATATCTTTTGTGTGGAAACTATTTTTTTTCCATTAATTTTTGACTTAAAACGTTTTCAACTTTATCGACAGAATTTAATTCGATTTTAGAGTCAGAAAACAAGCAAAATATAAAATTTATTAAAAAGTTAAAGTAATCTTACGTCGTGAACTTCTTCGACAGCCTGATAAGCTTCTGTCGGAAGACCAAGATCCTTTGGTTTAGCGTCAATAATCACCAAAACGGAATTTGGACAATACCTTCGGATAAGTTCATTAATTGCTACATCATTTTGATGCAATTTAGGACCGGTGTGATACCATCCAACGACTTTTTCACGAGCTGAAAAATAAATACGACAATTAGTACAACAGATAAAAAATCCACTTCTCCCTAAAAAATTTAGTCAATTATTTTAATCAATTAGATGAAATCTATGGATTTCAAACATTAAAATAAACAAACTTACCATTAACTTTTTTAAACATTCCGAACATGTTTTCAAGATAGTCATGATCCAAAAACCATACAGATTTATCCTTGTCATCCTCATCGAAAGGAACTAAAAACAATCAATTTATAACAACCTCTCCTTCCTTTTTCTGATTAACCAGAATTTTTTTTAATAAAATTACATAAAAACTAAACTTGGAATTAATTTACTTAAAAGTTAAAATAAATTACTGAATCATTAAAAAATTAAAGACAAGAGATAAAAATAAATTCTAACCTGCAAAACTGTTGGAGACATCCAAGACACCTTTTGCTCGCCAACAACCTAAAAGTACACCGACGACTCTTTTTTGATTGCCAATTTTTCCCATTCGATTAAAATGGTCCACCACACTTAGTAAAACTAAGGGGTGAACGACAACTTTTGTCGTGAGTACTTCTTGACTCGGCATTTTTGAACAATTTGTGGAACAATTGATGAAATTGGAGTTTTCGCAAACGGTTTGTGTATTCTATGACGCTGACGATGACGTAGTGAACCTGACATATATGGGAATTTTGAGGTTAGAATCGCTGTGGAAATGTTTTCTTTATTTTAGAAAAAGCAGAATTTACGTGATAGTTATGTGAATATTGAATAAAAGGAAAGTAAAACAATCAATTTTTTTAATATTCATTAAGTTTTCAAAGGAAAATTAATAATTAAATAAAATTATTATTAAAATTCCTGAGGGAAAAAACTAAATTCAGTGTGACCACCTTTTTGGAATTTGGCGCATTAATTTTTAAATTTGGAATAATTAAAAAATGAAAATAAAATATTTTTTATATTTGAAATTAAAATTTTTTATTACGAATACAATTACTTTTAAAACGAGTATTTTTGTTTCTTATCTATTATTTTAATTGATTTAAAACTATATTTTTTAAGAGTAATTAAATTTAATTTTTTCACATTGAGTAGATATTTTGAGTTGACAACACTGCTTGTTACTAGACAGTGACAAGAGCGAAGAGTGGTGTGCATTCGAGAAGAGAATCTCGTCGTGTTGACACGTAAATTTTATTAATAGTTTAAATATTTTTTACTAAGTTAATTTATATGTGATTAACAATAGAAATAAACGTGTGATCTCAAGGATTGAGTCGGTAAATTAATATAACATTTTGATCAAACTTGATTTCGATACAATTCTAACCTCTTAAACTTAGAATTCATTGTCACTTGCAAACACTTTTTTTAACTTTTTGTTTTGTTAATTATTTACAATAATTTTGTGCCACTTGTTACAGAATAGAGAGCAAAGGTGTTGCATTTTGTAAATTTGTAGCATCAGTTGGTAAAATCAGTTTTAAAGTAATAAAATTTCTACATTATAATTAGGAGGCATGAACAATGGAGCAATTACTTTTTTTCTAAATTAATTTGCAGTAAAATTTAATTATTCTGGGTTAACAACTGTAATTTTTGAGTGAAAAGAATAATTTTGGACTTTTAAAAATTAATAACATTTTATTTCAAAAGTAAAAAAGTTTCAGTGCAAAAGTAGAAAATTGATATATCCTCAATGAAACGATTCACAACTTATGAAAGTATAATTATTTTCTTTCTTTTTCATTATTTTAATTTATATCAATACTTTTTAATACTAGTTTTCTTTATTTTTCCAAAGATAATTTCAAAATTTCCATAAGATTCTGCATTTAATTATGTTGTGTTGGTATTAGTGCGGGGAGATAGGGAATTTTATAATTGGTCGAATTAGGTTGGTAGCATTGCTTGTTACTAGAACGAGAAGGCAAAGCTGCGGCTGCGTCGCTCAGTCGAGAAGCGTTTCTCAAGTCTAGACAAGTAAATTTTGGTATTACCGTAATTATTTCTCATGAAATTAGTTTACTCGCAACTAATAAAATAAATAAACGTGAGATCGCAAGGATTGATTCGGTAAATATAACATTTCGAACACATTTTTTCACGCAATTTTAACCTCTCTAACTTAGAGTTCATTGTCACTTGCCGATATTACTTTCAAATCTTTTTTTTCTTTATTCTTTCCAAAGTTCTAGAGACTTTGTTACGAAATATGAAGCCAAAGTATTATAAAGCGTAAATTTTGAGCCCTGATTCGTAAAATTATTTCCAAAATTGTAAAACTTTTTCCTAACAAAGAGAATTTTTGGTCAAGCGTTCACTTGACATCATCTTTTCTAATAGTAAAATTTTCTCATTTTCAATTGAAAAAATGAAACATTTTAGAATAGAAGTTATACTTTTGAGCTAAAAATATCTAAATTAGCATAGATGATGAATAATTTCGATTCAATTTCTTGATAACTTCAGCAAGATTTCACACGACACGAAATACGTGTGTCCGCCATTTTGAATTTTTTTGTTACAGTGATAAATTTTCCATTTACGAATTTTTTGTTATTAGTATAATAATTCGGTTAGAATGTGTTTATTAATACATGAAAGAGGAAATTATTTTGCAATTCGTGAAATTTTTTTCTTTCTGTAAAAATAACTCTAATTAAATTGTCTATTTCACGCAAAGTAATGACAAATTTTTCGGAAAAAACGAATTTTCTGTTAAATTTTTAGTAAGCTAACTTCAGGCTATACATCGTAAAGAAAATTTGGCGCTTTATTTATTACTTTAGGTTGGCAACATTGTTGTATAGCATATATTCACAGTGTAGCGAGAATAGTTTTGGCGCAATCAGTGCGATGAAGTCGCTCGTCGTGTCCACACGTAAAATTTCATTACAGTCGTAAATATTTTCCAAAAAGTTAGTTTTTACAAGAAAATAATTTACACAATCGTATAATTTCAAGGATTGATTCGGTAAATATGATATTTCGAACAAACTCGATTTTTACAGATCCGCCCCTGATTCTAACTTATAGAGTTCATTGTCACTTGCAGATTTCGTTTTCAATTTTTTTTCTTCATTATTTTCCTATTGTTTGTGTCTTTTCTTACAAAATCAGGTACCAATACCTTGAATATCGTAAAATAAGTTCAATAATTATTGACAAAATCGGTGTTAAAAAAGTAGAATTTTTCCGAGAATTCACAGTAAATAGTACCAGTAGAAGAATTCGCTCGTTTTCAAGTAAAAAAAAATTTGTAAATTTTCGAGTCAAAATATTAATTCTCAGCTGAAAATAAAAAAAAAAATTATTGCAATTTGTAAATGTGTACATTATAATTAACTTATCAAATGTATGTAAATTGTTGGAAAATAATTTTTTGTTAGAATAATTTTTCAAGGTAACGGAAATTTTGGTCGAATTCTTAGAAATCCGTTAATAGAAACTTTTCAAAGAAACGAATTTTCAACTGATTTAATAGAAAGTTAACTTCAGAGTGTAAACATTTTAGTAATTTTGGCGCGTTTTTAAAATCCATACCAATTTGAAAGTAAAAATAAAATATTCCACTTAGTTAGAATTAATTTTTATATGCTTTTTATTTTTATTTATATTATTACATTCAGAAATTAATATTTTTATTATTTAGCAGTATTTAAATAACTTTTAAATTATATTTTTTATAAACGACTGAATGAATTCCTTTTATGTTGGTATCAGCGTGAAAAGGAAGGGAATTTTACAATTTATCGAATTAGGTTGGCAGCAGTGCTTGTTACTAAATACGGTGAAAAACGCGAAGTAGTTTCATATTTCGTGAAAAGTTTCTTGTCAAGTCGACCTGTAAATCTTATTATTGTTGTAAATATTTTTCACAAAGTTAGTTTTTCGTGATTAAGAACACAAATGGACGTGTGATTCCAAGGATTAATTCGGTGAATATAACAATTTGAGCAAACTCAGTTTTGCCACAGTTCTAACCTCGCAAACTTACAGTTTTATTGTCACTTGTAAATATTGTTTTCAAATCTTCTTTTCTTTAATATTTCCGTGATTGTTTGTGTCTTTTGTTAGAAAATAGAGTGCTGACGACTTGAATATTGTTAATTTAGTTCAAATATTGATAAAATTGGTGCTATAGTGGTAGAATTTGTGCTTAATAGAGTGAAGAATTGTCAGTCACGTGTGGACTTTATTCAACATTTTCTTCTGGCGAAATTTACTTTTTTTCGAGCATAAAATGTAAATTTTCGATTTAGACTGTTAGGTTTCTTTATACATGCTACATTCGACTTTAGTGTGATAGTATTTCTCTGAAAAATTAACAAAAAATTTGTTCATCCGAAAAGCATGTTGACATGTGGCTTTTGGGACAGCCATCTGCAAAAGTTTCCATTAAAATTGTTAAAGTTTTTTTGTCACATTTTTTAATATCGATTTAATTTTTTTGCTTAAAGTCTTTTGGTTTTTATTGTTCAGAATATATAATTTCACTGCAAGTTTAAAAGTTTTTTATAATATTATTGTTTAGAATTCAATACAACTTTGGAAAAATAGTTTTCAATTGAAATCTCAGAAATCATTATTCGAGTAAATATTTACATTTCAGTTGCAAATTTGATATATTTCCATAATAAAATAATGGTTAGAGTTGTAATAAGTTAAATAAAAAAATGATTATCAGTGAAGTGAAAATCTTAATTACCAGTTAAATAAAAAATTTAATGAAAATTCGGATAATAATAAAAATAAAAATATCTCTGTTTAGAAATAACTAAAAAAAAGTGCAAATTTAAAACGTCGGGACTTCGGTTAATTTAAAAAAAAGTGATCAAAATAAGTGTTAAGTGTATGTGAAATAAAGTGAACATTGAAATCAAGCGTGAAATAAAATATAAGAAACTATTAAAAGAAACTTAAAATTAAAAAAAAGACTTAAATGTGAAATAATATGAAAGTGATGTGTTGTGCTAAAACTGGAAAGGATTACCATCAGGCGTTTCTGAATATTTTTTGGATTATTGCTGATTCTGAGATACAAGAAGGAAGGACGGGAAGGATGTTTTTTACCAAATGGTCCAGATTCCACAAGGAGGAAAGGATATATCGCGTCGAGGATATCCGCGATCCTGGTTAGTCCCTCCTGCCTCCAATGATGTGATGGAGTCCAGGTTGTAATATTTTGGTGAATCATTTAGTGACAGCTAATTATAATCAATTCACGTTTAATTAAAAATAAAATTAAACTGAATTATTTACTTAGCAAGTGGATTTATTTTAATTATATTTTTTTAGAATAGGTTTCAGCTTCTCTTATCACTTTAAATTAAAAATTATTTTTTATAAAAAATAATGAACATTTTTACTTAAAGTAATTTTTTATGTTCCTAAAGTCTGAGTGTTCAAATAAACGAAATTTATTTATTTCTTCTTCAAATTAAAATTTTATTACAATAATTTTGCGTCAAGTAAAAAAATTAACTCTAAAGTGTCTAAATGTTAAATTTTAGTTTTTAATTTTTGTCTTTGACAATTTGGCAATTTATCAATTTAAAAATACGTTTGTCTTTTATTGTCTATTTTCTTTTTTCTTATTATTAAAAAAAATTTTTGAAAGTATTGTTGAATAATACTTGGTTCATTTGAACATTAAAAACTTGTGGTACATGATTTTTTTTCATTTAGTTAAATATATTAAAATATTTATTGGATAATTGATTTCTTTGCAAATACTTTTTTGTTTATTAAAATTTTGTTGGAAATTAAAATATTAAATTGATAAAATAGAATAGGATGTATAATTTATTTTCTTTCAGGTGCATGTATTTTTAGATATAATATATTTTGTTCATTAAACGTCAATTATTTTCAAATAATTGGCTTTTGATATCAATCCACTGTCACTTGGTGATTCTCCCCTTTTTTTATTTTTCACATCCAATCTATTTCTTATTCATTTAAATAATACGCAAAGTATTATTTTTATTTATTAAATTTAAACAACGGGGGGTGAATTAATTTTTAACATAATTAAATTGAAAAATAAATCGCCATTGTTTTGACAATAATATTGTTGTTTAATAATGAGCGTTATCATAATTTCCCTTTCTTCGAATTATTACAAAAATTATGAGATTTAACTTAATGTTATTTCTTTGTTTTTTTACGTACAATTTAAAAATCGGAAACCGCGAATAGTTATCGTGAAATATGCGTGTTTACGTATACACATAGTGGACGTAAATACGTGACGTAAACATATTTACGTTCGTTACGGTGTCGTGGATTATTTGTTTTTTTTTGTGAAAAGAAGAGGTGATAAGGATAATAATTTCACTGCGAATGCGTTTTAGTGTCAGTTTAACACGAGCAACTATCAATTTAGTGTCTATAATGGAACAAAATTGTATATTTTGTAAAATAATAAGGAAAGAAGGACCTGCTGAATATGTTTTTGAGGTAGGCAAACAATTTAAAAAAACTAACCTATAAAATTGTTTATATTTTGTAGAAAATAAATATTTTTGTTTCTTGGTTTATTTTTGCATTTTTTAAAAGTATATTTTAGATAAGATAGTGTGAATTATCAATTATTGTGAATAATTATTAATAATTATTTATACAATTTTTAGGACGATGATTTAATTTGTATAAAGGATATTAAACCAGCTTCGACTCATCATTATTTAATAATTCCAAAAAGGCATATTTCGACACCAAAAGATTTAAAAAAAGAGGATGAAGAACTTTGTAAGTTTGTTTATTGTTTACGTAAAATATATTGACATTTCTAGAATGCACCTATCAATGCGTAATAAATGTTTCTATTTGCTTCACTAAATTAATTTTAAAAATTTAACTATTTATTATTTTTAATTTTAAACAATTAAGTATTTATTTTTCATAAATGTTAATTCTGAATTTTTTTATTTCTTTATTATTTTTGTTGTTTTTGTTATAATATGAAAATCTAGAATTTCTTTGTTTTAATATTTAATTTTGGAATTTTTTTGTTTTAATATTCAATTCTGTAATTTTTGTTTTAATATTTAATTTCTATTTTTCTAACAGATGATAAAATGGTCGCAACAGTGGATGTAATTGCCAAACAAGAGCATTTTGAAAATTCATCTATTAGAACTGGATTTCATTGGCCGCCATTTAATACTGTAAATCATTTGCATCTTCATGTAATTTCACCTGTGGAATCGATGGGTTTCCTGCAAAGACAAATGTTCAAACCCGAGTCATTTTGGTTTGTTAGTGTACGTAAATATTTTTGGTAATTTAAAAATTTTGAAACTACTTTTGATGAAGATAAAACGAAATTTTCGGTGGATAAATTATTTCTTTTTTTCTTGTCGATTGTAGATTTTACACATGTGATGATTATGAGAATTGGACGTCAGGTTTTTGAATTTGTTATTTAATTTGGCAAATTTTTTTAATATTTAAGGTGTTATATTACTTTTGCTATTTTTCAGGCAGAATATTTTTTATTTATTTACTCAACATTTATAGCTGTATTATTTTTAGAATAATAATGATTTATTTTCAGCAATCACATAATTTATCTAAATTAGTCATTTCTATTATTTCTGCACAAAATATTTCCGATATAATAATTTGACTTTTCTACATATTATTAAACAATTTTTCTTTTTTTCAGACCGATTATGTGAAATCACGCTTTGCGACCAGCAATTTATAGAAATTTTTTTTTTATACAAATTTATTTCTTTTGAAATGAAAAAAAATTCGCAAAATGTTCTATAGATAAATTATATATCCTAAACTTCCTCTTAATATTAATAATTATTATCGATATAAAATTTGATTATTGTGATAATATTTTAAGACAAATGAGTTGTATACAATTAGTTAAAAGAAATTTGTTTAAATTTGTTATAATTTCTTTATGATGTTGAATATTTTATTAAAGTTTTAAAACTAACAAATACACATTTATGTAATGATTTTGATAATTTATCCTAATTATCTGGCGCCTGAAAAATTCCCTTTTTAAACATTCGCTGCCATTCTTTTCCATGGGGGTAAACAAAATTAATTATACTCTCTTTTTTTAATTTTGTCGAATATCCCATTGACATTGGTGGTATGTAATGGGCATTTTTGATAACTGTTGGATTTTCAAAGTGTTCGTGCTGTTGATCGACGTATTCGATAATTCTGTCTTTTGTTGTTCCACTTAAGCAAATCATATCCCAATATTGTAAATGTTGCACCATTTCACAGAGGCCCACGCCTCCCGCATGGGGACAGACTGGTACTGAAAATGAAAATTGTTATTAAAAATGTACTTTTTTTAATTTAGAAATTATTTTAGTTTCCATAATTTGGCGTTAATAAGATGTTTCTATAAAGTTTTGAAAGTTTCAAATAAACGACAATTATTTTGATACTTTATCGTTTAAATTTGAATTCAATTAAAAATAAATCCTTTCTGTGAAGAACTTTATTATTTATGAAAATTGACTTCTTATAAAGAATGTTATTAAAAATGTTTAAAATTAAATAATAATAATAATAATAATAATAATAATAATTAAACAGTTAATTAGTTGATAAATGAATTTTTTTAAATCTTGAATTGTCATTATTCAAAAATTAAATAATTTTTTTCAAAAATAATATTTAGAGATGAAAGTAATAATAATAATATCGAGAGAAATATACCGTTCATTTTGTAGGCCATCAAATAAACTGAAAGAATTTCATTGACACCTCCAATTCTCGCTGAATCAATTTGACAATAATCAATGGCTTTTGCTTGTAATAATTGTTTAAATATAACACGATTGGCGCACATTTCTCCAGTTGCAACGCCAATTCCAAGGGGACGAAGTTCTTTGGCAATTGTCGCGTGTCCTAAAATATCATCAGGCGATGTTGGTTCTTCAATCCACGTTAAATTGAATTCCCTCAATTTCTTCATCCAATCAATGGCCTCTTGAACGTCCCAAACTTGATTTGCGTCCACCATGAGTTTATTTTTATTTCCTATTTCCTCTCTAATCACTCGACAACGTCTAATGTCGTCGTCGATATTTTGACCAACTTTTGCTTTAAATGATGTGAAACCTTGTTTCAAATATTTTTTACACAATTCACGAACTTTTTCATCTGAATAGCCCAACCAGCCAACTTGTGTTGTATACGCTGGATATCCAGTTTTGAGCAAGAGTTTCTCTCGTTTCTCTTTGTCCACTTGTTTTTCGCGTAAAATCATCAAAGCCTCTTCTTTTGTTATTACGTCCGTTCTGTAATTTTTTTTATTTCTTCAAAAAATTTAATTTTTTTATTTTATTAATAATAAATAATAGAATAATTATAATTATTGTAATAATAATTACCAATTAATATTATTATTATTTTTTTTTAATTTTTAATTACATGTATCTAAAGTCGATGGTTGAAACAAGTTCTTCGGGCGAGAGATCTGTTAATAATTTCCAAAGAGGTTTCTCCTCGATTCGTGCCCATAAGTCCCATAATGCATTTATTATTGCTGCAGTTGCTAAATGTGTCACGCCCTTTTCTGGGCCAATCTAAAAATTTTAATTAGCTTCTATTTTGTAATTAAATTTCTTTGTTTATTACATTTCTATTATTAAATAAATATTTACTTGAATCAAATAATTTTTATTTGAATCAAGTAAATTGTATTTGTAAATTATTTTTTTATACCCATCTTATTTGACTTTCACTTGTTAGTTTCCTCCAAAAAACGGCGAAATTTGAGTAAATTTCTTTCGTCTTTACGCCTTTTAGAATTTTTGACATAGTCACACATGCTTGTACCACTAGAGAAAATATATTATTTCAAAATTTAATTAATTTTGTCATGAATTATTATTAATAAATTATAATTTTTATAATTTTAATAAAATCAGTGATTATAAAGAATAAATTCGATTTACCGATTTCTGTTCCTCTGCCCAAGGTAAAAGTCAAACCGTAACCCTCATATTGTTTATTGGTTTTTATTGTCACATAAACACAGGAATAATCGGGGTCAACGTGCTAAATTTTTATTTTTATTTTATTATTTGTTTTTTGAAAAAATTTTTTTTTTAAATTTACCATTGCATCACTGCCATCGGATAATAAAGATGTTGGAAATCGTATGTCCTTTACGTCAATTTCATTTATTTCTATTTCATCCATTTTGTCGGAAAATTGAAATGCAAATAAGTGAAGAGAAAAATTTGTTATTTTAAAAAAATCGTTATTCTACCGAGTTGTGAATGAAAAGTTACTTAAACATCAACTGATATTTGAAATCAATTGTAAGGCCTATTTAGTTCTTATCTTCTGAATGTTTACTTCTTTCATAACATTTTTTACCCTGATAAGATACAATAAAATGCATAATTTGATTATGCATAATTATGATTATATAATATTATTTTTGATATGTTATATATATATGCAATTATGTCAAATATTGTTGTTAAATCGCTCAAATGTAAAAAAATAATAAAGCAAAAATTATTTTAAAAAAAAGTTTTTCTGTACGAAAAATAGTCTGTTATTCTTGTAATTTTTAATTTACCTTTTCTACACGAATATATTTTTCTTACATGTAAGAAAAATGGATATTAAGCTTTATATAACCTCACATTTATAGATTATTAAGATTTTTAATATCCAGTTTTCTCAGTGCAGTAGTTTCTATTCAATAATTAATTTTAAAACCATAAAATGTTAACTAATAGTTCATCATTTTTTTTTTTTTTTTGAATATTTAAAAAGTCTTATTTTTTTATTGAAAAATAAATAATAATTACAAAAAGTTCAATTATTTTATTTGAATTTTCGCGCAAAAATACCGTAACGACATCTATAGTGAAATTTTTCCACTTTATAACTAGGAAGAAAATTGTGTTTCTATGTGCAATTTAGTTCATGTTTATTCTAGTCAAAAGTTGTTAGTGTTTTGAGCATTAACACGTGTTTGAAAAACAAGACTATTGATTAATTTATGTGTTAATTTATATATTAAAAATGACACCAAACTTGGAGGTTGTTGTAGGGACGTATGAGCAATTTTTGCTCGGTTACAAAATCAATAAAATCGTTGATGTAAGTATTTTTATTGTTAATTTACAATATTGAATTTATTGTAGGTTATAATAAATTATATTATATTTCACAGTAAAATTTAATTGTTTTTACATTTTAGAATCTTTATCACGAAAGAAAGAATCAAAAGTGTTAAATTCACATTGTCTTGAATATTTTAATTATTGAAAGAAACAATACATACTTATAAATTACTTAGAATAATTGTTTTCGTTTTTAATTAATTTATTTTCAAGCTTTTATTTAATAATGCACAAGTAAACTAAATTTTTTATTTTTAAGCTATTTTTTGTATTTAATTTTCAATTACAATGAATTTTACAATTTCTTCGTATTTTATTCTAAAGATATCCCTAAAGTTCTGAACTTTAGTATGAAGGAAATTTATTTACTTCTTCAAATTTAATTTTTATGCAGTAATATTGCGTCACGTGTTGAAAAAAGTAAATACAAAGATTCTAAATGTTTAATTTTCTTTTTTCCTTTTATGAACAAAATATTTTTAGTCAGTAATTTTTTAAAAAAAGTCAGTAAATTAAAAAAATTAATTTCTAAGCAAATGATTAATTCCGATTATTTTTCATTACAGAATAGTAATTTTTTATAATATTTAAATATAGAAAAAAAAATTCGTTCAATTGAACGTTCAAAACTTTAGGAAAATCCTATTTTTGATTTTGAATATTGAAGATAATAATGAAAGTAAAGATAATAAAGAAAAATTAAAAGAGTTTCGAGGAGTTTAGGGAAAAGTGGACAAAGTTTACAACGTTTACGATAAACGATTGAAAGAAAAAATTATTTTTTATTCAGAAAAAACAATATTTTTTTATTACAATTTTTTTTTTTGAATTTTAGATCAAGAAACACTGTAAAAATTTTTTTAGACATAAATTTGACTGGAAAAATATATTTTTCTTTTTAACTGTTTATTGCAAACGTTGTAAATTTTACTAATTTTTACTTTATTTCAAAAGTTAATGAAAAATAAGTAACTTTATATAATCATTTTTTTTTCTTTCTTTTTCTATTATTTTAACAATGAGTATTCTTTGTTTTTTCCATTTTTATTCTTTAGAAAGTATTGCTTTAATATATATTTAAATAATTTGTTTTGAATTTCAGGAGTATAAATTGGAACAAACTTTTGCAACTCACAGTCATCTGGCAAGCATACGAAGTGTTGCTAGCAATAGACATTATTTAGCATCTGCAGGAGCAGATGAAGTGGTTTGTCTTTATGATATGCGTTATCGAACAGAAAATGGAAAATTAATACATCACAATGGTAATAAAAAAAAATATTATGTTCATTTGGAAATAATATCCCTGAATTTAGCGTCAACTCTGTGCATCAAAAACAATTTTTTTCCGCAAAATAAAAAAAAATCAAACAACTGTTTCAAACGGAAAAAGTGAAAATTTTGTCTGGAAATCAGGGAAAAGTCAGGGAAAAATAAAATTAAATATTTGTGGCAACTTTGAATAAATTTTGTTCATTTATTTGAAAAACTAAAAACATTCGGCTAAAGACCCTAGAAAATAGTTTTTGCCGCTGAGGGTTCGATCCTAACTTCAGGAACATGGGATATAGTATAAAAATGTAGAGATGTAGAGTTAAAATTTACTTTAATAAATTTCTTTTTTTAGATTCCGTGAATTGTATCACTTTTACACCTGATGCTTCGCATATTCTAACCGGTGGCAGAGATGGACAAATAGGAGTTGTTCGATGTGGTAATTGGCAGGTTGAAAAACTTTGGGAAAAACCACACAAAGGTGAATCAATCGAGGCACTAGCTGTGCACCCCTCGGGAAAATTGGCTCTCTCAACTGGAGGCGATGGCACACTTCGAACTTGGAATTTAGTCAAAGGAAAACAAGCGTACGCCACTAATTTAATACCACGCTGGCGAACGCTTGCGAAAAATATCAATATACTAAAATGGAGTCCAAATGGTGAAAAGTACTTAATTGCGTCAAATAGGAAAATTGATATTTACTCAGTAGAAACGGCAGGCGTCGTCGAAGAAATAAATCTCGACTCAAAAGTAATTTGCGTTGAATTTCTTAACGATGATTTAATTGCCATTGGCTATGACGATGGGAAAATAAGTTTCTACGATCTTGAGGAGAGTTCAAAAACTTTAGACATTGTTGCGCATACCGCAAGATTGAAGTGTATGCAACATATTGACGATCTCTTGGTAACAGCTTCGAGTTCCGGTGAAATAAAACTTTGGCAATTCACCAAAGATTCAATGTCATTACTCAATCAAGTCACTTGTAATTCGCGAATATTGTGTCTCACACTAGCGACCGTTTGCAAAAATGTTCGTGAAAAAGAGAATAAAGTGACGACGGAGGAAGTTGTGGAAATAAAGAAAATAAAAAAATTGAGAATGAGGCAAGAAGTGATTATTGAAGATGAAGAGGACAATAGTCATTTGAAAGTAAAGGAGACGAAGAAGAAGAGTAAAGTTCGATTGAATGAGGAAGCAGCCGAGGAAGTTTCTCCAGTTACTAAGAAAAAGAAGAAAATTAATGATTTTACAGTGGAGGATATTGATAATTCAGAGCAGCGTGGTTTAAAAAGATCGTCAGATGATGAAGATGGTGATTCGCCTCCGAAGCAGAAGAGGAAAAAAATGAAAGAAACTTCTTCGAAAAAAAGGAAGGATTCAAAATGGTTGGAGGAGGAAATTGAGGAGACACCGATTAAAAAGAAACTTGCAACAAATTCCGATAATCAGGATAAATTTGTTAAATCAAAAGAAATGAAGGAGAATAAAAAAGTTATTGTCGATGACAAGAAGGTTTCTCCCAAAAAGAAATTTGCCAAAGATTTGAATCTGAAGAGTGGAAATTTCTCTAAAAAGAAGAAGAAAAAGAATAAAAATTCTCTCCAGGAATAAAAAAAAGAATACTATTAAAATAAAATTAAATAAAAAATATTAAAATATAATACTGCATAAGGGAAATTTCTAGGTCCCTGAAATTAGTGTCGACGCTCAGCGTCCAAAAATTATTATCTTGGATTTCTAGAGATTTGATTACTTTCGTTCACCTAAGGAGCTAAAAAGAATTTCCAAGACACTTTTTAAATGTGAAACCGTCGTTTCAAATTTTCAGTTTCATAGAAAAATTTTTTTCTAACGCTCAACGTCGACGCTAAAGTCTTAATGTATAAGAAACGTAAAGAACCATGAATGTGATGGTTAAAGACTTGTATATTTTTTATTTTGGTTGTATAAATATTTACAAAGTGTAAACGTTAATAAACCTTCAGTCTAAGTGCATAAATTATTTACAATATTATTATTATTATTTTTTTTGTTTTAATCAGTCTATTTACATTATTGATATTCACACATTCACGCACAAAACAAATTCACAAACAATGTTGTTATTAATATATTTGCGAGAACAATTATTTTTAACGAGATTCATTTCTTTTTTTGTTCATTTCTTCGTCGCTTGATAATTTCTATAAATATTCTTTTCCATTCTCATTGAATGAGAATAAGTATTTTTTATATTATTAGAAACAAGAAGGATTTTTTTTTCTTTCATTTAGATTTTTGAGGAATTTTAGTAACAAATTTTCTATTTAAGTATTTTTAATTGATTATTATCATTTTTATCTTCCGGTTGTTTTTTCGTCGTACGTTCTACCATAAAATACATTTGTGGTGAGGATTCATTGGACTTCCCACGGGACATTTCCAAGCGTTAGCAAAGTCGATATTGTTGGACAATGTTCCAATTACTCGGAAATGATTTGGAGCGTGTACTCCCTCGACTAATTTTGATTTTAATGCACCGTTTGTATAATTTCCACACCATGTCTGAAATCAGTTGTTTAATTAAATTGTTTGTAAATTTTCTTGGGTTATTTTTGGATATTTTTTATATAAAATAACTAATATTTGTAATTTTTGAAATTTATGCAATTTTGTTTGTTATTAAATGTTCCTAAAGTTTCGAACACTCAAAAAAATGATATTTTTTTATTACTTCTTTTAATTTTAATTTTATTTGCAAAATATTATAATTATAATTAAAAATGTAGTTTTTAACTAAATAAATGGTTAATTGCAATATTTTTTATTTTAGTCTAGTAATTTTTAAAACTATTGGATTGAAAAAAAATATTTTGTTCATTGGAATTTTTAAAACTTTAGAAAAGTTGTTATTAATTCGAATAATTCTTTTAATTTTGATTATTTCTAAAAAAAAGCGTTTTAGCATTCGAATTTTTTAATTGGGCTTCTTTTTGAGCACTGCAACTTTTTTGTTTATTAATTTATAAGTTATTTAATTTATTGTTGAAAATTATAAAATTTTGAGCTATTTTTTCGTAGTTGTTGTTTTTTTTAAAGAAATTATTTTCCTAAAGTTTTGAACGTTCAAATGAAAAATAATATTTTTTACTTCTTTTCATTTGTATTTTTCTATATGAAATTTTGTATATTAAAAAAAAAAAAATTCTTGCACAATGAAACGTTGGATTTTAATTATTTTTTTTTGTACAGAAATTATTTAAAAATATTTAAACAGAAAAAATGTCGTTCACCTGATTCTGAACATTCGAAACTTTAGAAAAATAACAAAAATTTTTAATAAGACTTCTAATTTTTAAAATTGTTTTTTAATTTTCAATTTTCTTGTAATATTTTGCAATTATTTTCCTGAATTTTTGAACGTTGAAATGAATGAAATTTTTCTTCTCATAAAATATTTTCGAAAATTTACAATCCAGATAAGAAAAGTAAATTAAATTGAAAATTTACTGAGTTAAGAATTTTTTTATACGAAAATACAAATGAAGAGAAGTCAAAAAATCTGCCGTCATTCATTTAAAATTTTAAATATTCGAAACTTTAGAAACATTGCAATTTTTTTGCTTAAAGTTTTGTAAATTCTTGTTTAGTATTTGTCTGAAATTAATTGTTTAAATAAATTCTATGTAATTTTTAAATTATTTTCTTTATAAATTTATTGTTTTTAATTTTTCATAGTTAATAATATAAAATTAATAAAGAAAAAAAATGAAAGAAGGAAAAATGTGAGGCTGAGGATGAGGAGGTTTTCCACTTTCACTTTTTTTATTATTTTTTAATATTTTTCCAATTTGTTAAAAAGTTTGTTTAAAAGTTAGTTTTTGATTTGTTAACAGTAAAAATAAAACTGTTTTTGATAATTTTTATTTACATGCAAATTTTAAATAATAAAATAGTTTTTTTAAAAATAGAAAAAAATTTTCTAGAAAGAAAAAAACATTTTCTTAAAAGTTAGAAATCTTTATAGTAATAATTTTAATTAAAAAAACACAATACCTGCGCAAACCCGAGGAAGAAAAGTTGATTATGACTGTAATCTACCAAACCAGGCAAACCTTGTTGATTTGGACTTCTAGCTTTTAATCTTTGATAAGCTCTGTAAGCTTCCCTTATTCCTCCATTATCAGCTATATTTTCACCCTGAGTATTAAATCCGTTTACCTATTGTGTTTTCAAGGGAAATATTTTGTTTTTAATGAATTGTTTAAAAGGATAAATATTTATGTTGATTTGCCTTGACACAGGCTTTGGAGACCTTCATATTCTTTAAAGTGTACTTACTGTAAAATTGGTACCTAGCTCCGGTAAATGATAATTACTGTATTGCTTGATGATACATTCGACTTTCTTGTGATAATGTTGCAATGTTTCATCGCTCCACCACTGTCTTAGATTACCGTTTTCGTCGTATCTACGACCTATCGGAAAAGATTTAATATTCGTATAATTATTTAAGAGGAGAAAAGTTATTGTACGTAGATTTTTAAAATAGAAGCTCTGTTTGGATTATTAAAATGGTATATTTTTTATTTTAAATTCTTTTTACCTTGGTCGTCAAATCCGTGCGTTAACTCGTGACCCATTATCGCTCCTATGGCACCGTAATTTATTGACCTAGAAATTATCACATTATCAAAACTTTGTATACTCTATTAGGGAATATTAATTATTTATTGTCGGAGGTGAAATTTTGCGAACTTACTCTAATCCATTGCCATAGAATGGAGGACTTAGTATTCCTGCTGGAAAAGCTGAATAGAAATGGAAGAAATTAATTTCGTTGGATTTTAAATTAATTTAATTAATTGTATTTTTAAATTACGGTGAAATCTCGATTGTCCGAACTAATTCAATCAGGACCTAGTTCGGATAATAGAAATTGTAATTTTTTCATTTATATTTATGGATAAATGATTGTTTAGAATTTTTTTCTACTAAAACAAAAAAGTCGTGCACTTACTGACTGAATTGAGAATTGCGCTGTAAAAAGCATTTACTGTCGTTGAGGTTGTTATCCATCTGTCTTTATTTGGCGTTTGTCTTAAATTATTTAGACTCTTTGTTATTTCCCTGTCGGTGAGTTTCAAAAATGTTTCGAATAACTTTCCTGGAATTATGTCCACCTGTAGAATTTTTAATTTTAATTTTTTATACTCAAAATAATTCTTGTCACAATGACAAAAAAATCAAAACTCTGAAGTTGACGTCGACGCTAAGCATAATTTTATTCTGCGAAACTAGAAGCAGAACCTTTTTTTTTTGAAGATTTTGTGTTAAAATCGTTAAATGGAAACTTTCAGAATTGAAAGCAGTGAAAAATTGAGCTATTTTCATTACTAAAAATAGCGAAGAATAGTTTTTAGAGTTAAGCGTCGACTTTAAATAAAAAATATGTTTTATTAAAACCTACTCCCTCGTATAGCTTGTTTAATTTGTCCGGATTTTTGATCCATTCGGGAAAAGCAACAAACGGTCTAATAGCTTGCAATTTTTTATGAGCTCGAGCCCTTGTTGTGCTATCCATCCAATCTAATTCGGCTACCATTTCATCGAAAGCAGTTTTAATATCCAATAACATTTCTAGAGCCTGAAAAAAATTAAAAATAGTTTAGACGTTTATATAATAACCATTTTTGTAATAAATTTAATTCATTACAAAAATGGAATTATTTAATTGGAAATGATTACTTTCCAATCGTATTTTAATTAGTTTAATTGGATAAATTTCTGTACCTTATCCCGAGCTTGATCGTTAAAATATTTCTGAACATAAATATAACTAAGAGCCATGCCAAAGTTTGAATTCACATTTCCGGTGCAACCCTTCCATCTGGGAGTTTTCTCCTTTAATCCAAAGACCTTTTGCGAAAATTGGAAACCCAAATCTCGGAATTTTTGTAATGTGAGAGGTGCAACTGTCGAGTAGATATTCCACCAGAGGAATCGAGCTAAAATAATTTGCAGAATTTAATAATAATCTTAGACTGCTTTACAACCATATTTCATGGATGGTTGAATTGACTATATATGCGATAATGAATATTTTACAATAAAATTGAATCAAAATAATAGTTGGAAATAATAAATTCTTCTGGCTCTAAGTCTGATAATCTTTGACTTTTCAAGTGGCCTCATTTTGATTGCAATAAGGAATATATTTGTTTCTTTCTTTCCTGCTTCTTCTTTTCTTCTATTCCCTTTTGTGAGAGAACAGATATCAAACGTTCTGCGCTATTCCTTCTAGATTAGACACTTCAATATAAATTTGGATGCTTCTAAAATTAGTCTTTTAATCTTTTTTCAAGGGAATTACTTCCTCCGTCTCTCATCAAAAGATGTGAATTGGGTTTTGTTTCTTTTTTTCTTTCAAGTGCTTGCAAGTTAGAAAACCAATTATGAAGTAAAAAAAAATTATGTTGTATATAAAAAAAAACTATAATTTTTGATTAAATGAATGATAAATTTACATGACTTTTCCTTTTTGTTTAGTAATTTTTGAAAAAATTTTGTTAATTCCGTATTCGAGACTTTAGTGAAACTGTATTAAATTGGTATATGTTTTTAATGAAAAAATACCTATTGTTCCTGGAGGTGTTTCTGACAAAAGTTTCGGTAATTTTTGCAAATAGAGTAAATCCATAACAATTACTCTGTCGACATTTGTGTCTATTGTGACATTTGTATTATTAAAAATTGCATTCACGTAACTCGTCCAGTTCCACTGTAAATATTTTTGAAATTAATTTCAATGACTTTGTAAAATATTATAGTATTACAATTGAAAACAAGGAATAACAGTTTTGCGACAAAAAGAAAAATAAGCTTACTTTTTGAGCATGAAGGTCAGTGAGCTGTTGTAATTCATTGATCGTTACATCGTGGAAAAAGTGATTTTCACTTCGTCGCTCTTCTTGTGTCGACATAATCTAAAAAAAAAATTATCTAGTACAAATTAAGGTTATAAACCTCCACCCTATTTTTATTTATTATTTTGTTGTCAATTTGTAATTTTATTGTTTATGTGTCATAAAGAATGAACATTGCAATCAGAAAATGGTGTATTTTACTCAGAGTCTATTGAATTATTTATTTGGTTCGAATTAAATTTTATTTGGTTCAAATAAATATATTGACGACAAATATACTTTTTCTGACTGAAATAAATATTATATTTGGTTAAAAAAAAAGCATTTCTCTGAGTGTGGAGTTTTTGAAAATAATTTGTAGTTAAGTCTTGAAGAATTGAATGCGTAGTAGGTTTTTTTTATCACGTTGAACTAATTTATTCTAATGTATTATAAATGATTCATCTTGTGTGTCTTTTTTTCGAAGTTGAAATTATAATACCTTGGCAATTTGAGTACTGAAGTCTAAAATCTCATTAGCTAGATCAGAACTTTTTTCTCCAGCTCCCGCTAATTCCAGCATGGCAATTACATATTTTTTATATTCTGTTAATTCCGTTTCGAATCGTTTTTTATTTAATAGATATCGTTCGCTGATGCCTGGTGATGCTTGTTCTATCTGTTTTGTTCGAAAATAAAGAATCGTTAGAATTTTTATTTTGTTTGGGATTTCAGGTTTTTTTTAGGATACTTGTTTGTCTAATTTCTTTGTCTAATTTTTGAGTTTGTTTTATTTTTATTTTTCTTTGTCTAAATACAACGTGGTTAAAGATAATGTTTTTTTTTCTTCTTAATTCGTTATTATAAACTACAACTTTAAGTGTAAATGTTTAGTTTTATTTTTTATTTGGGTTTAATTTTCCTTTTTAGAACGAAATGATCTGTTTTCTCTAATTGAGCTCTAATATACTCACCATCATTCTGTTTCTCGAAGTATTTCTCACATCTTCACTGATGTAGAAATTGACTAACATATTGAAACCTATGATTCTCTGCGATTTTCCTGATAGTTCAGCAATGTTCATAATTTCTGTATCATTGCCCACTGGGATCTCACCTGTCAGTCCAATTCTTTTGAGAATCTCTAATATTGGTTTCAGTCCAAGAGCCTCTACACTAGCTGAAATTGAAAATTTTTTTAAATAACGCTTCTTTTTCGAAATCGAATTTTATGTTACAATTACTTTTACTTGCTATTATAAGTCTCTGAATTTAGCCACGATGCTCAACAGTATCGAAAAACAAAATTTAATATTTAGGACTTATAATTTTTTTTTCCAATACGTGACGCAGTATTGTTGCAATAAAATTTGAAGAAAATTTCGTTCATTTGAATCTCCAGAACTTTAAGGAGATAATAATTAATTTAAACAGTTGTATTTTTTTCTTTTGTAGTGTTTTAGACGATTTTCTATCTTACCAGTATCCATGCACGTTCTATAAAGACTTCGAGCTAGTTTTACAGGTCTGAGATCGTCACTTCTGTCAGGTTCCTCTAAAAGTATTCTCAATTTTTGTATTAGTTCTTCTCTTATAAGACTCAATTGATCCCAAGCTGCTTGACTTTGTGGAATCGGATGCTTATCAATCCATCCACCACAGGCAAATTGGTAGAAATCTTGACAAGGATCTACTGTTTTATTCATTGCGTCCAATATTTTAGAGGCTAAAAGGAGAAATAAAAAATTAGAAAGAAAGAAAGAAAGAAAGAAATTTTAGAAAGAAAAGAAATATAAAAAAATGGTTTAGGTCTAAAAAAAGGTGTTACCGGTGTTTATGCACTCTTCGCTTTGGCACATTTCTTTGTATTCCTCCTTTCGAAAAACAGCCATTTGTATTGTTAAAGTAGCGACAAGTGCAATTACAGCGACAGCTAATAATCCAACAACTATTATGAGTTTTGTTTCCTTCGTATTTGAACTTTTTTCATTGTACTGCCTGTTGGGTCATTTTAATGAGTTATAAACGTAATTTCAAAGAAATATAAACATTATTTTTTTTATATTCGCGAATTATATTTATAGAAGATAATTTGTATTCATTAATTTTTTCTACGTTGTTTACTTTTATCCATAAGAACAATACTGAAAATCAATTATTTTTTTTTGTATATTTTACTGGAAAATTATCACCACAGTTTGTTATTAATAATGGTCTATTATTCGTTTATGTTCTTCTTGATAATTCTTACAAATGGTATTTCTAGTTCAAGGGCTAATAATAGGGTTTTGAATTACTGAAATGACCTTTACGTAATTTTCATGAAGTGGCTATAAATATCTGTACAGTGAACATCCTTTTAATATGAAAAAATTTAGTTTTAATTGAATTAATATTTTTACAAAATGTATTTGTTTTTTTTTTTTTGCTAATTTACTTATTTCCGGAATTGAAAAATTCTTTGTTTTCTGAAAATGTGGGTTAAATTTTTCAGTGCGAAGCGATATTACTTACCATGAAGCTTCCGCACCAATTTTGATGCCATCTGAACTTCTGTCATTACTTTCCGGGTCGTTTACCTAGGAAAAAAGGTATAATAAATGTCTAGACAGATTAGATCGGATGTTAAGTGCTGATTATATAGAATTTAGATTACTTAATTGCCAAGTGAGAGAGGCTTGATCTAAATAGTAAAATTATCGACAATTAAGAATGAGTGTGTTTTTTTGCTGACGATACTAGGAAGGAACGTTTGTTCCTAATAAAGCTTACGAAGGATGAGGGAATATCCGATGAACCGGGACGAGGACAGAAGGCAAAGATTTATCAGTAGCTCCTGTTTGCTTACTCAAGTAAAACGATATAAGTGAACTGTGTGCTATTATTGGAACGTATTGTTTATATTCATCAATTTATGATGACAATGGTTTATTTGTTTTATACAAATAAGAACGAAAAAAATTAGGTGAAAATTTCTAAAGACGTTGAGTCTTTAGAAATTTCAACCTAATTTTTTATGGATTTCTTTTCTGAAATTGGGATTTTAAAAATGGACTTTCGGTTATTTTGGTTTGATTTTTAGTTCTTTTTTTAAGTTCGCATTTTCATAACAGTTGTACTGAAAGTTATTTTTTTCTTTTGGATTTCGTGAAAAAAAATTGTTTTCGGTGCTTAGTGTCGACGTTAACTTCAGAGACATCTTAAATCAACTTGAATCAAAATGAAAGTCAAAATACAAAACAAATTGTAACTAAAATATTGGCGTTCATTTGAATGTTCAAAACTTTAGGGAAATTTTGACAGAAATTTTTTCGGAATTTTTTTGATTAATTTTGTATAAATTTTGTTTTAGCAGTAGTGAGACTTGCATAAAAGTTTCCTCCTTACATATTGAGTAAGAAATACGAGATTCAAGTTTCCTGACTATTTATCTTGTCTTAATTACTAAATTATCTTCACTGCAATAATAGAAGTTGTTTACTGTGTATATTTTGAACTCCTTCCTATCGGAAACCTCTACTTGGGGTTTTACGTTTTAATGAGTCTGATGATCAGATTTATTTGATGTGACTTTTCAAACTTATCCCTGAAGTTAGCGTCGACGCTGTTTGATGAAAATAACTTTTTTCGCGAAATCGAAAAGAAACAAAGGTTTTAGGTTCTGAAAGTCAATTCTTTTATCTTTCTAATAAGTGAATGAAAGAATGGAAATTAGTGTCATTTGCGTCTCTTAAAAACCGAAATAAATTTTCGACGCTGAATGTCGATTTCAACTTCAGGGACACTATAAAATGTTTATTGTTTTTGGTTTCGCAAAAAAATTGACGTTCAGCGTCAACAACTTTGACTTCAGGAAACTCCGTGTATGAAATTTATTAGTTTTGTACCGTTATATAGATGCTTGCGTGTAGTTTTATTAAACTTTATTAAATTTTTTTATTGTTGTATAACTTCGTTAAACAGGGAAAATTGAAGGAAAACGACAGATGAGGACCTTGGTTTGAAAAAAGAAAGGATGCTGAGAAAGATAAGCCTTTTGCTTTATATGATTAATAGATGATAGACTTAATAGATGTGATATTATTAATTTCTATCGGATTGATTGTGTTATAAATTTTTATCTGATAGATTGTGTTACGTTTGTTATCTTAGGGCAAGGTCAGTTTTTTTCGAGAGCATCAAAATAATGCTGCGACAGATTTAATCGACACGCCTAATTTTATATGATGCTGATGTTTATATGTATCATCATTGCGAGAGAGAGAGTCATCTGACTTTGTGATCAATGCTCTCACCTTGTGCCAGAATCGTTTACATTGTAACCATTGATTTCTTAAAAAGCAATATCCTGCTGCACTGCTCATTGTCAGGACAATTGTCATTATTCTATTAGAAGTTCATAGTTTGAGAGGCAAATCATACAATTTTATACGCGGATTGTCATCCATTTTTACCTATTCGAATTAAAGGAACTGTTTTTGTAGGAAAATTTAAAAAATTATAGACATCCCTGAAGTTGGCATTTTTCTTCTGAAAATCGAAAAAAATAAACCATCTTTTTGTAGCATAGAAGATGGCAAAGGGAACAGCAAAGAGATAAGAGTGTAATTGCATTGCTCGGAATCTTTGTGGTCAATTAATTGTGGAATTAAATTTTTTTATCGTTCATTATTTTCTTATCATAATGCTATAAAAATTTTCGTACTATTTTTTTATCATCCACTTGTTTCGCGCACTTGTGCTCGCGGTTTGCATCTATTATGCATTTCTGTGCGAAATGGATTGCAAGGATAACTTCTCGCTTTATTTATAAAAGCGCCAATTTCGCCAGGTATTTTATAAAAGCATTTGGTTTGCTATAAATCTCTAGTGCTTGATAATGTTTTTAAAAAATTTTTTCCCAAAGAAATTCTTTTGCAGAAAAGAAAAAAATTTTTATTAAGAGTACTTATATCGGAAGTATTTTGAGAATCTTGTATATAATTATGTAAGTTGGAGAAATATTAGGTAATGGATGCAGACAATTCAATGAAATGATCTCAGTTTGTTCAATATCGACAATCTTTTCATTATCTCAATCGACCTTCCTGCATGTGTGGTATATAGAGAGAGAGACTATACGCAGTCTTAGTTTTCTCGAGGATCTTAAATAATTGCCTGCATGCTTCTAGTTTATTGTTGAACAAGGATTTTTTAATGTCAGAGAAGAGTATTTTTCTTTTCCTGAAAAGAGCTTGTCTTCATTGTGTAAAATTGTATATAGATGTAGTATTTAAATACTTTTTCCTCGCTATATATCAAGTTTTTGTCTCATTATCATTTTGAATTCTCAAGAATCGTTTTATTGCATATATGTAGTATAGTTTCCTGTATTTTATTTATTTACAGTATTTTATTGACTTAAGAGCCTAATTCTTGAGTTAAGATTAATTCTTAATTTTGAACTTGGATATAGTACGATTTGAGAAATGATGAAATCAATGAAACAAAAATTGGTGTTGTAATTTATTCACGCAGTATGATATCATTATTCCTCATTTTGGCTAGATGAACCATTGTTATATGCTAATGGAAAATCTACCCTTGACCAGTAAAAATCGAAGCATATTCTGGGTTGTAAGGAAGTGAAAAAAAGGATCTTGTAAAAGGACCATAAGTGATTTTCATGGTCAACTTCTTTTTTTGGAAATTAATTGAATTATCCAATGGAGTTTAATTTAATTATTTCAATTGTTTAGTTTCGTTTATTTTAGAGTTTATTTATTTTAGTTGATTGGTTTATTTAATTGAGTCATTAAAAACAATTCGACTGGGTTTCTTTCAAATTTTTGTTTTTTTACGCTTTATACGTTATTACGTTTCGTGTTTTCTACGTTTCGACGTTTGAAAGAAGAATAAAAGTTGGGTTTGAAAAGTTATTATACTTTATAGTTATAAATTGTTGTGAATATACAGAGTTGAAAATTAAATTATGAGGTGTTATAAAACTAGAAAATTTACATAATTTTTATAATTATATATATTATGTCTGGCACTATTTACGATTCATTAGCATCGCCTTAGATGACTTATATTTTCGGTAAAAAAATATTAAATATCTATTTTTAATTGCTTTTTATAAAATATTGTAATTAGATGTTATATATGGTTTATTGCTTTTTTAATTTTTGGTTTGTAAAATGGCTTTGTTTAATAAACAGTTCAATTATTTACAAATTAATTAACAGCAAAGAATAATTTAGTTAGAGTTATTTACAGTTTCTCTAAGGATATCAAATTGAGACAAAAAACGAATCAAAATGTTGCTTCGCAACACTTTTGATTCGTTTTTTGTTTCAATATGATATCCTTAGAAAAACTGTGAATTATAAAATTAGAAAATAAAATAAAAATGTAAAGGAAAAGTTTTTGAAAAATTTTGGATAAGTTCTTTGATAATTTAGTTAAATGAAAATGTTGCTAATATTTTCAAAGCAAATCTCACAAATAATAAATGAAGAGACTTTCATTTTATGTGAAACTAAATGATATTGAACTGAAAGCACATTAATCTTTCTTAATGGTCGGAAGCTACACTCAGATCTCTAAATTATAACTAAAGAGATCTTAGATCAAGAAATGGTTCATTTGAGTGGAATGTTCTTTGTGTCAAAGAGATAATCAGCGTTCATTATAGACCTATAAACCCAGTTTGAGAAAAATTTTATATATCTATATTTATTAATTTGTATTAGAGGAAAAAAAAGTAAAGAAGACGAATAATAGTCTTTGAAGATCAGTCACGCGAAATTAGTATACTTAAAGTTTTTTTTTTCTTCTTTTCATTGATAATATAGCTTATTTTAATAACATTTCGAGGGTTTAATGAATAGACGCGTATATATATATGCTTTAATAATCTTTCAAATACGTTGTTGAAATGTAAATTAATTATGAGTCAATGATCTCTCTCTCTCAAGTGAGAGATTATGTGTATTTACGATTTAAATTGATTTTATTGCTGTTAAATGAATATTCGGTTTAACAGTTTAAGTTTTTATCTTTTTTTACAAATTTATTTTCAATTGAAAAGGTATTTCTTAGCAAAATTAAAAATTATAATTCTTGATGAATATTTTTGATAAGTCTCAGGTATAAATTCGTATATATTATAAAATACGAAACGTAAGTAATATACGAATTTAACGAAACGTAAGACCTATCAAAGAGGAATGTATACATTTGATTGAAACATTTAAATTTTAAGAGAATTATATAAAACATTTATAAACAACATAATAGAGTGTATAACAATGTCTATAGCTCTAGTGTACATCATTGTAAGGCCCAGTGTAATCCTTTTAATGGATTGCTCTAACAATAAAATTGTCAATGAACGCATCACGTTATATGTACACTGTATGACGTTTACGTTCAATGACAAAGTCAATGCCTTTGATAACATTTTGTATATAATAACGCGTCTTAGATTTTCATTTCACACACACATGACCTTAAAGATGCACCGGGATGATAATGTATTGTGTGCTCTCTTCCTTCTTTTCTGCACATTAAAATCGGAGCATTAAATGCTCATTAAAATTCAAAATCAATCATTCCTGTCTGAATGGAATTTATTACTGTTTTTTTTTTGCAATTGCAATTTCATTGCACGTATTTCGAATTGTATTTTGTTAGGAGGAAGTGTGAAAAGTCTTTGTTGACAATTGAACTAAAATGTATCAACTGTGTATATATACAGTTGGCGTTGTTGATTTCTTTCAATCTTGTTTGTTATTCTTCTGATTGTTGTTGTTTTTACAACTCTCGAGTTGTTTGTTATTGGTTTTTATCAAATCAAATAACTTATTGTTTCTTATTTCTCGTATGTTACATAATTATTTATCTACCAATTAATTCAATTGGTTGTTTTGTTGTGATTGATATGCTTTTGTTTAAATTTTGGGATTTTCAAAAGTCTACACTCAAGTATGAAGGGTTTTATTCACCGAATATTTTAAGTTACAACATTATTATTCAAAGGATCAGAAAAACGAAATTCAATTTATCGAAAGTTTAATTATCGAAAAAAATGAGGAGTTATAGTTTAATAACTAATTTTATTTAGTCATTAGTTTAATAAATAATAATTCTTATTCTTTTATTAGTTTAGTAAATAATAATTGTTATCCGATTATTTTTAATGAATCGAGATGAATAATAAAGTTTCCATAATTTTCAATCAGAATTTGGAGTTTTGATTAAAAATTTTCGCCAAGTGAATAGCACGACGTTGATACTTTAGATTTGATGAGGTTACGTACAAATTTGTGTCAAGTGCTGATTTTGCCATTGACTAGAATTTCCCAAGCAATTTTGAACTCTCTCGCTTTAGAGACGAATGATCATATATACGCTCCACTTCTTTTCTCAACGAAACAATTGGTTTAACCGTGGTTCTTTAAACATAGCGAAAAGGTCAATGTGCGCCTTTAAAATAAAATATATTCAATTTTCAAGAAATTCGAAAATTAAAGTTGAAAATTTCTCTATAAAAAAATGTTTATAGTTTTCCTTTCCTTCAATTTGCGCTATTTAAAAATAAATTCGACTCCTAATAAATTTAATTTCAAGGGACATAGAAAAAATTAAGTTTGCGCTATTTAAAAATAAATTCGACTCTTAATAAATTTAATTTTAAGGGACATAGAAAAAATTAAGTTTTCTAGTCAAAACATTTTTTTGGTATGAATTTTTATATTTAAAAAACATTCGATAAATAAATTCCTCGATAAATTGCATTTTTGCTATGTTCCTTGAGGTTCAATTTCATTGAGAGTCGACTGTATTATTTTGTTCAGTAGTCTTAATCTTTTAATAAGAAAAAGAAGAGGATAATTAAAAAAATTAAAAATTTATTTTCTAAAATTAAAAATTGTAATTGAAAAATTAATTTTTCTCCATTCTTGAAGAAGGTGTCCATGACAAGCAATGCGGTTCACTGGATGCAGTTACTTTACCAGTAAAAGAGATGATTAACTGAACAAACGGATGTTTTAAACTGACAGTTGTAATCTAAACATGTGAATTGTTTCTCGATAAATAAATACATATCACGTAGAATGGAATGTTAATGGTATTAAATTATTATTGTTGATAATAAATTATTAACAATTATTATTGATAAATTATTTTGCAAAAGTATATAAAAGAAGAAAGGAAAATTTTTCTTTCTATGCAAGAGGATATATTTATTGTGTGAAATAAAAATTCTTATCACGTAGGAACTCTTAAAAATAGTTTTAAAATACGCGTGTGTACGTATTTTAAAGTTATTTTCAAATTCAGTGCAGTGAAGAGAAAAAGTTAAGTCTCAAAATTCAATGACTTTTTTTTAAGGGAACTGACAGCAAGTTATCGTCAGCAACTTCATTCTGTATGCATTCACGGTTAATATGCAAAATAAATTGTGAATTGTTGTCGGAAACTTGGGTTTAAAAATTTCAGTTCTTTTTGGTGGGATTCGTTAAAAAAAAAGATGTTTAGTAAACCGTTTATAACTTCTTTAATTAAAAATGATATTTTTCACATGGAAAATAATAAAATTTTCCCTTTTAAAATAATCAATAACAAAAAAGAATTGTAAAATATTTTTCAAGGGAAAAATGATAAAACTTAGATTTAAGATAGATTTGAGATAAGAGTAAATGTGGAAGACAATAACTTTTATTTAGGAAAAAATTTCTTGAAAATTGTTGATAAAAAAGTGGAAGAAAAATAAAAACACAGAGTGTCCTTACCTTGTATCTCATCTTGAAAGAATCTCTTCACCCTCTCTTTGCGTTTGATCCTGTAACAAAGACAAATCACAATCATCACTTAAAATTGTCCCAGGTCGAGGCCCTAATTGCGGGTGCGTTCCCTGTGGTGAATCATGCATCTGTTTTGCATTGAATGCGTGAGTGCACTTTTATTTTTCTTTCTTTCTTTTTTTTCGTTTTGACTCGAGCGACTGACGCGACCCTTTGAGATCAAAGAGACTGAAGAAGTAGATGTTTGTGACCCCCTTTTTTCCCCAACTTTTACCACAGGGTGAAATGCACTTTTTTTATCAGTATATAGAAATGTTTATCATTTCTTTCAGTTGCAAATCATATTTGGTTTAATTCAAATTTTCTTCTATATTCAATATAAAGTTATCTTATATGATAATTTTAAATCTGTGGGTGGTAAATTTAATGGAATTTAGAGAAACGAAAAAAGTTTTCTTAATATTTTTTTAATATTTAATGTTCTATTTTTAATATTATTTTATTATTTTATTTATTTTTAATATTTTTAATAGAACAATATTCTTAGTAGGTTTTAATAGTTTTAACATTTTTATATTTTGTTCAAAAAAAAGTAATAGAAGAATAATATTGTATTTCAACTAATAATTTAAGTACTGCTTGAAGCCAAAAGTATTTAATTGACTGAAATAAAAATTATTTGATTCAAGTAAATATTTAATTAATAATAGTCAATTTGATTCAAATAATTTTTTTTTCAGTATAGAGTAATAATAATAGTAATAGCAAAATTTCTAAGATTTAAAAAATAGTTTTTTGGTTTGTTAATTTTGATAACTGAATGCAGTTTTATTATAAGTTTATCTTATCGGAAGTTTTATTAAAATAATGAAATAGAAAATTTCTTTGTTTTCGACTTTCTAATCGGAATTTAAAACTTTCAAAAGATGAGATTGAATGACCGACGAACATATGTCAATGACTTTTTACTGACGTCGAATTTATTCATTCAAAATATTTTCAATGCAAAAAAAATATTTGCATAATATGCGTGTATGGTTTTTAAAAATATTTTGTTCATTGAAAATGAAATTTTCCCTCTGAGCATAATTATAATGTTTGAAATGTAAAAATGGAAAATTGTCATCACAGTTTTTCTGCAGATATAAAATTGAGACAAAAAACGAATCAAAATGTTGCTTCACAACACTTTTGATTCCTTTTTTGTCTCAATTTGATATCTGCAGAAAAACTGTAGTTTTAGCCAATTACTTTCTATAATTTTTTTTCTATTTTTTATTAACTTTTTTCTTCTTTTTATTAATTTTTTTAAAAATTTTATTAATTTTTTGTTTAAATTTTATTAAATTTTTCTTAAAAATATTTATTTTGTATTAAAATCTAGAGAAAAAGTATTATCGCGGTGTTGTCTTGCGAAGCAAATAATACTAATTTTCTCTAGAGATGAAGCGTGCAGACTCTCTTGATTCTTCGACATTCTTTTATTGTTCCATTTAACTTTAACTATTCACACAGAACTTTTTTTTTTTTTTGGTTTCTACATGAGTAATTTATATAGAACAGCTGTTTAGTGAAATCAAGGTATATTGATGAAATGAAAATTAAATTGGTGCGCGAGAAAAAAGTAAATTCTAATTTCATGTTCAAAATTAATTAAACAGTGATTATTGTGTACTGGCGGAAAAAGTAATTTAAATTAAGTTAGAGAGATTGATAAGAGAATTGCTATTTTTTCGAAAATGGATTGAGAATACTATATTATTCTTATTTTTGTTAAGAAGAGTCTAAGTTTTTTAAATTAAGAACTCTGTTCTTAATTATCTAAAATTATTTCGCTATTAAAAAAATTGCTTTAAGATTAGAGTTAGTTGTTCTGTATAGTAATAATTTATAGACTAATGAACTCGCATCGTTAACGAGAACATTTAAAAGTCTGCATATTTCTGCACAATATAAAAAATAATTCTGAAAGTCAGGGTTAAACGTCAATGTCTGTTTAAGTAGATGTATATAGTTATAAAAGGTTTACAAGTAAATTTTTATTTTGTTTTTATTTTATGTAATATTTAATATTTTTTCTTTATTTATTACCTAATTAATGTTTGTAGCAAAAAACTTTGTATTTCAATTAAATGACAAATTGCATAATGGAAATGAATAAAAATTAAATTAAGAGAAGAAAACTTTTTGTAAACTTCAAAGTTAAAAAACTTCATGAAGACCACGCTAAATTTAAAAAAAAATAATAATAATAATTAATAATAATAATAATTAATAATAATAATAATAATAATAATAATAATAATAATAATATATAATTAATAATAATAATAATTAATAATCTATTCTGAATAGAAAAAAAATTGTTTGATTTTTCGGAAAAGCCCACAATTTTTATCTTTTTTCAAAAAAACTTTTGCAAAAATGCGGTGAAATTGTCTATTTTTGTTAAACATTTTTTTTTCTGCGAAAATAAGAGACAAATTCGTAATATATTTATTAATTTGCGAAACAATAGAGTATATTCAATAATAAAGCAAATATGTTTGCTCTAAGAATTCCTTAATGTGCTCTTCACTTTTTTTTCTTTTAAATATAGATAAGCTTTCATTTTCGAACGCATCTCTTCATATGTACATGATTCGTACGTGGTTAAACATCAATTCACTCTCGTGCCTGTGACCGTGACGCACATGTAATATAAGAGTTTTCTGTAATTCAACTGATTTTTCAGATAATTTTTTTTTCATACATTATATCTTATTCGAAAGGAAGAGTTGAACTGGAAGATGAGTTTCATCTTCTTAACTCTTCCCGTAAAAAAATATGTATGCATATAGTAATTTTTTTTTCTTGTAAATTTGCGTTTCTCTATACGCATTTTGTTCCTTATTTATAATTTACTTGTACTTTTCAAGAGAGAGTACTTTACGGGTTAATTAATATTTATTCTTGTTATTTAAAACGGAAATCAAAATTACGACTTTAAAGAAAAAAAAAAAATTTATAAACAATATTTTATGTGTGTGAAATATTTTAGCATCTTACGTGCTCTTATTATGTGAAAATATTTTTGTTAATATATATTGTCTTCGAAAAGATAAATTTCTTAATTCGAATCAGTAAAAATTAAAAATTATTTTCAAAATTAGTTCAAAATAGAGTTCAAATTTAATTATTTTTATCTAAAGAGAGTTAAATTTATTTTTAAAAAATATATATTTTTAGTTTAGTTTCGTTCTTTTTAAATTGTTTTGAATCGAATCGGAAATATAGATTAGAAATCGGAAATTTGTTGTTTTATGGGAACAATTAAAAAATTTAGTGCTTTAACAATCAATTTTATTTAATGATATATTGTTTTTGTTTTAAAAGCAAACTTTTGATGTGAAAAAAATGTGAATCTATTGGAAGTGTTTGTTAATTGTTAACAGTAATATTTTTAACTACTGTCTAAAAGGCCGCGAGAATAAGAATAGTAAAGAAAAAAAAAAGATAAACTGTCTCCGCACTAACTTCAAATGGGTTGACGCTACGCTTAGTGGAAGACAGTTCCGCTACCTGAAATTATATTCATTTGAAGATTTTAAATAACCCGTAAAGCTCTCTTATTATTCTCTTTGCGAACAATTAGAAAACTTATTTATACCCTAATATTATAATTTTCTAATCAAAAGTTATATTTTTTACAAATTCTTTAAATTTATTCAATTATGTTAACTAAATATACACTGAAAATAAATGTATTTGATTAATTTTCCCAAAAGTTTGAATGTTCAAATTAAAGGAAATTTTTTTTTAATTTTTAATTTGCTTTTTTATTTTTATTAAAATTGTATTTTAATTTACATTATTTTAGTCATATTTATATTAATATTTTGATTTATATTATTTTAGTAATATTTATAGTGTAATAAGAAATAATGTAAATAAAACATTTCCTTATAAGGAAATTTTCTTCCTTATAAGTTAATTTTTTTAATTAACAAAATATTTTTTTAGACAAATATACAATTTAACAGAAGTGCTAAAAATATCGCCATTTAATTGAAAGTTCAAAACTTTAGAAACATTTGATTCAAATAACCGATTACTTGTCTACTGTCAAATAAATATTTACTTGAACTAGATAATTTTTATTAAAATCAAATAAATTTTATTTGAACCAATAATTTCGGTATTTAAAGCAAAAATTTTTCAAATTGATTTAATTAAAAATTATTTAATTCGAATAAATATTTATTTGATAAAAACTTAAAAACAGACATGTACTCGCGTTTATTTCAATAAAATAAATTTGTTGTCAGTGCATAATAAATAAATAATAGTATTAATTAAATAATAAATAAATCATAGTATTAAACTTTTAGAAAACATTGAAAAAATTTCATTCTAAATTTACAGAAAAAAATACGTCGACTCTCATTTGTAAAAAAAATCGTCCTCATTTCGCTCTTTACAGGAGTCAAATTCAGACAATTTTCTTCATGAAATTTCATATTTGAAACCATATACAAAAGTAAGAATTTATATTATTCTTTGAAGAAAAAGCAAATTCTTACATTAAATTAAATATTTATAATAGAAATATTTGACTTTTAAAATTAGAGTCAAGGTTTATTCCTAAATTTAGAATAAAGTTTTCCCAGAATGTTGAATATATTTATAAAAAAAATATTTACACAAGTTTTTGTTTCACGAAAAATGTATCCAATTCTCTAAGGAAAAAAGACATTTTTTTAGTTTTTTTTCTGTTGGAATATTTTTTGCTTGTGTAAATATATGTATCAATTTTCTATTTGGTTTAGTGTATATAGTTATTTTCTTTTGCCAATTTTTTTTATTTTTTGTGCACTGCTATTATTATTTAATATTTTTTATTATTATTTATTATTACTGTTTTCTATTATTATTATTATTATTATTATTATTATTATTATTATTATTATTATTATTACTATTATTATATTTATAGTATTATTATTTGTAAATTATTTATTTAACTATTTGTAAAAATTTAAATTACAAATATTTATATTTTATTTTTAACTAATTTGAATTAGTTACTGAAATTTTGTTTTTGAATTAGTAAAATTTATTAATAAATTAGCAGAAATGACTATTCATTAGTAGAATTAATGGAAATTAAAATTAATAATTCAAATGAAATTAAAATGAAAATTTACTTATAAATTAGTTAGTAGAAATTACTATTTATTAATAAAATTTACTAATTCAAAAGCAGAGTCTGACACTAATTCAAATCAGTAAACATTTTTACTTTTAAAATTTATAGAGAAGTTTCGAACCTTCAAAGAACGAACGACAATACTTTTTTTCTTATAACTTTAACTTCAATATTTCATTACAATATATTGTTTTTTATAGAGAAGAGGCTTATAATATTTTTATAATTAAAAAATTAACGTTTAACTAAATAAATACTCGATTACAATAATAATAATAATAATAATAATAATAATAATAATAATAATAATAATTTTTTATTTTATTTTAGTAAGTTTTAAAAATATTGGAATACTAAAAAAATATTTCATTCAATTGAATGTTCAAGTCTTTGGGGAAATAATTTTTTATTATTATTATTTTTATTATTAATTTTTTATTTGAATTTTGCAATTTTTTTTTTATTATGTTATGAGTATTGTTTTCTTTCTATAATAAATGGATGTAAATATAGGAAACTATAATATGTAAATATAGTAAAATTTATATATAGAACAGGAAATCTTATTCAGTGTTTGTAATTAATTCAATGATCATTCTCATTTACACTATATAGTCGATTCAAAGATTTATTCAAGATTCCGATAAAAGAGTCGTCATTGTGTGGAACGCACGTGAGTCTCGCACAATCAAAGTTAGTGTAGTAAAGAAATATATATATATATATATATATATGTAAACGATGCACGTGCGTTACAATGCCGGTTCGAATGAAATTCCATAATTTATAATTATAAAGCTTTGGAAAATTTGCAATTCTTTGTAGTTTGTCATATTTTTTTCCTTTATCAATTGTATTTCTTTTATAGTGTCAATTATTTTACATTATATTATTATTCAAAATTAGTGTTCAGGAAGTTGTTAAACAAACTACAAAGAAAACTGAATGACGTGTAAAAAACACGAATTGGACCATTTTTGAGAATTTTTTTTAGGGAAACTTTTATTATTACTATTATTATTATTATTACTATTTTAATTATTTTTGTTATTTTTATTATTTCCTAGCATTTTTGTTGTTGTTATTATTTTTGTTATTGCCATTGTATTTACTATAATTTTTTATCATTACTTTTAATATTATTCAGTTTTTATTAATATCATTATTATTATTATTATTATTATTATTATTATTATTATTATTATTATTATTATTATTTTTATTATTATTATTATTATTATTATTATTATTATTATTATCACTATATTTATTATAGCCATTGTTTTATTATTATTTTATTATTTTTATTACCATTTTTTGTTACACGAAAAAAGCTACTTGGAAACAGCGATAAGTTTCTTTAAAATAGCGAAAGTTTTAATTAAAGCAACTAAAAGTTTCGCTAATATAATGAAATTTGTAGCAGTTCCAGGTGATGCTTTTTTCGTGTATTATTTTTTTTATTATTTTATGAAAAAAATTAATTACAAGTTTTAAAAATAGAAAAAGTAAATTTAAAAAGTATTTTTATTTTTAAACTCTACTAAAATAAAGTTTGCTTTCGGAAAACAAAAGAATTATTTTCTATAAGTAATGTTTGAAGGAAATGAAGCATATTTTTTCAATTTAGTGGAATAACAATAAATAATGAATTTTAATTCACATTGATTGTAAGGCGATGACAATGGAAGATAACTTGAATTGTATTTTAATTTACATAGTTAATATTTAATCTACATAAATTGTTGGACTTACCAACTGGTTCTAAGTGTTGTTTCAAGAATCACGATCTCATAGTTTCTCCTCTAATTGGAAAATGTGTTTCATTCAGAAAGTTCTTATGAAAACGTGTGCACTTGGACATTGACATCCACAAGTGTTTGGAAATCGATTGTTGTTGACTTTACCGTTTCGTTGCAAAAAAAAAAAAAAATTATCAGCCGAAAAAAATATCTCAAAATTAATGTGAGAGAAAATAAAAAAAAGTTTTTTCGATTTTATGTTAACATAATTTTTTTCTAATTTATTTTTAATGCTTAATTTTATTTTATCACTAAATTTCAATGCAAGTTTCTGTTATAAAGATTTTTTTCTGTGCGGAAAAAATTGTTCTGTTACAAAGCTCTGAATTGAGGGAAATGGACCAAACCTCAATACGTATACGCTTTGTAGCCAATTCTCAACTAAAGCAAAGCACGACTTTGCTAGGCGCGTAAATCTTTGAAATCCCCACCCTCGTGGCAGTCTCTCCTCTCCACCCTCGCAGCCTTCTTCTTCATAAAACTTCTTCATGCTTCTTCGCTTATCGTGCATATAGATATATATGTATATATTTAAAGATAATATAATGACTTATAAAAGAAGCTACCGGTAAGCAATCAACATTTTCCGCATGGCCTTTTTTGATATTATTACAAATATATTATCATAATTTTTCTTTGAGGCAAAAAAAGAAATGTATTTATACCGTAAAAGGTGTTTCGGTGTTTTCTTCTTTCTGAAATGTTTAGATAATAAATAAAGAATTCAATTATTATAAGATGAAATTTTTTCGCATTGATGAATAAATTATTTATAAGTGATAGTGAATTATTTATAAATGCGAAAGAATTTACAATATTCTGATGGATAAAAAAGCTTTTGTTCATTATTTATTTGTGTATAATCATTTTTTCCTTTGTTGATTTAGAATAATCTTTGAGTTTTGGAATTTTTTTTGTTTGATATCGAGAGGGAATGTGAAAAATCAAAAATATCTTTTTTTGATTATTAATATTGAGAAATGTGTTCATTCTCTCACCTTTCTCTTTTTTAATTTTTATTTATATAAATTATTAATATATATATATATATATATATATTATTATTATTTTTTATAATGATTAATTTGAGTCAGGTAAAAATAAATTAGTTCGGTAGTAAAAACTCAGTTACTAATTCAAAATTTCAAATAGTAATATTTCTACTGATAATTTCTCTCTAAAATTGAATTCAGTGAATTTACTGAAAATCAGTAAAAAATTACTGAAATTTCAGACATTTTTAACTGATCTTTATTTTTTATTTATTTATTTAAGTTCACTGATTCAAATCGTAAGAATACTGTCACTGCAGGGTTTCCATAGGTCAGGGAATGCAGGGAAAAGTCAGAGAAAATAGAATAAATTGATCAGGAAAATCAGGGAAAGGTCAAGGATTTTTATTAAAAGTACTGGAAAAAGTTAAATTTTTAGAATTCATAAGAAAATTCTGAATTTTTGTGTCTTTTCTGTTTGCCTGATAAACTATGAAATTATCACGAATTCTTATACAAAACATTCAACTTTTTCTATTTCTGACAATAATTTTTTCTTTTTAAATAACTTAATTCTTAAAGAACTATTATAAAAATATGACTTATGAATTATTAATTGAATAATTTTCCTTAACTATTGAAGATTAACTTCAATGGTTTCAATTTGAAATTTTAGAAAATATTTTATTTTTTTTATTTTATTTTATTTCATATTTTATTTCAAAATATCAATTTTTAATGAATTTAAATAGAAATTTTAACAACAGCTGATTACAAAAATTCAATTATTTTCAAAAAAAATTAAAATTCTTCGCAAAAATTCAATTATGTTAAAAATTTTTTTAATATTTTCTTCAAAATTTCAATTACCTTTATAAACAATAATATATAAAATTCATTTCCGAAATTCAATTATTTTCAAAAGTATAATTAAATTCTTCGCAAAAATCCAATTATGTTCAAAATTTTTTTAATTATTTCGTCAAAATTTTAATTATCTTTATAAATAATAAAATTCATCTCCAAAGTTCAATTATTTTCAAAGATTTTATTAAAATTCTTAGCAAAATTTCAAATATTTTAAAAAATTACCCTCCATTTAATTATTTTTAAAATATCTACTATTTCAATAAAATTTTTCAATAGAATTCAATTATTAAAAAAAAATGTTAATGAAATTCTTCGCAAATATTTAATTATTTTTATAAATAATTCAATTTTTTTAAAAAATAAAAAAATTATTTTTAGGAATTAAATTATTTTCAAAAATAATATAAAACACATCGCAGAATTTCAATTATTAATAACATTTTAATCGAATTCTTCGAAAAGTGTAATTATTCTTAAAAATTTTATTAAAATTTGTCGAAAGAATTTAATTATTTAAATTTTTTTTATAAATTTTTTTGCAATAATTCAATTATTTTCATAAATAATAAAATTTTCTACAGGGATTGAATTATTTTCAAAAATAATAAAAATATTTTTAGTAATTCAATTATTTTCAAAAATAATATAAAACTCATCGCAGAATTTCAATTATTAATAACATTTTAATCGAATTCCTCGAAAAGTGTAATTATTCTTAAAAATTTTATTAAAATTTGTCGAAAGAATTTAATTATTTAAATTTTTTTTATAAATTTTTTTGCAATAATTCAATTATTTTCAAAAATAATATAAAACTCATCGCAGAATTTCAATTATTAATAACATTTTAATCGAATTCCTCTAAAAGTGTAATTATTCTTAAAAATATTATTAAAATTTGTCGAAAGAATTCAATTTTTTAAATTTTTTTTATAAATTTTTTTGCAATAATTCAATTATTTTCATAAATAATAAAAATTTTTACAGGGATTCAATTATTTTCAAAAATTTTAATGAAGTTTTTTCTAGTAATTGAATTATTTTCATAAATAATAAAACTCATCGCAAAATTTCAATGATTTTGAATAAAATTTTAATTGAATTCCTCGAAAAGTGTAATTATTCTTAAAAGTTATTAAAGTTCGTCGAAGGAATTTAATTATTTAAAAATTTCTTGATAAAATTCTTTAAGAGAATTTAACTTTTGAGAAATATTCAATTATTAAATAAATTATTTATCCGGAGTGATCAATTTCTTCTTGTTTTATAATAATAATATTCTTATAAATTATTGAATTGAATAAATTATTTTATTCAAAATCTTTTTTACATAAGAAAAATGATTTATTTCCTCGAATTGTATTTAAGGAAATACAAATAGAGGATTAAAAATATAAAAATTTGATTGTCGCTTTTTAAAGAACAATTAAACATCTTTTGGTCTGTTTTCATTTATTATCTAAAGTTTTTGCACGTATTGAGTTTAATTGTATAATGAATTGAATTTTTTTTAATTAGTTGTTTTAAAAATTATCATGAGTATATATCATTAGTTAAATTCAGAAAGTATATTTTGTTCTTATATTCGCAGAATATTTAATAATATTAAAATTTTCATCACATACGGTTTTTTATACAAACGTGATTAATTATAATTTTTTGTTAAAAAAAATTAATTCTCAAGGTTCTTTTTCTTTTTAATTATATACAAGTAATTTTGAAAATTAGAATTTGGAAATTAGTATAATTTTAAATATTTTGATAATTACAATATTAAATTTGAGTGTAATTTTTAAAATTAAATGTTAAAATTTTCAGTGATCTTGACACTTATAGAATTAAATAAAAATAGAAATATTTGACGTGTACTATTTGAAATTTTAGATTATTTCGAGTGTATATCGAATTTCATGGATTCCATTATGGTAGGTTCATCTGTGGTTAAATTTGATCTTGAGCGCAGGATTCCTCCGTTATCCTTATATTGCACGTGGCAAAAGTACGTGTGTCATTATCACCGGTTAAAACTACGCTTTAATTTACATATATAAAATTTTCCAATATTATTGAACTTATTGTAAAGCGTAATAATGCACATAAAGCGTAATAATTTCAAATGACCGGTCACGATAGAAAGGCGCAGTTGAATATGGTGGAAAATATTCTCTATATGTAGCTATATTTTATTGCATAGGACTGATTCTGCATCTGCGACTCATCACATTGTTTGAAACTTTACCTGATTAACTTCGCCGAATGAGCGTCAATAGAATTAAGTAAGAGCACTGCGTCATTTAATGATATATACTTTGCCATTACTTTTTTAAATATATCTAAATGGTATGAAAATTATTTTCAATATTAATTATACTCTCTAAATTTGAATTAGTAACATTTTTTACTAATTTTAATTAGTTACTGACTTTTTGTATTTGAATTAGTAAATTTTAATAAAAATTTATTAGAAATTAACATTTATAGGTAAATTTTACTAATAAAATAGTAGAAATTGTTATTTATTAGTAAATATACTAATTAATTAGTATAAATTGTTATTTATTAGTAAATATACTAATTAATTAGTATAAATTGCTGTTTATTAGTAAAATGTAGTAATAAATTAGTAGAAATAACTAATTATTAGTAAAAATTTACTAATTCAAAAACAAAAAGTTAGTAGTCTCTACTCTCTAAATTTGAATTAGTAAAAATCTTTACTAATTTTAATTAGTTACTGACTTTTTGTATTTGAATTTGTAAATTTTACTAATAATTAGTTACAGTGCCGCTCAATAACTTTTGCCCACCCTACAGCGATTGAAGGCTTTACAAAAAGTTTTGTATTTTGTTTATTATTAAAGATAAAAAGCTCAAAAAAGTCTCTTTTTAAAGCTCTTTTCCTGAGCTTTAACACTGTACAAAACAAAAATTAAAAAATTAATTTATTAATGTTTAAAAAATGTTATTGCAACATAAAATTTTTCGTTTTTTTTCGTTTTTTTAAAGTGATACAGTTTCATAGAAAATGGTCGCATTTTAATCCAACACATTTTCTGAAAGCTAGTTTTATCACCTTTAAAATGCATTTTTTAAAATTTTTATACGATAATTTTTAAGAAAAATATGATTTTTTGTTTAAAAAATTAGCCTTTTTTTTCAATTGTTGATAACTCAAAAACGGTTACTTTAGGAAAAAAAATTTAAGAACATAAATTGTTCGTTTTTGTGTGCAGAATTAGAAAAAAAATATTAAACATTTTTTTTTGAAAAAATTTTTTTTTTACTTTTTTTGAAAAAAAAATTTTTTTTTCATTTTTTATATTTCTATGTTTTAATTGTAAAAACTCGCTTTTGACACTCACTTGTAACAATTGTCACAAGACTGACATTTTTGGGTTATCAACAATTGAAAGAAATGGCTAATTTTTTAAACAAAAAATGAAAAAATCATATTTTTCTTAAAAATTATCGTATAAAAATTTTAAAAAATGCATTTTAAAGGTGATAAAACTAGCTTTCAGAAAATATGTGTTGGATTAAAATGCGACCATTTTCTATGAAACTGTATCACTTTAAAAAAACGAAAAAAAAAACGAAAAATTTTATGTTGCATTAACATTTTTTAAACATTAACAAATTAATTTTTTAATTTTTGTTTTATGCAGTGTTAAAGCTCAGGAAAAGAGCTTTAAAAAGAGACCTTTTTGAGCTTTTTATCTTAAATAATAAACAAAATACAAAACTTTTTGTAAAGCCTTCAATCACTGTAGGGTGGGCAAAAGTTATTGAGCGGCACTGTATTTCTATTAATTTTTTAGTAAAATTTACTAATTCAAAAGCAAGAATCAGTCACTAATTCTAATTAGTAAACATTTTTAAGAATTAAAATTTATAGAGTAAGGTAAAATTAGTAAACATTTTTTACTAATTCAAATTAAAAGAGTAATTAATTATTACTTGAAAGATTATTAATTATTTTAAACATTAGTATAAAAACCTAATTATTAGTATAAAAAACTAATTATTAGTAGAAATTAACTTATTATTAGTGAAAATTAACTAATTAATTTGAACTAGTGTTTGACTGTTTGCTTTTGAATTAGTAAATTTTACAATTGAAGCGTTTTGTGCAGAAACAGCATAAGTCCATAATTCGAAATTGTTCAGGAATCAATAAAAACTGTTTTTCTCGTAAATGTTAAGATTTTTTTTAATTCGACTTTTTGCATTATATTCTACTAACCTATAAGTTAAAAAATCCAATATGATTATTTAATTATCTACTTAATGTAAAAAATTAAAAAATATATTAACATTTGGACTTATGCTGTTTCTGAAATGAAAAACACAGAAAATTTATTAAATTCAGTGAAATATCAAAGTTTTATGAAATATTTAATAACATTTATTTAAAATATTCAATTTGGATAATTTTTAGTAACATTTTATAAATAATAAAATTGTTTTAAGAATAAATTTAACCAATTTTCAATATTTTCTAATTTTAAAATAATTCAGTCACCACTGTCACTTTTTGCTTTCCATGAGTGTTTTTATTTATAATATAAACTGTTTAATATAAATTATTAAAATACGTCAAGAATATCACAAATAAATATAAAACTTATCATGGACTTGTGCTGTTTCTGCACAAAATTATATTTTAATTATTTTTTTAAGGGTTTAGAGTTTAGTCACTTATGTAATATTTTACCAGATTGAAAAGCTTCTTTTAAAGATAAATTTTCAATAAAAAAGTGATTTTCGAAAAAAATGGACTTATGCGGTTTCTGCACAAAACGCTTCAATGAAATTAATAGAAATTACTATTTATTAGTAAAAACGTACTAATTCAAAAGCAAAAAGACAGTCACTAATATTTAAATTAGTAAATATTTTCAATAATTTTAAATTTTAAATTCAGTAATTTAAATTACTGAAAAATAAAATTTTCTACACTGAAAAATAAAATCTGAAACCGTGTACGCATCTCAAAACTCAAATGATTGAAAATTAGGACTTAAAATTTTTAATTAATTTTTAATTTTTTTTTAATTTTTAGGACTTAAAATCATACTCTCAAGGTTAAAATTCAGTCAAAAATGCGGTTCTAAACGTTCTTCCTGTGAACCTGGCTATATACACTGTTACTAATATAGAAAGTGCAACTATTTCTTGCTTGATTTCATTTCATCGGCTTCATTTGTAATTTTGAGGAGGACAATCAAAAATTTTTCTTGTGACATCATTTTTTTTTGTTTAGGAAATATATGTGAAAGTTAGAATGCAAAACCATTCAAGTTATATTGAGAGAATTATTGAACTGTTTAATATTTGTGGTAAACTGTAATTTTTATTCTCTTTTGTCTATATGTACTTAGTCTTAAATTATGAAAAAACCGGACATGCATTTTGTTTTTTTTTTAACTATTTATTAGTACCTAAATCAATAAGAAAATGTTATATTTATTGTGTTATAGTGAAATTAATAAAACTACAACAACAAATTATGATTATAATAGTTAGTAATAATAAATAAATTATTGTTAAAGTTTTATCATATTACAATAATTTTATAATTGTTATAATTATGACTATAAATTGGAATTACAATTATTGTCAGTACTCTCTAAATTTTAATTAGTAAAAATATTTACTAAGTTGAATTAGTGACTGATTTTTTGATTGTAAATTAGTGAATTTTATTATTAAATTAGTAGAAATTATTATTTATTAGTCAAATTCGTCAAATTTACTATAATTCAAAAGCAAAAAGTCAGTCAGTAGTTCAACAGGGTGTCTACTATTTTCGTTCAACAAAATTCTCGGGTTTTATTCTCATCTTTAAATTTATTTGATTTCGAACATAAATAAATCTACAAATGGCTTCCAAATTTTTTTATTAGAGTTCTTATGAATAATTAAATACTTTTGACAAGTTTCTTTAAATTTTTTGAAAATAATGTTTCTTTTAATAATTTTAATTAAAATTTTGGAAAATAATTGAATTGAACAAAGAGTTTTTTCAATTTTTTAAAAATAATCTTGTCTGTTCATAATTATAATTGAAAATTTAATAATTTCAATTTTATTAAAATGTATTGATACTAATTGAATTTCTGTAAAGAATTTTACTATTTATAAAAGTAATTGAATCCTTCCAAAGAATGTTATTACATATTTATGAAAATAATTAAATGTGTGCGTAGAATTTTATTAAAATTTTTGAAAATAATTGAATTGTAGAAAACAATTTAATTATTTATAAAGATAATTGAAATTTTGAGGAGAATTTAAAAAAAATTTTAAACATAATTAAATTTCTGCGAAGAATTTTATTACTTTTGAAAATAATTGAATTGTTTTTTAGAACTTTATGGAAATTTATGAAAATAATTGAATTTTTGAGAATATTTTTTTTCAATTTCTAGAAATAATTGAATTCTTTCGACGAATTTTGATAAAATTTTTAAGAATAATTGCATTTTTCGAGGAATTTGATTAGAATTGTATTAAAAATAATTGAAATTCTGCAATGAGTTTTACTATTTATGAAAATAATTGAATATATTGCGAAGAAATTTTTAAAAATAAAATTACAATTACGGTGACTAACTTCCCTTCATTATTTTCGAAAAATTTAAATAAAATTCTTTGAAAGAATTAAATTACTTTTTAATAGAATGTAAAGAAAATTTAATTATTTCAAAAATTTTCAATTATTTGTTAATAAAAATTCAATTATCTTGAAACAACAGAATTGAAAAATTTCAAAAATCTTTTTTTTTCAGAATTTTCAAAAAAACTTTGCAAAAATTCAATTTTATTAAAAAAAAATTAAGTGTGTATCTTTCTTTAAATTAACCTAATAAAAAATTTAATTATTAATCTTCGCACTAAGAAACATGAATACATTGGAATGTGTCTCTTTATAAAATTCAATTATTTATCAATTATTAAATTAAAATACTTTGAAAATTCGATTCGTTAAAAAGTTTTTAATGAAATTCTTTGATAAATTTTATTATTTTCAGTTGAATTTCACAAAATTTCTATTAATTCGATAATCTTTTTTTAAATATATTTTTAACTGATTCAAATTTAGAGAATAGTATAAATATCTATAAAAATTGAAATAAAAAGCGATTTTTTAAAAACAAATTAAAATTATTATAATTTTATTATTTGTTTAATAATATTAATAATAATAACAACAATAATAGTATTATTAATACCAACATAAAAAATGGTAATAATAAAAACAGTGATGATAATAATATTAATAATAATGATAATAATAATTGTAAAATAAATAACTATTAACACATTGTTTATTTTCTGAAACGGTTTGCTCTGATTTCGAGATGGAAAGTGGCATAACTAGTTTGATGTTTGAAAAATTTCTCAAAAAAAAAATTCGGATGGCTGATCATATAGACTACTGCTTCTACTTGATGATTCGTTCACGTCTTATCAGAACGTTCCGTTTTCACTTATCGATCTATATTACAATATTTAACTTCTGATTCAAAAAGAGAAAAAAATCTTTTTTCTGATTTCCTAACGTGAGGAGAAATAATTGTATATAATGTTGAGAATGTTCTTCAACTTCTAAAATTTTCCTTGTATTTTTATTAATTATAATTATTTTACATTTGAAACAAAGTTCTTTACAAAAAATTTCTTTTTAATGCTTCATTAAGAATTTGGTAGAATGTGGCTTACGGATTTGACTCTCAGTTGATTCTTCCACAACAATTATTTTGTGTAACAAGAATAGCGTCCTAATTCGATTATCATAAATGTCGTGAACTTGAAAAATTTATTTTTATAATAAATGGTAATTTTACACAATAGTGGAAACATAAACATTATAGAAAGAACAGTGTGTGACCATGTAATATTTATTGTACCGTTTCAGGAGAATATTATTATGTAAGGAAAAAAATTTCCTTCTTTAAAAAGATAATCTTCACGTGATAAATCAATTATTTTCCATGTTCACTCGAATATTCATTGAATAAATAATGTGATAACAAAACTAATTTATTACCAACTCAAATTACTTCCATCAACCGAAAAAAATAAAAACTTAATGAATTTTTTCCCATTTAACGCAAAATGAAAAAAAAACGAAATTAAAATATACATAAACTTCATCTTGACACAACGAATACCTATATCTATATCTAAAAATTAACATTCCAAAATGTTTTGTAGAATTTTCCATTTAAATATAAATCAGATCAACAATAAACTTGAATTCTTTGTATGCATGAGCTACTGAAATAAAAAAAAGCAAAACACCTTCGAAATGCATTTGGTCTGAATAATTCATGTATTTATACAGGTGGGAGGAATATCCTATAAATATATTAATGAAATCAAGAGTCGTCGGTTTTTATTTAATTAAATTTCCATCTTATTTTCAATTTTATTTACATCGCGACTAATGCACTATAACACTATTAAAGGTTCCTTGTCACGTTTTTAAGAAGTCGTCGCCCGCAATGTATAATATATAATACATTTTATTCTCACAAAGAGTTTCGCTCAATAATGCTTTAAAAAAAAAAAAAATGAGTCATTTTCAAAAGAGGAAAGAAAGAAACACTTCCTATATATAATACTGCAGCAGCTGCATTCCGGATATATCGAATATACTGTAATTTTTTTAGTGCTAACAAAAATAAAAGTTGAACTAAAAAATCTAGAGAAAAATTTTAGAACGTGAAGAACAATTTCAATTGTGTAATTTTTTGTATCGTTTTAAAGAAATAAAAACTAAAGTATTGGGTAATAGGCATATTTTGCACCAAGTGTATAAAGAAGATGTTTTCCGATAAGTTTGTAAAATAATGCTTAAAAAATAAAAAAAATTTTAAACCTTTCTGAATAATTTTGTTAATATAATTAAATAATTTTCGGAATTAATATTATTTTTTATTAATTATATAATATTAAATGATTTATTAAATTAAAAATGTTTTACTAGCAATTTTGTCAAAGATTTTTCTCTTACTGAGAAATTTTTATTATTCATGAAAAAAATAAAATTCTTACGGCGATTTTTACGAAAAAATTTTTAAATAATTAAATTCTATTTGAATATTTTATGAAAATAGTAGACATTGAAAATCATTGAATTGCGAGAAGTTTTTAAAAATAATTAAATTTTACAAAGAAATTTATTAAAATTTTTGAGAATAATAATTGAATGCCTGTGTTGCATTTTATTAAATTTTGTTGATAATATCTGAACTCCTATAAACCATTTTATTATTTATGAAAATCAAAAAATTTAATTTTTACGAACGATTTTATTAGAATTTTTAAAGACAAGTGAATTTCCAAGAAGAAATTTATTACTTTTAAAAATAATTGAATTCTTGTGATGAATATTGTTATTTATGAAAATAATTGAATTTTGCAAAGAATTTTATAAAAATGCCTCAAAATAATTGAATTATTTATAAAAGTAATTTAATTCTTGCGAAGAATTTTATAAAAAATTTTAAATAATTGATTTCTTTCGACTAATTTTATGCAAATTCTAATTTAAATACCTACTAATTGAATTCCTGAGAAATTTTAATTATTCATAAAAAGAATTCAATTCTTACGAAGATTTTTAGAAAAAAATTTTAAATAATTGAATTCTGTTTGAAATTTTATGAAAATAGTAGATATTGAAAATCATTAAATTGCAAAAAGTTTTTACAAATAATTAAATTTTACAAAGAATTAAATATTAAATAAGATTAAAATTTTTTAAAATAATTGAATTCTTGGGAATGATTTAATTAGAATTCTTTAAAATAATTGAATTTTCAAGAAGAAACTTCTTGGAAATTCAATTTTATTTTCCTGTGATAAATTCTAATATTTTTGTAAATAATTGAATTCTTTCAACAAAATGTAAAAAAACATTTGTTTTAATAATTGATTTTTTTAAGGAATTGAAATCAAATTTTTAAGAAAAATTACATTTTTGATCAATTTCTTATAAAATTGTATTAAAAATAATTTAAATCCTGCCATGAATTTTATTATTTATGAAAATAATTGAATTATTACGAAAAATTTTATTAAAATATTCAAACATAATTGAATTAATGAGAAGAATTTTATTATTTATAAAAATAATTAAATTATTTCGGAAAACTTTATAAAAAAGTTTAAAAAGAATTGAATTTCTGTGAAAGATTCTAATATTCTTTTAAATAATTGAATTCTTCTAAAGAATTAAAAACAACATTTTTTAAATAATTGATTTTTTCGAGAAATTGAAATTAAATTTTTAAAAATAATTACATTTTTGATCAATTCTTATAAAATTGTATTAGAAATAATTGAAGTCCTGCCATGAATTTTATTATTTTTGAAAATAATTGAATTATTACGAAAAATTTTATTAAAATCTAAAAGAATAATTGAATTATTTCAAAACAATTTAATTAAAATTGTATTTAAAATAATTGATTTCTTTCGAACAATTTTATTAAAATATTCAAAAATAATTGAATTCCTGTGATAAATTCTAATATTTTTGGAAATAATTGAATTCTAATAAAATTTTTTTTTAAAAAACATTTTTTTAAATAAATTATTTTTTTTGAGAAATTGAAATCAAATTTTTAAGAAAAATTACATTTTTTGATCAATTCTTGTAAAATTGTATTAAAAATGTTTGAAATTCTATGATGAATTTTATCATTTTTATGAAAATAATTCAATTATTACGAAAAATGTTATTAAAATATTTAAAAAGAATTGAATTTCCTTTAAAACATTTGTTATTTTTTAAAATAAATGAATTCTTCATAAGAATTTTATAAACATTTTTTTAAATAATTAATTTTTTCGAAATATAATATAAATATTATGGAAATTTTATTCTATATAATTGAATTCTTGTGGAAAACTTTATTTGTGAAAATAATTGAATTTTTTAATTAATTTAAAATAGTAGGTATTAAAAATAATTGAAATTCTTGGACGAGTTTTATTATATAAATAAATAGTAGATTTTAGTAGATTAGTTCGAAGCTTGCAGAAAATATCATCGGGTTGTTTAAATAGAAAAAAATTGGACAATTTGATATGTTTTACATAAATTTTATTAAAAATGTAAAAGTTTGTTATTTTTCCTCTCATGTAAATTGTTGTACAAATAAAATTAATTTTATAAACTAACCTATTAAACTGTACAATTTAGTTTAAATAATATTTAAAGAATGTAATCAAATGAGATTTCTCTTTCACTCAAATAAAATCATTTTATTTATATAAATTAATATTACAGTCGAACCTGTCGGAATGCAACTCTATTTTAAAAATTTGTTTGCATTCAAAAATGTCAAACAAGAATTGCTCATAGTTCCAGAATATTGTAAAAATATTACAAAATTGAATTATAAAACAATTTTTTAAGGGTTGCTTACCGTAATAAAATTTTAAAAATCGAGTTTTATTTGGACAGGTTTCACTGCATCACAGTTTTTCTGCAGATATCAAATTGAGACAAAAAACGAATCAAAAGTGTTGCGAAAGAACGTTTTGATTCGTTTTTTTGTCTCAATTTGATATCTGTAGAAAAAGTGTGATATTATGATATAATAATTTATAAAAATTTTCTATTGATTTTAATTATAAATCACTCATATTTAACTTGTTCTGTCAGTTACAGAAAAAATTGAAATCATTCGAACATGAAATTACGTGTGTAATGAATAAATGAGATGCAATTAGTGCGTATTAATATTAAAACATTCGCTTTCGATTTTAAAAAATACGATTATTAAGAAATTCTCGTCATTCTTGTTGAAATTACACACATTATATTTGTTTAAAAAAATAAAAAATTTGTTTTGATTTTTTTTTTAAATTTGAAACTTTTTTTTTTTAAGTGACATCATATCGACAGTAGGCAGTGTCTTTTATGAGATTTTGGTTGATCCACTCTTCAGCTGGCGATTGATTTGAAAGTGTTAGAGCGTGATTTTCCACTTCGGTTAGAACTCGTAAAAGATTCCCACCTACAAGTTTCTTTATGTCCGAAGCCGACCATCTTCTGTCTCTTGTTAATTCCGCTAATAGAAGAGGATAGCCGGAGACGTCGGGAAGTTCCGTCGGAGGACTGTAATAAATTTCATTTAGTCATTTTAAAATAGTGCAACAATAAAAATAAAGAAACGAAAGAAAAAATTCTTTTATTCATTAAGATAGGTTTTCTGTTTGCAGAATTTAGGTCCATTAGTGTCGAAAATTTAGGGCCTGAACTAGAACCGAAAATTTTTAAAACTAAACTCAAACTTTGATTTTGACTCTTTTCGATTCTGGAAAAAAAATGTTCGACTTTCAGCGTCGACGCTAATTTTTATTTTATAATTTACCTTAAAATTCCGTCATAACCAGCACCGAAGCCAACATGATTGACGCCGGCCGTATTTCTTATGTGGTTTATGTGTGCTAAATAACAATATAAAAGATAATCAGTAAGACGAAATAAATAAAGTGTATCATCGATGATTTCTTATCGATGTTGGAAATGATTTTTTTGTGTAATTACCTATAACGTCGAACAGAGAAGCTTTATCTCCACAACTGAGATGAGCACTATCAAAACTAACCATAACGAGGCCACCATTAAGAGACTGGAACAGAAAAATCTCAAATGTCTTATCTCTTAGAGAATAGTTCAAAAGTTTTTCTATACATTCGATAAATTTCTTCGTCATCTTTCTTGACAGATAAATTTTTTTAACTTATCGTCAAATTTTATCGAGTGAAAAAGAAAAATACTGTCGATAACTATTGTGTACAAACAAGTTTTTTTTGTTTCTGTATTGTACATGGAAATGTAATCTTATGTGAGGAAAAAATGAACAATGAGGACTTTTTATTGTATTTATGAGTACAATTTTCCATTGTAAAATGAATAGAAAATAGATATTTTCTATTTATTGTTTGTTTTTTGTACTGCAGGCTTCGCACTTATCTACTAAAATGTACTATTCATTAATTTTTTTACGTTATGCTACTATTTGGATACTTATTTAGATTGCAGCCACTAAACGCTACAATTTCTGTTTTTTTTTTTGGAAAATTTCCAGTACTTTAAATTTGCTAATACTAGAAACCAAAAAACTATTGTAAAAAATTATAATAAAATTCTTTAAAACAACTCAATTACTTTCTAAAAAATATTCGACATTCAATTATTTTCAATATCGAGTATTTTCATAAAATTTTGCAAAAGAATTAAAGTATTTAAAAAAGAATTGATAAAATTTATCTAAAATTCAATTATTTTCATAAATAATAAAATTTTCACAGCAATTCAATTAATTTAGAATAGCATTTTCAAAAAAATTTCGAAAAAATCAATTATTTAACAAAATTTTTATACAATTCCTCACAAAAATTCAAATACCCAATTCAATATTTCTCTAATCATAACATTTTTCATGGAAATTCTATTTTCTAAACAAATTTTTGATAAAATTCTAAGCAAGAATTCAATTATTTTCATAAATAATAAACCTCATCGAAGAATTTCAATTATTTTTAATACTATACTTTAAATTAATTAATCGAAAAATTCAATTATTTTCACAAATAAAACTTTTCACAAAAATTCAATTATATAAAATAAAATTTTAATATTTCTTATATTTCGAAAAATGATTTAAAACAATGTTTATAATATTCTTATGAAGAATTCAATTATTTTAAAAATGAACAGAATTTTTAACAGAAATTCAATTTTTTAAAAATATTTTAATAAAATTTTTCGTAATAATTCAATTATTTTCATAAATAATAAAATTCGTCATAGAATTTCAAATATTTTTAATACAATTTTACAAGAATTGATCAAAAAATGTAATTTTTCTTAAAAATTTGATTTCAATTTCTCAAAAAAATAAATTATTTAAAAAAATGTTTTTTTAAAAAAAATTTTAAAGGAATTCAATTATTTCCAAAAATATTATAATTTATCACAGGAATTAAATTATTTTCAAATATTTTAATAAAAATGGTTCGAAAAAAATCAATTATTTTAAATACAATTTTAATTAAATTGTTTTGAAATAATTTAATTATTCTTTTAGATTTTAATAAAATTTTTCGTAATAATTCAATTATTTTCATAAATAATAAAATTTATCGCAGGATTTCAATTATTTTTAATACAATTTTATAAGAATTGATTAAAAAATGTAATTTTTCTCAAAAATTTAATTTGAATTCCTCGAAAAAATCAATTATTTAAAAAATGTTTTTTTTTAATTTTTTGGAAGAATTCAATTATTTATAAAAATATTAGAATTTTTTTCAGGAATTCAATTCTTTTTAAACATTTTAATAAAGTTTTTCGCAATAATTCAATTATTTTCATAAATAATAAAATTCTTCTCAGGAATTCAATTATTTTTGAAAATTTTAATAAAATTCTTAGCAACTATATTCAATTATTTTCATAAATAATATAATTAATATAATTATTAAAGATAAATAACAAAATTATTCCCGAAAATTCAATTATTTTGAGGCATTTTTATAAAATTCTTTGCAAAATTCAATTGTTTTCATAAATAACAATATTTATCACAAGAATTCGATTATTTTTAAAAGTAATAAATTTCTTCTTGGAAATTCACTTTTCTTTAAAAATTCTAATAAAATCGTTCGTAAGAATTCAATTATTGTCCAAAATTTTAATTGAATTCTTTGTAAAATTTAATTATTTTTAAAAACTTTACGCAATTCAATGATTTTCAATATCTACTATTTTCATAAAATTTCCAAACAGATTTCAATTATTTAAAAATTTTTTGTAAAAATCTTCGTGAGAATTGAATTCTTTTCGTGAATAATAAAAATTTCTGAGGAATTCAATTATTTAAATTAGAATTTGCATAAAATTAGTCGAAAAAAATCAATTATTTAATTTAGAAGTTGCATAAAATTAGTCGAAAGAAATCAATTATTTGAAAATTTTTATAAAATTCTTCGCAAGAATTAAATTATTTTTATAAATATTTAAATTCTTTCATTAATAATATGAAATTCGTTGCAGGAATTTAATTTATTAGCAGGATAAAAAAGAAGTAAATATTTTTGATGAAAATTAGAAAAAAGTCAGGAAAATAAAATATAGAATGGAATTTTTTGTCAGTTTTGTGAAGTGTCTAAAACGATTTTTTTTCTGGTCGTCAAGTTTAATTTTTCGATAGCTATTTTTTTGCTACTTTTTTTTTTAATTTGAAAGCTACTTTTTGCTATTTTTTTAAAAATTAATTATCGAGTGCGAAGTCTGGTACTGTGAGAAAAATAGAGGGGACTGTTGGGAATGGTCAGTACTTTTGAATGCAGCATTGATTATAAAAAGAAATATTTTCCGAGTAAGTTACTGATATACGAAATGAAGTTCTCTTACTAGATTTCTTAACACATCATCTGGAACGTTATTTGATGAGTTGCAAAGACTTCTTGCAGCGCTGTGAGAAAAAATAACTGGCGCTTTTGTAACAGCCAGTGCATCCTTCATGGTTCTTATCGAAACATGAGAGAGATCAACTAACATTCCTAATCTATTGAGTTCTCTGACAACGGCTTTTCCAAATTCAGAGAGACCATCACTGTGAAAATCCATTGGGGCATCTTTATTTGGATCTTCGACTGATGATGAATCGGCCCTGAAATCGAAATTTTTAGAAATTAAATATTTACACCTATATCATCAGAGATTTAAGTCTCTGAAGTCGGCGTCGACTTTCAGCGACGAAAACAATTCGTTTTTGCTTAGAACCAAGAAAATAAAATAGTTTTCTTACGAAAACTATTTTATTTTCTTGGTTCTAAGCAAAAACGAATTGTTTTATGATTTGAGCTCTTTCGAAAACTGTTTTATTTCCTTGGTTCTAAGCAAAAACGAATTGTTTTATGATTTTCGTTGTCTTTGAGTTTTCGAAAGAAAACTATTTTATTTTCTTGGTTCTAAGCAAGAAAGGAATTGTTTTTTGCTTTGAGTTCAAATTGTACTATGCGAAAAGTTTCAATAGGTTAGAAATAATTTTTGAAAGAAGTGATTGAAAGAATTAAGGTTTTCTTTGATAGTTTGAGTAGCTTTTAGGAACAGATTTTTTTTTTGGGTTTAGAGTGAAAAAGACGCACCATGGTGTGTTGCATTTGTGAGTTAGCGTCATGTAGCGTGCGCCAAGTAAGTGAAAACTTCTCAAAACAGCCATTGATGATCCTATACTGTGACCACCTTCAATGCCAACTAAACTGGCAATAACGCCATCCTTGTGTGCCCTTTTTAGTTCATCGCTCGAGGTCACCAACCTCATCCTTCTTGGATATTTTGAGGCGAGTCTACGAACAACGTCTATTTGCTCTAATGTTAATTGCACTGCGTCTAAAAATTGTGCCTCGCATGGTACGTAGGCCGACCAAAATTGTGCACCAACGATGCCTTGGTGAAGGCGAACTAGGTCAGTTTGCCATTGCGGTCCCCAAGTGATATTTTGAGACAGATCATCCTGGAAAGGAATGTTTCTCACACTTCCCTGATATTTTCGCAGTTTCCACGCGAAATCGTTGTGACTGGAAATTTATAACTCTCTAAATTATTTAATCACTCATCTGAATCAGTAGTTTTCTATTAATTAACTCTCTAAATTTGAATTAGGTAATCCCTTTTTTCCTCTACTTTATCACATTCAATTAATAATCCCCTAAAACATCTAAAATTAAGCATATTCTCCCCTTTTCTTCCTTTTTTGTTTTTTTATAGAGAAACTTACGAGTTTTTAGTTATGTTGAGGAAAAAAATTTGTACCTTAAACTTCACCCTTTTTTTGTTTCTTAATTAATAGTTATAATGACTAATTTTTAGTTTAATTCACTTTCAAGATATATGTCGGAATAATTAAAATTATTATTAGTAATTGCTTCAATTTGTTAAATTTAACAGGGTTGCCACAGGTCAGGGAAAAGTCTGGGATTTTTATTAAAAGTACTGGAAAAAATTAAATGTTTAGAATTTATAAGAAAATTCTGAATTTTTGGGACTTTGTTTGCCTCATAAACTATGAAACTACCCCAAATTAAAAAAAAACCTTAAATTTTTTCTATTTTTGACAATAATTTATTTTAAAAAACTTAATTCTATTGAAGAACTGACATAAAATTATTATTTATAAATCATTTAGTGAAGTATTTTTTTGAAAAATTTTAATTTCAATTCTGTTGAAATTAGTTTCAATTTTAAAAATTTCAACGCAATTCTTTAAAAGAATTCAATTATTTTAATAAATATTATAATTAAAATAGTGACCAAGTGATAACTTAAAAAAAATAATGAATATTAAAATTCTTTTCAGAAATTCAATTATTTTCAAAAATTTTAAAAAACATTCTCCTCAACATTTCAATTATCTTTCTAAATAGCAAAATTCTTCGTAGAAATTCAATTATATTCAGGAATTTTTATAAAATTCATTGTGAAATTAAATTATTTTCGAAAATAATAATATTCATCGACAAAATTCAATTATTCTCAAAATTAATAAAATTCTTCGCAAAAATTCAATTACTTTCAAAAATAACAATATTCATCGCAAACATTAAATTATTTTCAAAAAATGTAAAAAAGAGTTGTTATCAATATTTCAATTATTTAATTAATTCGCAAAATGTCAATTATTTTTGCAAAAATTAAAAAAAAAACATTCTCGTCAACATTTCAATTATCTTTTTTCTAAATAGCAAAATTCTTCTTCGAAATTCAATTATATTCAGAAATTTTTATAAAATTCATTGTAAAATTCAATTATTTTCATAAATAACAATATTCATCGCAAAAATTCAATTATTTTCGAAATTTATAAAATTCTTCGCAAGAATTCAATTATTTTCAAAAATTTTAATAAAATTCATGGCAAATTTTCAATTATTTTCGTTAAAATTAAAAAAAAAACATTCTCGTCAACATTTCAATTCTCTTTTTTCTAAATAGCAAAATTCTTCTTCGAAATTCAATTATATTCAGAAATTTTTATAAAATTCATTGTAAAATTCAATTATTTTCATAAATAACAATATTCATCGCAAAAATTGAACCTCCCAATTCTATAACTCGATCTGCGCTCGAACGATCAGCGTAAAGACAGTCAGTCGGGCCAAAGTATGAAAAAAATTAAAAGTTAAAAATAAATATTTTTAAAAACACTATCTTTTATAGAATGAAAATTCGCAACTTTTTTCTCTTTAAAATTTTTTTGTAAAGTGAATATTGTTGACAGTAGAGACAAAAAACTAGAAATTTTTTGTTACACAATTTCATTGAATTTTAAAACATAAATCGTCATAACTCGGACAAATATTGACGGATTTTGTCCAAAATTAATATGCAATCCCGTTAAGGTCTACTGATGAAGATAAAATAATAAAAACATGAAAAGTGACTTTTTTTAAAACAATATTTAATTATAAATAGGGGAGTGTCGGTAACGACGCATCCTATGTTTCGACGACAAAAAGTCTGCGGGGAACTTTTGAGTTTAATAAACTTTCAGTGACAAAGTTTCTCATTATGAAGCAAGGAAGTTTTCTAAAAAGGTTTTAGACCGATTGTTTAAAAATTAACAAAAATATAGCCAGATTAAAAAATCATGCGGCGCAACGACGCGCCGCGCCGTTTGACATGTGTTCTCGTCCTATGTGTATCACACGTTACAAACGTATTTCCTTCCAATACCAAACACATGTCAAACGGCACAACGCGTCGTTGCGCCGAATGATTTTTTAAACTGGCTATATTTTTGTTAATTTTCAAACAATCGGTCTAAAACCTTTTTAGAAAACTTCCGTGATTCATAATGAAAAACTTTGTCACTGAAAGTTTATTAAACTCAAAAGTTCCCCGCAGACTTTTTGTCGTCGAAACATAGGATGCGTTGTTACCGACATTCCCCTATTTATAATTAAATATTGTTTTAAAAAAAGTCACTTTTCATGTTTTTATTATTTTATCTTCATCAGTAGACCTTAACGGGATTGCATATTAATTTTGGACGAAATCCGTCAATATTTGTCCGAGTTATGACGATTTATGTTTTAAAATTCAATGAAATTGTGTAACAAAAAATTTCTAGTTTTTTGTCTCTACTGTCAACAATATTCACTTTACAAAAAAAATTTAAAGAGAAAAAAGTTGCGCATTTTCATTTTATGAAAGATAGTGTTTTTAAAAATATTTATTTTTAACTTTTAATTTTTTTCATACTTTGTCCCGACCGACTGTCTTTACGCTGATCGTTCGAGCGCAGATCGAGTTATAGAATTGGGAGGTTCAATTCAATTATTTTCGAAATTTATAAAATTCTTCGCAAAAATTCAATTATTTTCAAAAATTTTAATAAAATTCATGGCAAATTTTCAATTATTTTCGTTAAAATTTAAAAAAAAACATTCTCGTCAACATTTCAATTATCTTTTTTCTAAATAGCAAAATTCTTTTTCAAAATTCAATTATATTCAGAAATTTTTATGAAATTCATTGTAAAATTAAATTATTTTTATAAATAACAATATTTATCGAAAAAATTCAATTATTTTCGAAATTTATAAAATTCTTCGCAAAAATTCAATTATTTAATTTTCAAAAATTTTAATAAAATTCATGGCAAATTTTCAATTATTATCGTAAAAATTTAAAAAAAAAACATTCTCGTCAACATTTCAATTATCTTTTTTCTAAATAGCAAAATTCTTCTTCGAAATTCAATTATTTTCATAAATAACAATATTCATCGCAAAAATTCAATTATTTTCAAAAAATCTAAATAAAATTCATGGCAAATTTTCAATTATTTTCGTAAAAATTTAAAAAAAACATTCTCGTCAACATTTCAATTATCTTTTTTCTAAATAGCAAAATTCTTCTTCGAAATTCAATTATATTCAGAAATTTTTATGAAAGTCATTGTAAAATTCAATTATTTTCATAAATAACAATATTCATCGCAAAAATTCAATTACTTTCGAAATTTATAAAATTCTTCGCAAAAATTCAATTATTTTCAAAAAATCTAAATAAAATTGTCGTCAATATTTCAATTATTTAATTATTTAATTAATTCACATGAATTCAATTATTTTCAAAAAATCTAAATAAAATTCATGGCAAATTTTCAATTATTTTCGTAAAAATTTAAAAAAAACATTCTCGTCAACATTTCAATTATCTTTTTTCTAAATAGCAAAATTCTTCTTCGAAATTCAATTATATTCAGAAATTTTTATGAAAGTCATTGTAAAATTCAATTATTTTCATAAATAACTATATTCATCGCAAAAATTCAATTATTTTCGAAATTTATAAAATTCTTCGCAAAAATTCAATTATTTTCAAAAAATCTAAATAAAATTGTCGTCAATATTTCAATTATTTAATTATTTAATTAATTCACATGAATTCAATTATTTTCAAAAGTGATAGAATTCAATTATTGTTTAAAAATTTAATAAAATTCTTGGCAAAATTTCAATTATTTTCAAAATTTTTTCTCAATTCAATAATTTTCAATATATTTGCAGAATTTCAATAATTTTTAATGCAATTTTAATAAAATTTCTCGAAAAATGTAATTATTCTTAAAAATGTTATTAAAATTCGTCAAAGAATTCAATTATTTGAAAATTTGTTGAAAATTCAAAAATTCAGTAAAATTTATGTTTGAATTTAAATAATTGAATTTTTGTAGAATTTTCTAATTAAAATTGATTGAAAAATTAATTTCACTTAAAGTTTTAGATAATAATTGAATTTTTGAGAAGTCAGTAATAATTGAAATTTTTAGAAATATTTTAATTTTGTAAAAATTTCAAAAAAACATCTTTGAAAATTTTAATTTTTCATACTTTTAATTAAAAATTCTATGGAACTAATTTTTTTCAAGAAACATAATCGAATTTTTCAAAAATTATTTCAAGTTTTTATTTTCTAACGTATATTTACTTAATTAAAAAATTTCCGAATAATCGAAATTTCGTAAAATTGAATTATTGTAAACAAATGGATTTGAAAGTTCTTAAAAAATTTTTTTATGATTATTAAAAGTAATTGATTTAAAGAAGAATTTTTGTTAAAAATTCTAGAAAATAATAATTGAATTTAAATTATGAAAATAATTTTAAAGAAGTTTCAGAAACAATATTCTTATATTATAATGTAAAATAATAATGTTATCACTCGGTCACCTTTAATTATTATAAGGTATTGAATTTTAAAAGGCTTGAATTAGAAATTTTGAAAATCTTAGTTCCCATGGAAAAATAATAGTGATTAAAAATTTATTTGAAAATGAAGTTATATTGAAATTAAATTTTTGTGGCAACCTTATTAAAATTTAATTCTTTAGTAGAGAATTGATAATTTTGATTCAGAGAGGAGAAAAATATTGATATAATTTTTTTTTGTTTTATTATTATATATTGTAATTTTTTTTTTTGGTATTGAACTTTTTTTACAAAAAAGATACAACACTAAAAACATGCTTTTAGTGTTGTATCTTTTTTGTTGTATTTTTATTTTTTATTTATTGTATTTTTTTAATATATATTTGTTTTTTATACTAACCCGTCGATGAGAGGAATTTCTGATAAAATCCTCCTGACGACTTGAAGTCTTGCTTCTAGTAAATGTGAGCTACTTAATTCTAAGGCTAATGGTAATCCAACTCCTGCAATTAATGCACAGCCCAGTAAAAATGCACCAAAAGTCATTGCACATTTTCGCCCCACACTTCGTCCTGAAACAAAAAACAAAAAATGATAACAGTAATTACCGGACTATTTATTATGCTTAAAAAATAGTAATAATTATTTAATTTGAAGTAAATTAATAAAAAAAATTAAAAATGGATCGCAAAAATTAAAATAAGATAAATTATTAATTATTGAAATAGGTATTTACTTTTTATTAGTAAAATATTTATAGTTACTTTTTTCTCGAGGTGCAACTTTATTTTTTTCTAAAGTGGTTGAGATCACTGTGTCTTTTACATGATGATGCAGAGCGTCTCCGTTGGGTAATTTCCTCAATAGTTCTTCTGAAGAATGTTGTAAACACGTCTGAAATTAAATATTATTTTAAATTAGTAATAGAATTATTTATTTCATTTAATTTATTTATAAAAAATTTCACTTTTTTTTATTCATAAATAATTTCAATTTTTTTTTACATAAATTCAATTTTGATTATGTATAAATTTAATTATAATTAATTTAATTAATTAATTATAATTATAATTTAATTATAATTAATAATTAATTAATTATAATTAATTATATTAATTATAATTTAATTATAATTTTTTTTTTTTCAATTTTTTTTTACATAAATTCAATTTTGATTATGTATAAAAAAAATTGAATAAATAAAAAAATTGAATAAATAAATAAATTTATTAAATAAACTTTTTTAAATATTATCTCGAAAACGAAGAAAAACACCTTCGTCAAATTTCAATAGAAGATAAATAACGTTGTTTGAAAAATATTTGCAAAACCACACATTTTTTAAATAGCCTCAAATTTACATTTGATTAAGTTGAGTTTTGTTTATTTATATAAATAGTTTAAATTTTGTTTTTCAAAAATAATTTCAAATTTTAATATTTATTCGTTGAACATTTCTGAGGAATAAGAACGAAAAATTTTATATTATTTTTTTTATTTTTAAATATCTCATTTTTACTCTAAATTTCGAAATTTCAAGTTAAAAAATTAATTTTTTTATTTAATAATTTATTTTCTGATAATTATCAAATAAATTTGTAATTCTTTTTAATAAAAATTTATTTATTATTTGATACAATTATTAAATTAAATACAGAAATTGTTGGTTCAAATATACAGTTTTTTTTTATTTAAATAATAAATTTGTTATTTCAAGTAAATATTTATTTTTTGATACTCAAGTAATTATTTTAAATAAATAATTTTTCTCCAGTGCAGTTTAGAGGCAGTTTTAGAGATAAATGAATTTTTTATTCTAATTGAAAATAAGCAAACGTATCAAAAAATGACCACAAATTTATATTTAGTTGGAATTTTCATTTTTGATACTTTTTATTATTTAAATACAAATTAAAATATAATTTGTTAATTTTATTTTTAAACTTTAATTTTATAATTTAATTTTAAAATTATAATTTTTAAAATTTAGTAGTAAAATTTTACTTTTTTAAATTTAGTTTTAAAATTTAATTTTTAAAATTTACTTCTAAAATTACACACTTTATTCAAATTTGACATTTTTTTCAGTAAAATTTTATTTACAATTATTATTACATGGAATATTGTTTTCTTCCATAATTAAAAACAAACAATTTTTATTAAAATTTGAAAAAAAATTTTTTTTGCGGTTGATTATGTTTTTTATAATCAGCGGCCGATAGAAAGAAATTTTCAAAATATATATAAATAAACTGTTGATTATAGAATTTTTATTCACCAAACAATACCTCTAGGATGTCGACTTCATTTCGTCTTGGTGGTCCTGAATGATAAACTGTCCCATCCCTACCGACCCCATACAAGTCAAACATAATATATTTTTTTATTTTTTGTAATTCTGAAATTAACAACGTATTTCTCTTACAACAAGGTGTGCCAGACTCATCTTCTGAATCAATAGAGGCGCTTGCGCCAATCCCTTATCGACCCAAAACCGTAAAATATTTCAAACTTTGGGGAATTTAATTTGCAGTTAATTAGTTATTTATTTATTTATTTTGCTATTTCGAAAGTGTTGAATTTTTTTTAAATATTATATCGTTTAATATTTATTTTATCGTTAAAAATTAATTCAATGAGTATTTTTTAATAAATTTGTTTAAATTGTTAATAATTCAAGTGGTTGCAAATTTATTCATTACAATAAGTCGAATATTTACAATTTCTATATTTTTTTAGAAAGTAATTAATTAGGACTAATTTTACTACCGACATAATTAGTGATAATTAGTATTAATTACCCCCCCCCCCCCTCTCTCTCTGACTGACAACCCTGATTTATTTTTTTTCCGAAAAGTATAATTATTTTTCTAAATGAATAAAAGTTTCTGAATTAATGCATTATTCCCATTTTTCTATGTTTTGAATAATTTTTTGTAGTTTTTATATTTTTAATTTTTGTCTTTTTTGTCGGAAAAGAATTTGAAAAATTCGCGCCGTAATGTGTCACTTCCGAGATGCGCAAACGACATGCGCACTCGTGACGCGGTTGTTGCATTTCTCGCGCCGGACGACGCCATATTGTTTGAAAAGTCGTTTGTGTGATATCGTGCATCGCACTTTGTATTTTGTTTGTTTCGTGTGCCCCAGTTGGGAAAACTACAAAAATTCCGCGCAATATGAAGAAAACAAAGGACGTGTCGGAAGAGGACGAATATTCTGCGGACGATCCTGAAGAAGTCGAAGGTGGAGGTTCAGAGGAAGATTGGGCACAGGAGGCAGGAGCAGAAGTAAGAGCCCCACGCCACTTAATTTTAATACTTCTCTATCGTTTTATTCATCGATCCATGTTTTAATTAATAAATTTACTCGACTCCCCTAAAAATATTACATTTTTCTCTCATTCACGAGACATTATTTCGAACCGATATTCAAACATAGGTCGCGATCGAAAATCCATAAAAAAAATTACTTGTGATTTCGAGAATAAACTTTCAACAAGTATTTTGCAACAATGAATTTTGACAATTTTTTTTTATTGTTGGGATAAATTAGAAATAAAAGAGAGTAGAGAGGGTGTTGATTTTGTTTTATAAACATTGTACGTTTGGCATTGATTCTCATTAAATCGATTATTATGATGAGTTATTCACTGAGAAAAGTTGAGTAAGTTTTATATACTTGACTTCCGCCCAATGCTTGTGTACCACGCTTCTTGTTTTTCTTGGAGATATTAGTTTTATTTTTACATACAAAATATTTGTGTTTTTTTTGGATGAAATTTATTTATTGAGTTTAATTTATGAACTTTGGGTAGTGAGTGATAATGTCATATTTGAGAGCTTTTGTTCTTTAGCTTTATGAATTGTGGCATTCACGAGCTTTCATTGCCGGCCGGCCAATGGCGCCGGCTTTATTCATTATTTCAAACTAATTTTGTCATCTATCTTTGCTTGACAAAGTAGCGTCCTTCATGATTAAATTCTTGTTGGATTTTGGAAATTGAATAATTATTATTTTATCTGCAAGTTCATTTTGATGAAATTTGTTTTTATTTTTGCTGTTTGTTTATTGATTTTGCTTTGCTTTGAGGCAAGTAAGACGAGAGTGCGTCATTAATCAATAGAAGTTTCTTTATCATTTAAATTGATTACAGAAAAACTTTCTATTCTGTTCATCTAATTTTGTAGATGGTGTATTAAAATTCAGCACTATTGCATGGAATGGTTTTTTTTTAATTTATCACTCAAGGTCATTATTGAAAAAACATTGTGTTTTTAGTCTTTTACCTGAATTTGTTTTGTGATAAAATATTTTTGAGAAACTGACACTGAAGAAGAGAAGAAGTGTTGAATTTTTAAGTGATCAAGTGAATTTGAACAGAATTTTTAAGAAACGTTTTTGAGAAAAAAATTTCACAAGTTCATAGAACAAATTTTGAATAATTGGTAGGAAATATTATTTATTTATTTATGTAAATTTTATTTTTCTCTTTTGTAAAAGTCTTTTTTATTTTTTTCTATTTTTATACTAAAATTTTCGTGTGGAAAAAATAAAGATTGTTGCTCATTTATAATATTAATTTGTTTTTTATATTTTTTATTTTTATTCTGATATTTTTGTGTGGAAAAATAAAGATTGTTTTTTATTTTTAAAGTTTATTTGTTTTTTATTTTTTTTTCTATTTTTATTCTGAAATTTTGTGTGTGGTTAAAATAAAGATTCTTACTTATGTATTTTTAATATTAATTTTCCTTTGTATTTTTCTATTTTTATTCTAAAACTTTTGTGTGGTAAGAAGAAAATTTATTACTTATTGAAATAACAACAAAATAGTTAATATTAATTTGTTTTTTTTATTTTTTACTCCTTTTATTCTAAAACTTTTCTGTGGTAAAAATTTAATTTATTACTTATTAAAATAACAAAATACTTATTTGATTTTAATTTTTTTGTTTTTATTCGAAAAATTTTTTGGTTTAATAATAAGGATTGTTATTTATTTTTCAAATTAATTTTAGGGTGCTACTAAGAAACGACCTCAGAGGGGTGCAAAAAAAACGACAACATAATGAAGATGAAGAAGAGGAAGAGGAGGAAGATGACGAGGAGGAGGAAGACGATGAAGAGGATGAGTCTGATTCCGATCCAGAACAAAAACCAAAAAAGAAGAGACGTTCTAAGAAAGACGAAGAAGAGGAGGAAGATTCAGATGACAATGGTTTTGAGAACACAACAGGATTTCCACCCAAAGATTACACTGTAAGTATGAATAAAAATTAATTTCTCTGTGTGACAATTATTTTGACAGAGAAATTATATTCTGGAAAATTGAATTTTAAAAGAGTTACTAGTAAAAAAATTTTAACTTTCTCTTACTTTTTCGAATTAATTCAATTGGCAAAGAATCTAATGAAAATTATCAAAAATAATGGAGTTAAAGCCTCTATTTAATTATATTTACTTCGAGTAGAAATTTTCAAATTTTTGTATAATTAATTAAATAATTTAAATTTTAGTCTGGGGCTTTTGTCGTCGCAAAAACAGATATCGGCCAAAACACAGATCCCACCTTGTGGAGGATAGACGGAAAAGCACTTCTTCAAAAGTATTTACCCTTCAAAGATGATGGAAAGACATTGTATAAAAGCACATCGACCGTGAGTGATAATTATTTTTACAGTTTTTGTATTAATTTCCTATTAATAGTTTTAGTATTTATTTCATATTCATAGTTTAGTATTAATTTCTGTCCTTTTTTGTTATTTTTTGCTGTAAATTTTCATGTTTAACTGGTATTTTTCTTTTTAGTATTCTGGATGGTCTGTAAACAACAAGGATAAATATCTTGCTGCACAAGTTACCTTCAAGGTGCAAAATAGGTCCGAAACAATTGTAGAACTACATCTCGATACACAGCAGCAAGAAGTAGTCAAGTGAGTTACTCGAAAAAGCGAATTTTTATTTAACACTTTTTTTTATTTTAAAAGAAAATAATTTCTTTTCTATAAAATTGAAATCCATAATGTTGATGAGCGAAAAAGAATTGATAATATTCGAATATTAATTTTAAGATGCAGTTAAAAAATAATTAAAAAATACAACAATATTGAAACATGAATAAAAATATAGTTTTTTAATATAGTGGCAATATTGTTGAGTTATTTTTTAATAATAAACTTATTAAAACTTTTTTTTCGATGATCAACGTTGTGAATCAATTTCTTTTCCAGGCGTTAGTGAAGTTCACAAAATAATCAACAATTAAGAAGAAAAAATAGTTTTTCCATTAATATTTTTTATAAATCTTTTAAAAATGTTTTACATACTTTCTTGATCAGTAATTTGAAATTAAATTGAAAAACGAAAAATTTTTTTACTTGCCTTATGAAGAATATTTTTTTTCAATCTTTAATCCTGAATGTTCTGAACTTTATTGACGCCTTTTTCTGTTATAAAATTAAACCAAAAAAAGAAAAATTTGAATAAAAAATATTTTTTCTTTTTGCAGAGAAGAGAAGGAGGATTAAGTATAGCTCGAATGCGTTCTTGTCTGTTTATATGAGTTAAGGTACAATAAGACATTTTTCAAATATATGGACACATCCACGCAGTGGACAAAGTGGTATTTTCAAAAAGAAAATAAAAAAAAAGAAGAAAAAATTTAATCGTGAAGTAAAGAATGATCAAATTATGTGCTAACGACTGGACGAAATTGTATGACTGATAGTTTTTGAGCTCAAAACATATTTTTTTGTTTTCTTTACAAATTAAAAGAAAAATACACACATATATACACTTAAATTAAAGTTATGTAAACGAGTGTCTGTTCTATGTGTATCTGAAAAAAAAGAAGAAGAAATACCACAGTGTTCTGCGAATTTTTAATTTCTTTGTACATTATGGACTCGTTAACTTAATGTAGCATATTGCTCAGTTCTATTTTTAATGTATTGTGCTTTGTATCTAACTAAACTTTTTTTTTTTTAATGTTCAGTAAAAGCAGACAAAAAGGTATAATAAGCATTTACATAATTTGTGTCATGATTTGTTATTAGAAAGCAAATCCGCAAAAAAAGTTAATTTGTAACGTAAACATTATGTATTATTCGAAACTTAGCAAAGTTTTGTAATTATATGATTCGCATTGATTTACATTAATAATAATCTAAATTATGAAAATGAATCGAATGTTGTTCTTTCTGTGTGTTATTTTTTTGAAGGAAAATTATTTTTTTCAGTGTTTTATGAATTTCATTTTTTTATTTCATCACAGAAATATAGAAAAGTACAGACCTCGGATATTATGACTTTTTTTACTATTTTCAAAAAATTATAGTGTGAAAAATAACTATAGGGAAATCTTTCAAAAAAAATTCCTTTTGAATAATTTTTCTAATTAAATTTTCGAAACATACAATTAAAAAAATTTGAATAATTGAAATTTAGTAAAATTTAATTGAAATTAAATGATTTTTTTCAAGTATTTTATTAGAATTTTCGAAAATCAACTTTTGGAGAATTTTAAGTGCAAATTTGGAAAATAATTGATTTCTCAAAAATTTGAATGAAATTGTTTTGAAACAATTTTGTGGAAATAAGAACAAACATTTTTGTGGATAAGGCGAAATAAAAAATGTGATATGAGCAGAAATTTTGGACTTATATTTCAAATATAAGTATATAATATACAATATAATTTGATATAAACTATTGTTCCCTAAGTTGTGTATTACAGCTGGTTTAGAAATCACAGTAATTTTTTTTAGAGCTGACGAAACTGGTTTTAAACGCTTATTCTAAATATAACATATAAAATTAAATTTCTAGACGTATAAAAATGTCTGTCTCGTTGGTAAATTTACCTCGACTATTCACGAGGTAGAAACACCAAAACTTTTAGTTTATATGTGTATCCACAACACGAAGTTGAAGTCCTCGATGTTGATCGACGAAAAAAAATTGTTTTCAGTGTTCGAATATTATTTTTTGATAATATTTGATTTTGTTGATACAACAATTATTGTTTGAAAAATAAAAATCTTTCTTTTTCCTCATGAGGAGTTTTTGTATTTTTTTGTATTTTTGTGGCAAATTTTATGTTTATTGAGTATTACACTTGGACAATTCTTTTCGTAGATCAACGCTGTGGACTTGAACTTGGTTCCAAAAGATCAAACCTCAATAGTGTCACTGGGGTTTAAGCAGCCGTGATAAATGCAGAAAAATGTTTTAGTAATTGGAATAATTGGCAATTTATCTAAAGAAAAAAAAGAAGACAGTAGCAAATTTACTGTTATTGGAGGTCGAAAATGTAGTTAGTAGCCAAATGGCAAACGGAATGTTCTGTACATAAGAAGTTTTCTACATTTTCGAAATGTAATTTACAATTTTCGATTCAACGTAAATTCAACTTAAAATTTACATTCAACGCCTATTCATTAGAACAAAAATTGTCTCGTTTTTTATTTGACAAGGAATAATATTTATATATATATTTAGGCTCGAGAGGATTTATCTGGTGTTAACTATTAGTGGAAGCCATCAGCAGTCTAATTGTTGCATGAAAGAAAAATACAGACTAAAAATAACAAGCTCCTTGTTTAAACTTTCACAGAACGTTTAATCTTGAAATCAATTGAAAATTTTTTTTTCTCAAAGTGAATTTAGTTTTTAATGGATTTTTTCATTTTTAATCCATCTTTTTATGAAGGACAAAAATCCCTTCTTTTTGTTAAGGATAGAAATCCTTTTTATAGAGGATAAAAAATCCTTTTTGTAGAGAATAAAAATCCTTTTTGTATCTTTTTTTATAAAGGACGAAAATTTTTTTTGATCTTTATATCTATTTTACAAAGAAAATTCGGAAAATTGTTTTTATATTAATAATTGTGTATTGGAAAATTGTGTCGAAAATTTTTGAATATTTTTTTTAAATTGATTAACAATTTTTAAGTATATGCAATAAATAGGATGAGATTTATTACAGAAGTAATTGACGGGTGTGGTCCCTTAGAAATGGGTCGAGAATATGTGCAATGACTTTAGTATTATTTACTAAAATGCAATTTTTCTTTAATTCTGTTCCTTTTTGTGAGAATTTAAAATTCTCGTTTAAAAAATATTAAAATTAATTAAAATATAATTATTATATAATTTACTTTCGCTCAATAACAATTAATCTACTTTTAAGTTTATTATCAACATAATCTGAGTTAATAATTAATTATTCGCGTATAATTAATTATTTACGGGAAAAAAAGAATTTTACTGGCTGTAATCTAGATTATAGAGAATATACATATAAGGAACAATTGTAACAATGTATTAACAATATAAATAGCAAAATTTAGAATTAATTTTCAAAAAATTAAAAATAATTTCTGGAAGTTGGTAATTATTTACAGAATATCTTTTATATTATTTCCGAAGAAAATTTCTTGACAAAAATTAGAAAAATTTACTTCGGTAGTAGTAGATGCTCCGGAAATAATTATTTTTTTGAATAACAAATTGTATTAGGTTCGAAGAAAATTTTTAAAATTTCTATTAAAAAATTATTAATATTATATTGTTATATTAAATGTTAAAATCTAGATTACAACATAATTTTGTAAAATCCATTTTTCCCAGTGCTATAAATTTTTAATTCCTCATTTTAACAACTTATAACATTTTTAATTAAACTTTTTAAATTTTTCAATTCTATAACTTTCTTTAAATTTTCCCTCAACTTTATATATAAACTTTCAATAACTCTTCTAATAATAAACTTATAACTTAATTATTTACTTATTATAAAAATGGACCGTACACACTTTTTTTAAGCGTCATAAATATTTTTACTGTGCTTGACCATAGTTCACCTAGGGTGTGATTAATAAAATATAATTATAACATTTTTTTTTACTTTCCCATCACATGGAAAAATAATATTTAAATGTTATATCAATATAATATAACTGTAACATTTTTTTAAAAAATGTTATATTAATATTAGTTATAACATTTTTTTGAAAAATGTTATCTGTAGATAAATTTAAAAATAATCAACGAGGTAATATATCTTTGATTTACGAGTGAAATTTTCTTATTAAGGTTTTCTAAATACCCTGTGACCAAATGCAAATTATAACACTGAATGGGCGAAAATTTATTTGATTCAAATAACCGATTAGTATTATCAAAATTAATATTTACTTGATTCAAATAATTTCTATTAAACAATTTTAATTTAATAATTTAATTGAAATCACGTCCTTGAATTTGGCATCGACGCTGAGAGTCGACAAATATTTTTGTCACGATATCGAAAATAATAAAACAATTTTTAGGATAAGAACCATAGTATGCAACGTTTTTTAAAAACAAAAATTTTAGAAATTGTCTTCTAATTAATTTATTGTCAATTTTCGTTCAACAAATTTTGAAGAAATTATTTAGTTTAAAAAAATTAAAAAAAAAAAAAATTTTTGTAGTTCGTCTCATGTTTTTCAAAACGTCGCGAATTTCAGCTTCTAATGATTTTAGTACTGTTTAATCGATTGATATCAAAATTATTTGATTCGAGTAAATATTTGTCTGATAATAAGCAACTAATCTATTTGAATCGAATAGATTTTTCCTTCAGCGTAGCATCTCAATAAAGAGATAAATTTAAAAACCAGGTTCCATTCTAACCGAAAGGACACTACTCAACATTTCTCGAATCTCAACAATTCCTCGTTTACTTTTGACAACCATTTTTTCGAGTTTCTTATTTTTCTCCATTATTTTCTCCATTTTTCGCCAACATCTTTCGCTACTCTCGTGATAACAACAACCGGTGTGATTCGCGTCGTGCTTGCAAATTTGACCGAGTTTATCACTTTGACAGCAGAGTTGATGATTTTCCGAGCAACATTGACTATCACCGGTTGCTTCCTCGCATTTTTTTGTATTATTATCATCATTATCATTATCGTTATCATTGCCATCTTTATCATTATCATCTTCCACATAATTATTATCATCATCGGATGCTCTCGAATTAGTATCACTTTCGGATTCGCAAACATCTTCTAAATCCATATTTAGAGTTTCCTCCATTTCGGAAACTTTTTCACACACTCGATCTCTTATATTCGTTACCAATTGCAACGGATTTTGTCGACTTTTCACGATTGCTTCTGTATTTAAATCTACAGAATCGGGATATTCGTCGTTTTCAATTGTTGCATTCGAGTCGAATGATTCGAATTCGTCGCGTATTTTCGCCTGTCGCTTTAGACTTCGTTTTCGATTTGGTATTACTGTGTCGCCACTGCCATCGGAAAATGTCGTACCACCACTGGACCTTCTACCCTCTTCGAAGGTCATTGATCTGTTTTGGAATTCCGGTAGACATTCGCTTAATTGTCGTGAAACGTTTGGTAAATTATGATTGTCATCGATAATTGATTGTTGCTTTTTGTTTTCGGTTTTCAATTCCTTGTGCTCGGTTGTAAATAGTTTTTTTGCATTGAAAATATTTCTGTCGTCGAGATTTATATCCGAACTGGATGCTTGATGGTGGGAATTGTCGTTGAGAGAATATCGTCTATTTTGGGGTTTTATTATTTTATTGGTATTTTGATTGTCTAGTTGATTTTTTTGGTCGTCTGATTTTATCACATCTGCGGGATTTGAGGAGTTGATTTTTGATGGTTTTGAGTCGATTTCTATTAAGTCTCCATCACAGCCGAAGGCGAATGATCTTTGTCCTGTGGTAACAGAAAGAAATGGGAAAATTATTTATTTATTTTTTTCTTTTTTTCAAGTATTATTTAATTATTTCGAAAGTTTTAACGTAATTATCTCAATAAATAACAAAATTTTCACAGAAATTCAATTATTTTTAGGAATTTAAATAAAATTCTTTACAAAATCCAATTATTTTTAAAAGTTTTTCGCGATTCAATAATTTTCAATATTTACTATTTTTCATAAAATTTATCAAAAGATTTAATTAATAAAAAAAAATTTTGAAATTTTCATAAAATGCAATTAATTTTCAAAACTTTATTAAAATTTGACGAAAACATTTAATTTTAAGAAACATTTAATTATTCAATAAAATAATAAAATTATTTGCAATAATTCAATTAATTTCATAAATAACTTTTAATTCGTCGCAGAAAATCAATTATTTTCAAAAATTTTCTAAGTAATTCTGCAAAAGAATTCAATTATCTTGATAAATAACAAAATTATTCCCGAAAATTCAATTATTTTAAGGCATTATATTAAAATTCGTTGCAAAATTCAATTACTTTGATAAATATCAATATTCATTACAAGAATTCAATTCTTTAGAAAAATGATAAAATACTTTGGAGAAATTAAACTATTTTCAAAATTTTTTTAAAATTCTCGACAAGAATCAAATTATTTTTATAAATAGACAGCGAAATTCTTCTCAAGAATTGAATTCTTGTCAAAAATTTTAATAAAATTCTTGTCAAAATTTCAATTATTTAAACAAAATTTAATAAAATTCTTTGCATGAATCCATTTATTTACATAAATTATTATTTAAATTCTTCTCAGGAAATCATTTATTTTTTAAAAATTTTAATAAAATTCTTTAAAAAGTTTTCAATTATTTTCAAAAATTGTTATAAAATTCTTTTATATATAATAAATTTTAGTAAGATTTTAATTAATAAAAATTTTTTTCTATATAATATTAGAAAATAAAAACTTGAAATTTCATTTTTACAAAGAATTTTATTAACAATTTTTGAAAATATTTAATTTTTTTAAAGAAATTTAATTAAATGTTTCACTATAATTCAGTGATTTTTAAAATTTTTAATAAAAAGTTTTCGAAAAAAAAATTTATTTTGATAAAATTGAATTTGATAAGAATTCGATTTTAGAACTTTTTGAATAATTTTCTAAAAATTTCTAAAAATAATTGAATTCCTGAGAATAATTTAAATAATAATTTATGTAAATAATTGAATTCATGCGAAAAATTTTATTAAATTTTATTTAAATAACTGAAATTTTGCAAAGAATACGAATAATTTGATTCTTGACAAGAATTGTTAAAAAATTTTGAAAATAGTTTAATTTCTGCAAAGTATTTTATTATTTTTCTAAAAAATTAAATTCTTGCGTTGAATATTGATATTTATCAAAGTAATTGAATTTTGGAAAAAAATTTTTATTAAAATTGAATTAAAATTGAAGAATTTACGAATAATTGGAATTTCGTAGAATTGAATATTACAAATAAATGAATTTGAAAATTGTCAAAGAACTTTTCCAATAATTATTTAAAATAATTGAATTAAAGAAGAATTGTAGTTCAAAATTCTAGAAAATATTTATTGAATTGAAATTATGAAAATAATTTTGACGAAGTCAAAGTAAAATTATTCTTTTATTGTATAAAATAATGATTTTATCACACGGTCATTTTTAATTATTATAAAACATGAAGAAAGCTATTACTCCGAGTCGAAGACTCGGAGTGATTGATTTCTTCATGTTTTATAATAATTCCCACAGTTGTTGAATTTAAAAAAAGTTTAAATTAAAAATTTTTGAATATCTTAATTCCAATGGAAAAATAATAAATGATTAAATATTTATTTAAAGAAGAAGTTATTGATGCTTTCGAATAATTTTACAATTAAAGAAATTACTAAATTTTTATTAGAGAATTTTTTTGAGTATTTAATCATTGTTAGAGTGAATCAGAATATTTTATTAGAGTCAGGGAAAAAGGCAAAATTTTATCTGAAAATCAGGGAAAAATTCTTTTCTTTTGAATTGAATTGAATTAAATTAAATTAAATTGAATTGAATTGAATTGAATTGAATTGAATTGAATTGAATTGAATTGAATTGAAAAAAATGCAATAACGAACCTATAATCATCCGTTTGTTGCGCATATCGGGACTTTTCGCACGCGGCTGATCCAAAAATTGTCTGTTATCTGGAGATAAAACAGAAAGTCTTCCTTCTTGTATATTTTGTTCAATACCGACATTGTAGGAATGTGTTTCAATTTCTTGACTTTCGTGCTCTCGTAATCGTTCCATAATTTTTTGGACTATTTCCGAAGGAGCTACATATGGTGAACCTTGAAAAAGAAATATTTGCATTATTTGGAAAATATGGAAATTTTCCCATTTGGTTTATAGTATAATTTCAGTTATTTTTTTATATTTTTATATTTTATATTCTACTCCTGTTCTGTTTGAAGTATTCAAAATTTAATTGCATTATTACGGAAATTTCCAAAATTACTACCTACTGAAACATTGATAAAAATAGCATGCCCACTTAGTAAAAGAATATTTTGCAAGCAAAATAACATTAAAAATTGTAAAAAGAAAATCGCATTTTAGAATACGTCTCGAATTTTTCTCGAAAGTTGGAAAATTTGATTTTCTTTTTACTGTCTTATTTTTAAAAAATGACAATTATAATTTGTAAAAGTGAATTAGAGAATAATTACTTTGCCGAAGTTCATTACGTTTATAATTAACGATTTAGAAAAAAAAATATTTTTCTAGAAAATTTTTAAGTTTTCAGAAAATTTAGAACTTTCAAATGAAAGAAAAATATTTTTTCAAAAATTACTGTCAATCATTAATTAGAAACGGGAACTTTATAATTAAAAAAATAATTATTTTATTTTGCAAAATAAATTGAAAGGATAAAAAAAATCACCATGAAAAGAATAAATAATATTCGTTCATCTTTCGTGAGAAATAAAAGAAAGAAAAAGAGAGGAAATAAGTAATTAAATACGTGCTAAATAAAGGTAACGAGAATTCTCGATCAAAAACATTGAATGTGTAATTTTGGTGTTGCATCAAATGTATATATTTTCACAGTAATTACCTAACTTAAAAAAGTGTCTGTGAATAAAGCAGAAAAAAAATTGAAACTTATCTTGCGCGTGCCTTGGCATATAAACAAGCCAATAAAGCGCAAAAAAAAGATGTACTAATATTTGACAAAAATGTTTCTTTTTGGAAAAGAAAATATAAAGTTTTCTAATATAGAAATAAGACAAAAATTTTATATATACTTTCACGACACTCATTTCTACAAAACTTACAAAATTAATAGGTCCTGAATGTCGACGTCGTCTAGTGTGTGATGACACACTTATTTTGTCATCGTTTCCTATATAAAATTAGGATTATTTCGCTTTCTGTTGTAATTTTTGAAAAAAGCGTTTTTTGTTCTTTTAGAACATTTATGACAATAGTAAAATATTGTAAAATACGTTTTTTTTAATTTTTCTTTTTCTTTTGGAAGATAATTTTTATACAATAGGTTATTGCAAACTTTGCGGATATTATGTTCCAAAAGTTTTTATCGTTCAAATGAAGAATGATATTTTTATTACTACATTTAATTTTTCATTTTATTAAACGATTAATTTTGATATTAAAAAAATTAATTCTTAACTATAGTTAAGAATTGATTTAATTACTTTAAAAAATTTTATTTTTGATAATAAACGTCTAATAAAATGCAATTTTTTATTATTAATTGATTCTCAACTATAGTCAAGGATTAATTTTTTCAATAAGAAAAATAATTTATTAAAAATTTATTTTTTAGACGATTGTTAAGAATTAAATTTTTTAATATCGAAAATAATTGTTTGATATAAATAAATTTCTAATACATTTTTTTAATGTGAAAAATAATCGTCTAATAAAATGAAATTTTTGATTATTATTTATTATTTTTGATATTACAAAAATTAATTCTTGACTATAGTTAAGAATTATTAATTAATCATCAAAAATTGCATTTTATTAGACGTTTATCTTTAAAAAAAAATACTAAAAAGTAATTAAATTAATTCTTAACTATAGTCAAGAAATTAATTTTTTTAATATCGAAAATAATTTATTAGCCGATTTTTAAGAATTAAATTTTTAATATCGAAAATAATCGTCTAATAAAATGAATTTTTTGATTATTATTTATTATTTTTGATATTAAAGAAATTAATTCTTGACTGTAGTTAAGAATTATTAATTAATAATCAAAAATTGCATTTTATAAGACGTTTATTTTCGAAAAAAGTTTTTTTTTAAATATAATTAAATTAATTCTTAACTATAGTTAAGAATTAATTTTTTTAATATCGAAAATAATTTATAAGAAATTTATTTATTAGACGATTGTTAAGAATTAAATTTGTAATACAGAAAATAATCGTCTAATAAATAAATTTCTTATAAATTTTGTTAATATGGAAAATAATCGTCTAATAAAATGCAATTTTCGATTACTGTTAATTATTTTCGCTATTAAAATAAATCGTCTAATAAACTGCAAAATTTTTATTTTGCAGTCTATTAGACGATTTTTTGCAATAAAAATATTTCTTAGTAAAGTTTAAAAAATAGTTAAAAGAAAAATAAATTTCGCTGATTTGAACATTCAAAACTTTAGGGAAATCGAATATTGAAAAAAACAAAATTCTTCGATATTTTGATGATCTTATGGAAAAATTTCGGATAATTTGAAATCGCACCTGTTAGGCCTCGGTAACCAAGTGATGCAGTGTCGAGAGATTCATTTGTTTCTTGTTGTTGCTTCATAAAATCGTTGATTGCAATGCCTTTTAATTTTGATGGTTGTAGAAATCGTTTTGGTATTCTCGAGAGTGGACCATTTTCTTGGGGACTACTTGGATAGCCACCGAATCCTAAATTTAACAATACAGCTTCTGGATCTGCTTTTCGTTGCTCTAGAAAACTTTCGACACTGCTGCAGTGACTGCTGTCCGATTGTAGACTGGGATCGCGTATCAATCGATGTTGAGGGAATGGACTGAAAATTTTCATTTTATCGTTTATATTATTCTTTATTAAAAAATTGTTATTAAATATTTAGATATTATTACAATTTTAATTATCTTAATATTAGTTTTTCATTACTGTTTTTTAATTTTTTATTATTATTTTACCCTTTTGTTGTTATTAACTATTATTTATTGTTCATCGTCTCAATTATTTAAATACAAAAATAAATAATTCATAGAATAACGGAAGATTTCTAAAGTTGAATTCTTATCAAATTAAATTTTATCAAAATAAATTTTTCTCGAAAACTTTTTATTAAAATTTTTAAAAATCATTGAATTTTAGTGAAACATTTTATTAGAATTTTTGAAAATAAGTAAATTTCTTTCCAAGTATTTTATTAAAATTTTTAAACATAATTGAATTAAAAATAATTGAATTCGAGGAATTTAATTAAAATTGTATTCAAAATAATTGAATTCTCGTGATGAATTTTATTATTTATTGAAATAATAATGTTCTTCTGAATAAATTTACTAAAATTTTAAATGAATAAAATAATTGATTTATTTCGAGAGTTTTATTAAAATATTTTAAATATTGATTTCTTTCGAAAATTTTATGAATTTTTTTTCTTATTTTTTTTCCCTATTTAGTATTTATGCAAATAATTGAGTTTTTGCGAAGAAGTTTATTTAACATTTTTTTAAATAATTGAATTCTTTTTGAAAAATTTTATTATTTATTAAAATAGTATGGATATTGAAAATAATTAAATTTCAGCGAAAAATTCTATTGTTTGTGAAAATAATTTAATTGCAGCAAAAAAGTTTATTATTTTTATGAAAATAAATAAATTTCAGCGAAAAATGTCATTATTTATGAAAATAATTGAATTTTTACGAAGAAGTTTATTGAAAATTTATTTAAAATTTAAAAAAATTTTTTAAAAATAATTTTAATTTTTTTTTACTTGGATGGTGCGGATAATGTTGTCGCTGGTGAATTAGGAACCGCTATTGGAGTCGATGCTGTCATGGTTTTTTGCTTTAATTCTTCTGTTTGATTAGTTAATTCCTTTGACAATACACAAAGTACTGATGGCGTTGAAGTGTTACTGATATCCTTTGCTTCGATTAATTTAGAAGGCGATGATGTTGTGGGTGAAGGAATAGAATCGACCCATTGTTGCACTGGGCCAGTACGACGTCGCATTTCCCAAATTCCTCGTAACCACGTTCTCACTTTTATTATTGTTTCTTTTCTTTCTGTGAAAAAAAGGAATTATTAAATTAAATTCGATAAAAAAAGGAGTTTTTTCTTTTTAAATTACAAAAATTAATTATCCTAGCAATTCTCATTCTACTTCTTAAATTTTCTAAGTAATAATTATTTTGCCTACTTTTCTCCTTCTTTGCCAAAAATATTTTTGATTACTGTTTCCATTTTTCGTATTTTTGCCTTTTGAATGCTAAATGTTAATTTAATTTCTCAAAAAAAAAGAAGTAAAAATTAAATTTTTGATTTTCAAAAATAAAATCTCTAGTTTTTGAAAATCGAACATTTTGCGATTTTTCGAAATTAAATGTTTTGATATTTTCAGGTCATGGAGAAAAAAACAATTTTGGGTTATCCTTGAAATTGAGAACTTTAGTTTGCAACTTATGGTCAGAGCAAGATTCCTCTTAAGATGGTAGCATATTTTTCCGAATCGACAACTCTATAGCAAATTGAAATAAGTTTTTGTTTCTGTCAATATTTAATGATGACGATAATAAAATGATAATCTTGACGATGATGATAATAATAATAAATACAGAAAGTTGGGAATTTTTAGAAACTATTTTTTCAAGCTCTATTCTAATTTTTTAAATTTATTCAAATTCTTTCGAGTATAACCAAGAATAATAATTTCGATGAATTAATTACAATATATTTTTTGATAAACTATTACTCGGTCAGAAGGAGAAACATCTGGCGAATATGATTTTTAATATTACACAAAGTGTATTTGATTTTAATTTTTAAGACACACTATATTATTTAAATAGCATGCTCTATAGTTCTAAAATCTAAAAATGTACCTGATGGATCCATTTCGACCAGCTTGACAATAAAAATTTTGTGTTTATTTTTTTTTTACTGTAGGAAAATAAATTAATTGAATAAAAAAAAAAAAATAAAAAAATTGTCGTGTTTAAAGAAATGGATAAATTAAAAAGAAAATCTTTAAAAAATATACAGTTGATAAAAAAGCAGAGAGTGATACATGCTTTTGGATCACATTAAATAGCTAAATGTGTAATGTGATAGTTTGACAAGTTTCATCATTATACTCGAGTTTAGATTCAAAAACACTCACTCACCTTTTTTCTCCCGATGAAAATTACACTATTATGACCTTTATTCTTTATCGGGTGTTAAAACAGTTTGTTGTGCATTGTGGTAAAACGTTTTTACGACTAAAACGATTCGAGTTGTTGAGGCTATTGAGAAGCAGCCACTTGTTAATGCGGTCCCTGCATTTCTGTTTGCGACGTGTTTGCTCATCTGTGACATAATACATGTGTGCAAGATACACACCGACTAGTGCCACGAATATCCAGTGCTGTACACAATTATAAAATATAGAGTCGTATAGTGTTTTTTTTCTCTCATTAAACTAGTTTCTTTTTTTAATTATGTAATTGGCACACTAAAATTTCTAAATGTTGTATTTTTTCAAGTTTTATTCCTTTCTTTTGAAAATAATTTTATCACTTTTTCCCTTTTTTTGACATTTTTGCAAGAAAATTGCGAATTTTTTTTTCTTAGTTTATTGCTTTTAAAAAATCGTAAAATAAATTTTATCTGTATGAATATTTTCCACTCGTTAATTTATTACTGGAATTATTTCACTTTTTTACTTTTTAAAAAAAGGACATAAAGCGCAAAATTTTAAATATTATTATTATTATTAATAGTCGAAAATTTATTTAAAAAAAACTGTATTAAAAATATTTTTTAAATTTTGGTAAAAATTTTTACCAAAATAAATAAGACTGAAGAATTTAATTTAATTTACAGACTTACAGTAAAAAATTAGTAAATTGAAAGAATTATTTGTTGAAAAATAAGCAAGAAAAAAAATTTGGTAAAAATTTCCATGTGAGATAAAAAGAATAAATCTTTTGGTCCAAAGTACTCCCCTGACACAGACTCTGGACCAGAGAACATAACCTTCAAAATAGAAAGGGTTGGTCAAATGTTTTTCTAACAATACATGTGCGTGTGCGTGTGACAAGTGACAAGTGCCTTTGCAGAAGGTTAAAAATCGTGTATAGTTAATTGAACGCTGTTGAACACCTTGAAGAATGTCGGGAAAAGGAAAGAAATTAAGGAATCGAGTTGCTGAGAGGAGAAAAAGACAAGTTGTTGGCAAAGAGGAGAGATATCGTCAGGAACAAGACAGATCTGACAAGGAAGATGGATCAGGTTAGTTTTGATAATAATTGTGAAAGCGAATTAATTTTATTCAAAATTATTTCATATTCTGATGTTATTTATTGTTAATTTAAATTGTTATTTATTTTACTTTTGTTATTTCACGCTTTATATTGAAATTTTGTTGACCTTTTTGACATTATTTGGGTTATTTGTCATGTTTGCCATCATCGTTTTTGACATAACCTAAAAAATGTATTCTTCGTTTTCTTTATATTATTTTTTAAGTTTTTGTCCTTTTTATTTATTTTACTTAATTGTTATTTCGCAATTGCTTTAGAATTGAAATTTATTGACATAATTTGACATCATTTGTGACATAACCTAAAAATGTATTCTTTTTTCTTTATATTTGCTATCATTGCCTAAATTTTTATTTTAGGCAAAAAGAAAAGAAGCTTTTAATTAATTCATTCAAATTTAATTGCAGAATCCGAGGAAGAATCGACTATTTCTTTTCCTGTGGCCATGTGGGACTTGGAACACTGTGATCCGAAAAAATGTTCTGGCAGAAAATTAGCGAGACACGGTTTAGTGAAAACATTACGACTTGGAGCACGTTTCGCAGGAATTGTCCTGACACCAGTTGGAAAAAAAGTATTTTTATTTTCTTTTTGAAATACGCTATTTTATTATTGTAGCGTTTTAAGGATTTTTTTTTTACTTATTAAATTATTATTGTATTTATTCAATTATATTCATTGGATTAAACTAAATCTAATCATAAATTCAAATTTTTTTTAAAGAACATAATAAAAGATCGTGAGAGAATTATATTTTTTGATTCTCAAAAAAATTGAAATTTAATATAATACGGGGAACAGTATTAATTTATTGATTTTACGTTGGTGAAATTTATAATCTTTATAATCAATGATTTAGAAGAAAAAATTATTTTCTATTTAAATTTTTGTCTTATAAACTTTTTTACGCTGTTTTTGGATAAAGTTAGAAAAATTGTAAATAAATAGAATAAACACGTAAAATTTGTTTTCATCAGTTTCTTTTTTCTTTTGCAGTGTGTGAGTCCGATGGATAGAGAAATTGTCGAGGAACATGGTTGTGCAGTTGTTGATTGCAGTTGGGCACGATTGGAAGACACGCCGTTCTCTCGAATGAAAACGCCAAATCCGAGATTATTGCCGTTTTTGGTTGCGGCGAATCCTATAAATTATGGAAAACCGTGTCAATTAAGTTGCGTTGAGGCAATAGCTGCAACTTTAATTATAACTGGCTTTTCCACGGAGGCTGAATTTTATCTCAATAAATTTTCCTGGGGACACTCGTTTCTTGAATTGAATGCCGAATTGCTTGAAAAATACGCTAAATGCACGAGTGTCGAGGAAATAATTGAAGTTCAGGATAAATTTCTCGCTGATGCACGACAGGAGAAAATTGATCGACTTGGTAAATTTGTATTTTTATAATTATTATTCTTTCCATATTGTTAATTAATCTATTTACTTATTTATTTATTCATATACTTATTCAATTTATTTATTCATTTATTTACTTACTTAAGTATTTAATTTAATTTAAAATTGCAAAGTTTAGAAAAAATTAATGTTTCTATAAGTAGGTGAAGTTCACAACGATTATAGTTAATGATTTAAAGAAAAAGAATATTTTTAGTGATTATTTTTTGTTCACAAACTTTTTTTACATTCTTATCACATGACAAATAAATTGCAACTTATTTCGATTTTTGTAGGATGAAAAATAACTATAATAAAATCATTCAAAAGTTATATTTTTAAAGATTATGAAATTTTTGAAATAGATGATTCAGAAAATTTTTAAATAATTGAAATTATGAAAACTTTTATTGATAACAATTTATTCTTTTTGAGTATTTTATTGAAATTCTTGAAAATCACATTTTGAAGAATTCTAATTGGAAATTTTGAAAAAAATTGAACTCTCAAGAATTTTAATATGGAAAATCATCAAATGAAAATTAATAACAATTAGCATAAATAATTATATTAAATTAGTTTTTAATAACAAAATTCTTGGTATTTTTTCATAATTTCTTTAAATTCAAGTTTTGTTAATATTTTTAATTACATATTTTTGAAAATTCACATTGCTACAAAAAATGACATTAACATTTTTTTTGAAAAATCTAATTTTTTAGAATTATTATTAAAATTTTGGAGAAATCAATCATATTCCAAATTTTCAATTAAAATTCTTGAAAAAATTGATCCTATTTTTTTAATTGTGCAAAAATTGTTTTAAAAAATTCAATTGTTTTCGAAAAATTAAAGTACAATAATTTCAAAAGACTAAATCTTGGAAATTTTGTATCAAAATTTCTTTAAATTCAAAAAATCTTCAAAAAAAAAGTAAATTAAAAGTTTTAAAAAATCTTATTCAAATTTTTGAAAAACTTGTTTATTTTTTAAGTATTTTTCAAAAATTCTATGAAAAATCCAGTTATTTTCAAAAATGTTTTACTAAATTTCAAGTGTATGAAAATTATTTTAAATTATTTTTAAAGAATTAATTTTAACATTTTTTTCAATGTTATTTTAAAAAATTAATTATTTTTAGTATTTTTAATAATTTACCGTAATAAAGCTTTTTTAAGTACCTATGAAGAATTTTATGTAATATTCATAAACGAAAAACGAATTTCTGCATTTAATTGATTGAATCCTCGAAGAATATTGATGAATTTTAATTGTAGATTTTTAAAATATTTAAATTCTCAATAAATTTAATGAAAAATATTCAAATAAAAATTAGCTTCAAAAAATTATTTTAAAAATATTTTTTAAGAAAGTAATTTTTTGAATTTTTTTTTATTATAATTTTTTAAAATTCAAATATTTGTTTATTTTTCATAGGTTTTCATTTATAATTTTCAAATAAAATTCAAGAATCTATAAAAAATAATTACATTGAAGTTTTTTAAATAAATATTTTTTGTTTCGAGTAAATATTTAATATTGATAATAGTAAATTAATCGGTTATTTGAATCAAATAAATTTTTTTTTCAGTGTAGTTTTTAAATTGACCAAAATTTTTTTAAGAAAGTCAATTATTATCGAAATGTTGTGTTTATTTAAAAATTATTGTCAAAATTTTTGTATTATAATTTTTATAATGAATTGAATTTTTGTAAGAACTTTTGGCAAATAATTCAAAATATTTGATTTAGAAAATAGGTTTAGGTAGAAAGTTTAGAAAATAATTAAGTTTTGGAAAATTACAAAATTTTTAGTTTCAGTGGAAAAATAAATAACAAGTATTTAAATATTTATTTCTAACAAAATTATTGAAATTTTTAACAATTGGATTAAAAAGTTGATGAAAGATCTGAGAAATAAAAATTGAAATTTTTCTTCAAAATCGTTGATTATATTTTGAACTTCACTAACGAGTTTTGTTTATTTAATCTTACGATTCATAGTCTTTTTTTATTTTTAATAGTTAATTAGTAATTAATAATTCAGTCTTTTTATTAAGAGAAAGGAAAGAAAAAAGAAAAAAAAAATTTCCTATTGTACGAAGATAATTATTATGCGATGATTCTAAAATAGTGATTTATATTTTTCAGCAATGCCAGATTTTCCGCCCTCCGAAAGCAGTGAATCCGAGGACGAAGAAGAGGAAAAAATTACTGACACCAAAGAAGAAAATTCGCCAGATTTGAAAATAGATGCTGTTAGTATATCTGATAAATAATGAAAAATTGAACTATTTAAAAATTCGATTCCTGTACATATATAATTTATTTATATATATTCTAAAGTTTACTTGTGAACATTGTGAATAAATCTGTTTTATTCGTATTTCATTGTCTTTTCACTTCTTTTCTTTTTTTTTAAATAGTTTTTCTTTATTTTCAGAGACTGTTTTATTTATCGTCGATAGAGAAGAAAATTGTGAAGAAAAATAAGAAGATATTGGATAAATCGTGTATAGATGGCAGAAAAGACACTCTTTCGCTTTTCAACACCCACAAGAGAGAGAAAAAGAAAAAAAAACTGATTCAGTCTGAAAGGGGGATGGCAACAGCAGTAGACTCACTGGGAACACAGCTGATGTTGAAGAGTGACGTCAGTTAAACAAAGCCATGCGCGGTTGATGGTGGATCTGTGTGGCTGTCGGAGGCACATTAGCGAGAGGTTTCGAGCATTTGAGTATCGGGCTGTCAAATACTCGGCTTCCGCGAAACGGCCTTAAACAGTTCCCAATTACGGTTGTGTTATCAACTGCTCGCGTTTTCCTTTACAAGGAATAAACGCAATAAAGCAGTGACAACTCACCGTTTAATTTTTTCTTTTCATTTTTATAAACGACGCGCGCGTAGGAAGGAGAAATGCCGTTCATCTCGAAAGATTGGCGTAGTCCAGGCGAGGAATGGGTGAAAACTGTTGAAGGCTGGGAAAAAAAGAAGATCCTGGAATGCGCCAATAATAAAACACTTTCGCTTTTAATGCGGTGAGTGATTTTTTTTAAATTTATTATTGTTAATTGTCATTGTGATGTGAATTGGAAAAATGGAGTTCTTTATTAGGACTCGACCATTCTGAATTCCCGGCGCCATTCTTTGTTATGAAAATGGCAGCGCCGTCAAATATGATTCTCTGAATCTTCAAGACAGCTGTTTGATTAGTTTGATTCCAATGTTTGTTTACATTTTTGTTTTTTGTAATTTTTTTCGCAAATGTCTCTTGTTCACTTTTCTTTTTTTGGTTACTTTGGTTATTTGTTTGTCTCGATTTGAGTTTTTGTTTTGGAGAAACGAAACATTTTCTCGATGGGTAGAAAAATTGGTTTCTTCATTATTCTAATTAATTGGTATTCATTAAATAAATTATCGAAAAAATTAAAATTCGTAAATTAAAAAATTAAAAAATTGAAATTAAAATTAGAAAATTGTCAAAAAATGACAGGAGGGGAATTTAAATGGAAAAGGGAATTTTCTGGTGATTGACAGTTCCGAAAGGTAATTAAAGGAAGGATGTGCAGTATTTTTTTCATTGCATAAATACGAGTTTAATTTATTTTTTTTACGAAAAAAAACCGTCAAACAACGGGATAGACTTCTTTGTTTGAAGGATTCTTGATTATACGCAGTCGCACGCTTGGCAACAGCTGTACATTGTAAACAGAGTACTCAGGAGTCTCACTTTTGCGCAATGATATAACTACGATCGTTATCTGTATGATTTTTCAGGTAATAATCGAGTGATTTTCATTTTCCCAAGTGAGTTAAATTCTTTTCCTCGCTGCTTCCGCATTGTAATATCCGACATTTCGATTGTAATTATTTTAACAAATTCATTTGTAACTTCTTTGAAATTAGATCGAAGGCAAATTCTTTTTTCTTTTGGGAAAATAGTTTTTTCTACAAGGAAATTGTTTCTTTAGTTTTTTCGTCTGAATTGGTTCAAAATTAGAGAGAAAAAAATTACTTTGGAATTTCTTTGAAATTAGATCGAAGGCAATTTTTTTCTTTTGGGAAAATAGCTTTTTTCTCCCAGAAAATTCTTTCTTGAGTTTTTTTTTCGTCTGAATTGGTTAAAACGTTTAAAAATTATAGAAAAAAAATTACTTTGGAATTTCTTTGAAATTAGATAGAAGACAATTTTTTTTCTATTGGGAAAGTATTTTTTTTCTCCCAGAAAATTCTTTCTTGAGTTTTTTCGTCTGAATTGGGTAAAAATTAGAGAAGAAAAAAAATTGAACTTTGAAATTTCTTTGAAATTAGATCGATGGCAATTTTTTTTCTTTTGGGAAAGTATTTTTTTTCCTATCAGGCAATTCTTTCTCTTTAGTTTTTTGTCAGAATTGGTTAAAAATTAGAGAAGAGAGAAAAATTAAAATAGAAAAAAAATTACTTAATAATTTCTTTGAATTTTGATCGAAGGCAATTTTTTGCTTTTGGGATAGTAGTATTTTTTCAACCAGGAAATTCTTTCTTTAGTTTTTTGTCAGAAAAAAATTTGAAAATTATACACTGGGAGAATAATATTTTCCGCTTTTCGTGTAATTTGCCTCGAAGTTTTTATTATTCTTTGTTCCATTTTAGGGAAAACAGTGTCACTCTGAGAATTTCTCATGACAGTAATTATTTGTATGAAGTTCTGGAGAAAATGTAGTTATTGGATTACTTGAAAGAAAAATAAGTCATTGTTAAATTTCTGACAAATGGAGTTATGAAAATTTATTTAAAGAGAAATTTTTACAATTTTAGAAAAATTTATTTTTTTTTGTTTTTATCTCTTTCGTAGTATTTGAATTAATCTAGTAAAGTTTACGTTTTTAATCAACCAATTAGAAGAAAAAATGGTTTTTTAAGCACAGTTTTTTTTTCATTGTTTTCGCTTGGAAAACTACTAAAAAATTTTTTTGATCAGCATTTTTTGAATAGAAAAATTTTTAAATGAGAATTTTATTATTTTCTTTGTGAAAAATATATTTTTTTCCTGAATCGTTGATTATAAATATTCACAACGTTTATAATAAACGAATTAAAAAGAAAACCTATTTTTTTAGCGAATTTTTAAATATTTTTGCTTGGATTTTTAGAATTTTCCCCCAATTTAATATTTTAAAAAATTATTAACTATTGTAAAAACTAAAAGCAAAATGAAAAATTTAGAATCTTTACAATTTCTTTTTTTAATATTTTGAATTTTGAAGAAATAATAAAATTTTGTTCACTTGAATTATAGGTAAAATTATGAATCACAAAATTTTGAACGTTGAAATGAACGAAATATTTTTCATTAAAAGATTTTCTTAAATTACTGATTGTAATAAAAATTAAAAATCTAAATTTAACATTTAGAAATTTTATAATTAATCATTTTTCTACGAGACACAAAAATTCTTATAATAAAATTTTACTTTGAAGAAGAAATTAATAAATTTCGTTCACTCGAACGTTCAGAAGTTTACAGGAACTTGAAAATGAATTTTTTTCGTTCTCAATTTTAGAGACAAAAGAATTTTATACTAACTTAAATTAGTGGACTTTTCGCCTGCTTATATTTGCGGAAAGTAAATAAAATTCAGAAATAAATAAAATTATAGATAAAAATAAAAGAAAAAAAATGAAGAGAAAGAAAAGAAGAAAATAAAAGGAAAAAGTAAAAAATAAGCAGAAAATAAATATAAAAAGTAAATAAAAATAAGAAATAATCAGATTTTTCTCTCAGTTGTCATAAGACCTTGAAATTTTTATCCGTTTCTTTCCCCCGAACGGCAATTTGGACGTTATTTTTTGATAATAATTTTATTTTCTATTTTTTTGTACTAAAAAAAATATTTAAGTATTTTATGTTAGTATTAGATGAAAGTGAAGAATTAATTGACTTTAACCACTTTTACCACATAACTAAGTTAACGAAATACATACACACAATTAACGATTTCCCAACGGAAACTGTAGTGTGGCGATTATTCACTTTCGTAAAGTTTCATTTCGTGCCTGTTACGTGCAAATATATTTTTAATTAATTAACTTCACGTACGTGTATTAAATCACTTTTTTATCTCTCTCTCCCTCTCTTTTTCTCTCTATCTCTCTTTTTTTTGCGAAATTTATCACCGTAAATTTCTATATTTATTCGAAAGAATCGAAATCAAAGTCTGTAAAATTAGACAATAAAATCATAAAACCGTTAAAGTTGATTCCGTTGGATTCTTTTTATAAATTTGAGTTACGGATTTTTTTTCTCTCTCTTTTACTCGAATGAAACATATTTTCACTGTTACGCTTTCTGGAGCTCCTTATGAAGGTATATAAAACTATGTAAACTCCGACGATATATCATATAATTCATATCTCGTTAAAATCAGAATTAGGTGTTCGACTTTTGCTGCTTGATAATAAATTATCTTTATCTTCGAGTTGATTATATTGAACTGTGAACTGATTACTTTCTCATTCATGTTAAAACAGTATAATGTGCAGAGATCAATTGCGTGACTGTAGGGAATTTATTTGTTTGAAGTGCAAATATTTTTTTTTTATTTTTGCAATATTGGAAGTTTATTTTTGTTGGGGAAATTTTTATTTTTAGTATTATGTAAATTCTATTTATTTCTTAATTATAGAAGAGAATAATTAATTATAGAGTAATGTATAATTATACTATTTATATATACTGAAAGAAAAGTTTATATTCGATTCGAAGAAAATTTATTTGATTCAAACAAAATTTATTCAATTGAAACAAAAATTATTATGTTCCGAAAGAGTTGAAAGTTCAAATGAACGACTATTTTATTTATTATATCATTAAAATTTAAATTTTGTTAGAAAATATTTGTTTTGACAATTAAAAAATTAATTCTTTTCTAAAATGTTAAACTTATTTTATTTTGAACATTATTCTGGTAATTTTTGAAAATATTTAAGTATTGAATAATATTCGTTTCATTTGAACGTTTGAAAACTTTAGGAAAAAAATTATTCAATTCGAATAATTACTTTTTATTAAATAAATATTTATTAGCATCGAATAATTTTTACTTCAGTCAATTAAATTTTATTTGCTTCAAATAATGAAATTTTTGGTTCAATTACAATTTATTTGATTGTTTTGATTCTGTTTTGATTTTGAAAAAAAATTTTTAATTCAAGTAGATATTTATTTGACTATAGACAAGTAATCGATTATTTAAATCAAATAAATTTTTTATTTGTGGATAAATATAAATTAATAGAGACATAAAAAAATATTAATTAATAAAAGAAAAAAATATGAAAATAATTAATTTACAGAGATCAATTAATTGAATTAATAGAGACACAATGTGGGCAATTGATACTGCCCCAAAAATATAAATGAATAAAAACAGAAAAATAAAAATATAATCAATTTATAGCAAGATTAGTTAAAAAAAAGAAATAAAGTCATAAAAAAATATAAATTAATAAAAACAGAAAAATACAAATATAATTAATTTATAGAGATTAGTTGAATAAATTCATAGAGACGTAAAAAATATAAATTTATTAATAATTAATCAGCAAAATATAATTAATTTATAGAGATTAGTTAAATAAATTAATAGAGACAAAATTAATAAAAACAAAAAAATACAAAAATAAATTTTTGTACATTATGTGATTGAGTATTAAATTTATCAAAATTTTTTTACCCTTAAAATTAATATATAAAGAGCGCTTTTTTATTAAAGATGCGTACACTGGAATATATAATTTCGTATCATGTATATATTTGTTTATGTTGTCATTGTTATATTTTTGCCTGTTGCCTTTAAATTGTATATCATTTATATTGAATGTGAAACTATATAGGAGCATTATTCAGCTTCGTCTAACACAATATTGTCTTTGATTATTCAACGAATTGGCAATTGTTCGACTCACCTACTTTATAGCGAATTAGTCGTTATGTTGATAAATTGAATCTGACAAATTTTTTGTTCTCAAGAATATTTTTTTTCTTTCGCCTCGTATATAATTATTTTCGATCAAGCGATTTTTATTCATATTTAAATTTTATATTGTTCTAATACACGCAGAACTTGAATCAAACTAAATTGATTTAAATTTCTCTATAAGAGAAATGTGTAAAATGAATTAATTATTTATTCCGAAAGAGGGGGAATTTCATTATAATTTGAATATTTAGAAGGTAATTGGATTATCGCTTTTCTATAAATTTTTATTCAGTTTGCTCTCGTTCTTGGCTTCTCTTTTGTTATTCTTCGAATCTTCAATTTTATGGTTTGCATTTTTTGGGGGAAATATTTAAAATTTTAAATCTTTAATTCTTACAATTATAGTTCTTTAACTATCACTTTTTTTTAATTAGAAATTTTTTTAGTTATGTTAGAGAAAAAAATTTCTTTGGAAAAATTTTGGTTTTTTGAAACTTAAAAATCTTTTTGCATTATTTTCGAAGAGTTTTTAAACTTAGAAATATTTTTATTCACTCTGTAAATTTGAATTATAGTAAAATTTGACTAATTATTAGTAAAGTTCTACAGAAATTACACAATTTTTTTTCCACAAGAAACTAAAAATTTGTTAACACCAAAAAATATGATTGACAAATTAAAATTATGAACATTTTTTTCTTTATTTTATAAAATAGTCCAAAAATATAACTAAAAAAAAAATGTAAAAACAATATAAATACCAAAAATGTAAGTAAATAGATAAAGAAAAATATCAGAAAAATCGGAAGTGAAATTTTCGACTCGAGAGTTTTTAGACAAATAATAATAATTGGTTTTGTCGAAATTTTCTGTTTTTCGCATAGGAGCTAATAGAAAAGTTTGAAGAAGTTTTTTGTCATATTAAATAAGGGTTGCATTCAATAAGCAACTATTATCGGCCTTGGAAGGACAATCCGGGGACAACCCGTATATAAAAGTGGGTCATGACCCAGCTCTCTGCACCAATTCTTCGATCTTCATGCTTCACTCTCAGATTTCAAAATGCTTCATGTATATACAGATGCCAGTAGGGGATTCATTAGAAAAGCTCCACATTCGTAGGAAAAAAGCCTTTGAATCCTATTTGCCGTCCTAGAAAATTGGCAAATGTATTAATCCGCAAGCTTGTCGTGCTTTAATATTTGCTTTTTTATGGCACAAGGAGAAAAGTTTATCTAAACTTTGTTGAATTAATTTATTATGTAGATTTTAGGTTTAGATTTTTTTACATCCTTGACGATATCTTTGGATTTTTCATTCTTTATCCCTTTACTTATTATGTTAATATTAATGCACTGGAAAAAAATTTATTTGATTCAAGTAATCGATTAATTGACTATTTTATTATCAATTAAATGTTTACTTGAATCAAATAATATTTATTGGAGTCAATTAAATGGTATTTCAACCAATAATTTCAGTATTTGAAGCAAATACCATTTAAATGACTCCAATAAATATTATTTGATTGAATTAAATATTTTATTGATAATGGTCAAGTAATCGCTTATTTGAATCAAGTAAATTTTTTTTCAGTGTGTTAATATTAATATTATTACTTAAACGCTAATTTAGGGTCTTTTTCCCATCTTTGAGAATTTACTCTACTTTAAATTTGTTAACCGTTGAAATAAAAAAATGATTTTAAAAAATTTTAATAAAGTCATTGGAAAAAATTTTAAAAAATTTTTTAAATTGTTTAATCTTTAATTCTTTAATTCAATTATTTTCACAAATTTTTAATATCTACTATTTAAAAAAAAATTTTTCCCAATAGAATTGAATAATTTAAAAAAAATGTTTATAAACTTCTTTGAAAAAATTCAATTATTTTCATAAATAAACAAATTTTCACAGGAATTCAATTATTGAAAACCGAATTTTCCAAATAGTTTTCGAAAAAAATCAATTATTTAAATAGATTTTTAAAAAAATCTTCGCAAGAATTCAATTATTTTTATAAATAATAAAATTCTTTGGAAGAATTATTTAAAAAAATTGTAATGTAATTCTTTATAATAATTGAGTTGTTTTCAATGTAACTTTAATAAAATTTTTTGAAAGAATTCAATTGTTTTCATAAATAATATACAATTTTTGAAGAAATTCAATTCTTTAAAAATAAAACACAATTTTCATAACATTTTTTAATAAAAATAATTTCTTTAAAAATATTTTTTTAAAATTCTTCTCAAGAATGTAATTATTTTAAAAACTTTATTAAAGTTTTTTGACAAAAATTCAATTATTTTCAAAAATAATAAAACTCATCGCTGGATTTCAATTATTTTTAATACAATTTTGAAAAAATTCCTCAAAAAAAAGCAATTATTCTTAAATATTTTATTAAAATTCTTTGAAAGAATTCAATTATTTAAAAAAATTGTAATGAAATTCTTTATAATAATTGAGTTGTTTTCAATATAGCTTTAATAACATTTTTTGAAAGAATTTAATTATTTTCATAAAAAAATAATATACAATTTTCAAAGAACTTCAATTCTTTAAAATTAAAACACAATTTTCATCAAATTTTTTAATAAAAATCATTTCTTTAAAAATATTCTTGTTAAATTCTTTTTAAGAGTGCAATTATTTCAAAAACTTTAATAAAGTTTGTTGATATTCAATTATTAATTATTATTATTATTATTTTTAATTTAATTATTAATTTTTATTATTATTTTTGAACATTTAATAAAGTTTGTTGATATTCAATTATTTTCGTAAATAATAAAACTCATCGCAGGATTTCAATTATTTTTTATATAATTTTAAATTAATTCCGTTAAAAACGCAATTAATCTTAAAAATTTGAACAAAATTGAATAAAATTTCGAAATAATTCAATTATTTAAAAAAAATTGATATAATTTATTTCTTACAGTGTAATAATTATTTTCAATTCATATTTAAATGAATTTAATTATTACATATTAAAAAATTTAATGCAATTCTTGGTAAAAATTTAATTTTCTTTTTAAAAATGTTGATAAAGTTTTTTGTAAGAATTAAAATTTAAGAAATATTCAATTATTCAATAAGTTATTTATTTTTGTATTTAAATAATTGAATTCTCGTAGAAGTTTCTAATAAGAATTGACTTAGAATTGAATAAAATAAAATGATTAAAGCTTTGAATAATTTTATTTATTTAAATTTTAACAAAAAAATTGAGAAATTATAAAAAAATTGAGTCGTCAAGTTTAATTTTTTCATGGCTATTTTTTTCCTTTTTTTCTGTCATTAAGTTACTTTTTTAAAATTAATTATCGAGTACGAAGCCTGTGATTGCTTAAAATTTAGAGATTTAGTGACACATTTTTGTGGTAGAAAAAACGTAATTTACTTTTTATTATTTTAGTCTTTGTTGGTGTAAATTTAAATTGCAACTCGTATTGTTAAAGTGATGCTTTCCTGCTTTTCAAATTAAAAAAAAATTCTTGTCTAGTTTTTCTAGAATAAAAACTAGTTTCGAAATTTTTTTTCACTTTAAACTATTATTTTTTGTTGTTGCTTTTTTCTATTGCCTCTTTTGAAAATTATTCCTAAAATTTTCGCCTTTAGAATTTTTCGCAATTCATGTCTTTTGTACAATTAAATACAATTTTTTCGGTTCGTACTTTGTGGAATTTTTTTCTTTTTCATTATTATTATTATTATTATTATTATTCGTATGCGAATGCGCAAAATAAATGTTCGGTTCGTATATATTCAATTTTTATTTTCAATTATTATTCAACATATGTGCAAAATGAAATTGTATCTACGGTGTATAGATGTGTATTTCTCTCTATTGTTCGGCGGAAGAGTTTGAAGGTCGACGGAAAACTAAATCACGTGTAATATTAGCTTTTTAACCGCACTGCGAGAGAGATGAGTGATTGTGAACTGCACCCGCAATGTTGTTATAATAATCACAATTTCATATCGCAGCGTATATTTTATATAAATTAGGTACAAAGAAAATGGCTAATTTTCTCTCGTTGTTTTATAGTTTAGATGAAGAAAAAAACGCAGTGCTTTCGCGAAACTCGGCACGTGCATGAATAAATTACACTATCACATTATGCAATAACCTTTTGTGCACGAGGTTTCCCTCGTAAATGCATTGGTGCAAGGTCGCACCCGTTAGCGGGTGCAAATTGTTCCTTTCGGATTTTATTTAACGTTCAAATAAATTCGAAAAGGGGAAAAAGTATTTTCTTTTTTTCGTTTGGTTATTTTGTGTTTGTTTCAGGTTAAGGTTTTGATTTGTTTGTGGCAATTAGGGAAGAGTGTATTTCATTCGCTGATTAGGGAGAAACGAAATCTTTTTGCGGCAACACTACTGATTTAATTTGCTTATTCAAGTAAATCAGGGTTGTCACAAATATTTAATTTTATTTTTCCCTAAACTTTCCCAGATTTCCTGACAAAATTTTCACTTTTTCCTTGGCACTGAAGAATATTCTGATTCACTCCAAAAATTATTAGATACTCAAAAAAATGTTCTATTACATTTATTTATAAATTTCTTCAAAAGTAAAATTATTTGAAAACATCAATAACTAATTTTCTAAATAAATATTTAATCATTATTATTATTTTTCCGTAGGAATTAAAATTCTTCAAAACATTCAAATTCAAACCTTTTTGAAATTCAATAACTTACAAGAATATTATTACAAAACATGAAGAAGGTGATCGCTTTCTTCATGTTTTCTAATAATTTAAATGACCATAAAGTTTTTCAAAAAAATTTAATTATTTACACAAAGCGTAATGAAATCCTTCGCAAGAATTCAATTATTTTTACAAGAAGTAAAATTTCTCAAAAAAAATTCAATTATTTAAAAGAAATGTATGAAAATTCGTTGCAAAAATTCAATTATTTTTTTTACAAATAATAAATCGATTGTTCGGTAAATAATTTTCAAATCAATTTTTATTAGAAAATTTTAAAAGAATTCAATTATTTAAATTAAAAAATAAATAATTTATTGAATAATTGAATGTTTGTTAAAATTGAATTCTCATAAAGAATTTTATTAACAAATTTAAATAATTGAATTCTTTTGAAAATTTTTAATAACATTTATAAGAATAATTACATTTTTCGAGGAATTCGATTAAAATTGTATCAAAAATAATTGAAATCCTGCGATGAGTTTTATTATTTATGAAAATAATTAAAATTTTGCTAAAATAATTGAATTTCAGAGAAGAATTTTATTATTTATAAAGATACTTGAAATTTTGACAAGAATTTTTTTTAATTAAATTCCTGTGAAAATTTTATTACTTATGAAAATAATTGAATAATTTCGAAGAAATTTAATAAAAATTTTGTAAATAATTAAATTCCTGTAAAATTTTTAAAAATAATTGTATTTCGAAGAAGAATTTTATTATTTATAAAAATAAACAAATGAATGTAGAAATTCGAAGAAGAATTTTATTATTTATATAAATAAACAAATGAATGTAGAAATTCAATTATTTTTAAAAATAATAAAATTCTTTGCAGAGATTCAATTATGTTCGAAAATTCAAAAAAAAAGAAAACTCGTCCAAATTTCAATTATCGTTAAAATAAATCAAATTCTTCTCCAAGATCTATTTTAATAAAATTTTTGAAAGGAATTCAATTCTTTAAAAAAAGTTTTTGATTAAATTCTAAGCAAACTTTAAATTATTTTCATAAATATTAAAAATTTCACGCAGTAATTCAATTATTAACAAATTTTTTATAAATTTCTTCGCAATAATTCAATTATTTTCATAAATAATAAAATTCTTCACTGAGGTTCAATTATTTTCATGAATAATAAAACTCGTTGCAGAATTTAAATTATTCTTAATATAATTTTAAATCGAATTCCTCGAAAAATTGAAAACAAATTTCAAATTCTTCAAAATTTTATTAAAATTCGTTGAAAGAATTCAATTATTTAAGTTGATAAAGTTCTTTATGAGAATTCAATTTTGAAAAACATTTAATTTATTCAATAAAATATTTATTTTTTATTTAAATAATTGACTTCTTGTTGAATTTTCTAATAAAAATTGATTTAAAAATGAATTTCAGTTAAAATGTTAGATAATAAATAATTGAATGTTAAAAACATTAAAGCATGAATTTTTTGAAATAATTGAATTTTAAAAATGTTTCAAATTGAAATCTTTGAAAATTTGAATTTTTCTTACTTTTAACTGACAATTTTGTATGAATTAATTTTTTTGAAAAAGTTTCATTGAATTTTTTAAAAAATTATTTAAAGTTTTTATTTTCTAAATATTTAATAGAAGAATTTTTGAATAATTGAAATGTAGTTAAATTGAATTGTAACCGAATGGATTTGAAAATTTCCGAGGAACTTTTGCAAAAATTATTAAAAATAATTAATAACTAATAATTGATTTCTTTCAAAGAATTTTAAAATAATTATATTTTTCGAAGAATTTACTTAAAATTGTATTAAAAATAATTGAAATACTGTGGAGAATTATATTATTTAGGAAAATAATTGAATTCTTGCAACGTAGGTATTTTAACGGAATTAATTTAAAATTGTATTAAAAATAATTGAAATCCTGCGATGAGTTTTATTATTTATGAAAATAATTAAATTTTTTGTCAACAAACTTTAATAAAGTTTTTAAAATTCTTGAGAAGAATTTAACAAAAATATTTTTAAAGAAATGATTTTTATTAAAAATTTTTATGAAAATTGTGTTTTAATTTTAAAGAATTGAAGTTCTTTGAAAATTGTATATTAAATTTATGAAAATAATTGAATTCATTCAAAACATTGTATTAAAGTTATATTGAAAACAATTCAATTATTATAAACAATTTCATTAAAATTTATGAAAATAATTGAATTCTTGCAACGAATTTTATTAAATTTATTTAAATTAAAGATTTTAATTTATTTCATTTTTTTAAACAATTGAAATCCTGTGAAAAATTTTATTATTTATAAAAATAATTAAATTCTTGCAACGATTTTTATAACATTTTTTTAAATAATTGAATTCGTTTAAGAAATTTTATTAAATTAGTAAATTTTTTAAATATTTGAATTTCAGCGAAGAATTTCATTATTTGTGAAAAGTAATTAGATTCTTGCAAAAAATTTTTCAAAATAATTACATTTTTCGAGTAATTCATTTAATATTGCATTCATTTAATAATTGAAATCCTATGAAAAATTTTATTATTTATGAAAATAATTGTATTCTTGCTATTTTTGTAAATCATTTAATATTTTTTGATAAATTTTATAAAAATTTAAATTATTAGACTGAATCAAAATATTTTTTAGTGTCAGGGGAAAAAAATTAAATTTTTGTGACAACCCTGATTTATTTGATTCTAGTAAATATTTATTTGACGATTATTATTTGGTAATAGTTGGTTATTTGAATCAAATAATTTTTTTTTGTGTATCAATAAATATTTGATGCTCTATTGTGTGTTTCCTAGTTTTATTTCAACAAGATAAATTTCAATTTAAGTCAATTAAATAATATTTGCTTCGAATTTTGAAATTATTCAAATACAATTAATTTGATTTAAATGAAAATGAATTAAAAATGATTTGTTTCAAATAAATATTTATTTGATAATAATAAACAACAAACAAAATTGTATCTAATACAATAATTTATTAATATATTAATTATTAGGTATTATTATATTAATATATTAATTTAATTATTATTTTTAATTTATTAATTATTATTAATAATTTATTATCAAATTTAAAAATTTTAAATTAAGTGAATTTTTAAATGAAGTTTCTAATTTAGATACAGTGGATTCTAATACAGTTACAATGCAATCGAACGTAATTATCATTAAAGCGAGCATTAAAGTCTAATGCAAGCATAATAAAAAAAAATTATGAGAACATTTTGGCGAACGCGAGCGGAATGAAAATTTCTTTTGACCTTGATCGAAACTTGATTGGACTGGGCAAGTTCTTTTGCGATAGGTTTTCTTGTCGAGTCGTTTGTTGTGCGCAGAGATAAAATCGAGTACAGATTCTTATTTTCCCCCCGACTCACAAACTAGCTCTTATGCTTTGACTCGATAAATTAAATCGCGCGGGGAGGGAGAAGAAACTAAAGAGAAAAAAGACAAGAAAGAAAAAAAATTAAGAACGTGGGCGTACGTTAAATAGACCGAGAAAAAGGTTGTTCTTTAAGAAAACACCGCTTCGTTCAGCTTTGATGCGACGTTCATTCTTTAATGATCAGTTGTTTTTCACTTCTTTACAAACAAATAATTTGGAACTTTTTACTAAAAATGTTTTTATTTTTTAATTTTACTGAAAATTTTACTTTCTTTTTTTTTAAAAGTGAATATTTTTGCTGATATGTAAAATAGTGTGGCTGAATTTTCTCACTAATTTGAATTTAGAGGAACAACTATAAAAATTTGCAGATTGTAAAATAAATCCGAAAGTTGACGTACGAGAGTATGAAGTATCAATGTTGAAAAAAGAATTTGTCGCTATCATATTTAAAATTACCGCATGGCGAAGTGAAAGGGCCACATATACCGAAAGGTTATTTTTATTGCACAATTTTCTATATTATATCTTATCTAACACTTTCGAAATTTTGTTCAAATTAAAAATATTTTATTCAAATGGATTAATTTTCGATATTCTGGTGTTAATATATTTAATTTTTATATTTTCATCATTTATATGATTAATATGCGTATAAAACAGTAAAAGTTGTTTTCAAATTTTTCCTCTTTCATTTCTCGAGCAATGTTTTTCAATAATAAAGCCTGAAATTTTCAACTGTGAGTCTCAAGAAAAATTTTAGGTTCCTGAAGCGTCAAAAATAATTTTTTTTCCCGAAGTCGAAAAGAATAATTACTTCAGAAGTGATTAAAAAATTGCGCTGAACTTTTTTCTACTCGTTTCTAATTTCTAGGCTTCGCTCCCATCTACTGAAACCTACTATTTACTAGTTTTTTTACGTTATGCTACTATTTGGGTACTTTTTTTAGATTTCAGAAACTAAAAGCTACTATTTCTGTTTTTTTTAGAATTTCCACTTCTTTAAATTCGCAAATACTAGAAATCAAAAAATTATTCTCAAAAATTGTAATCAAATTCTTTAAAACGATTCAATTATCTTCAAAAAATATTTGAAAATCAATTATTTTCAATATTTAATATTTGTCAGAAAATTTCGTAAAATAATTCAATTGTTTAAAAAAAATTGATTAAATTCATCCAAAATTCAATTATTTTCATAAATAATAAAATTTTCACAGGAATTCAATTTATTTAGAATAATTAGCATTTTCAAAAAAATTTCAAAAAAATTAATTATTTAAAACAATGTTCATAAAATTCTTATGAAGAATTCAATTATTTTTAAAAATAACCAATTTTTTCACAGAAATCCAATTCCTTTTAAACATTTTCATAAATATTTTTGTAATAATCCAATTATTTTCATAAATAATAAAATTTTTCTCAGGAATTCAATTATTTTTGGAAATTTCAATAACATTCTTAGCAACTATTATTCATTTGTTTTCATAAATAAAATTAAATTTCATCGCTGGATTTCAATTATTTTTAATACTATTTTTAATTAATTAATAGAAAAATTCAATTATTTAAAATAAAATTTTAATAATATTTTGAAAAATTGAATTATATAAAACAATTTTTATAACATTCTTATAAACAATTCAATTATTTTGAAAAATTACCAACTTTTTCACAGAAATTTAATTATTTTTAAACATTTTAATAAAATTTATCGCAAAAATTCAATTATTTTCATAAATAATAAAATTCTTTTAAGGAATAATTGAATTCTTGGCAAGAATTATATTGAAATCTAAAAAAATAATTGAAAAAGAATATTTAAAAATAATTAAATTTCTGTGAAGAAGAATTTAAAAAAAAATTTTTTTAAATAATTGATTTTTTCGAGGAATTGAAATTAAATTTTTAAGAATAATTACATTTTTTGAGCAATTCCTGTAAAATTACATTAAAAATGATTGAAATCCTGCGATAAATTTTATTATTTATGAAAATAATATTCAATAATAGTTTGCCAAGAATTTTATTAAAATTTTAAATTGAATTTTTCACAGAGGTTCAATTATTTAAAAAGCTTTTAATAAAATTCTTGATAAAAATTCAATTATTTACATAAATAATTCTTCGAAAGAATTCAATTATGTCGATAAATAAGAAAATCATTCCCGAAAATTCAATTATTTTGGTGCATTTTAATGAAATTTTTTGCAAAATTCAATTATTTTCATAAATAACAATATTCATCACAAGAGTTCAATTATTTTTAAAAGTAATAAATTTCTTTTTGGAAATCCAATTATTTTAGAAAATTATAATAAAATAATTTTCAAGAATTCAATTATTTACAATAAAATTTTCATAATATTTATTACATTTCAAAAAATTTAATTATTTAAAACAATGTTCATAACATTCTTATGAAAAATTCAATTATTTTCAAAAATAACGAATTTTTTCAGAGAAATTAAAGTATTTTTAAACATTTTAATAAAAATTTTCGTAATAATTCAATTATTTTCATAAATAATAAAATTCATCGCAGGATTTTAATTATTTATAAAAATAATAAAACTTTTCAAAGAAATTCAATTCTTTTTAAACATTTTAATAAAATTTTAATCAATAACAATATTCGTCACAAGAATTCATTTATTCTTAAAAGTAATAAATTTCTTCTTGGAAATTCAATTATTTTCATAAATAATAAAATGCTTTTTAGGAATTCAATTCTTTTCAAAAAAATTTAATAAAATGCAACACAGGCTTTCAATTTTATGCAAACTCTAATTTAAATAATTGAATAATAATTATTTAAATTATAGTTTGCATAAAACTTGTCGAAAGAAATCAATTATTTAATAATTTTTATAAAATTCTTCGTTACTTTTTAATACTTTTTTAAAATTAATTAAAAATTAATTAAAAATTAAATGAATGAAAAAATGAAAATTAGTGACTTCTATAAAAAGTGAAAATGATAGTTTTCGACGCTAGAAGTCGACGCTAACTTCGCAGGGACATGAAATATTAAGAAGAATTTTTTGAAACTGTTAAAGAATTTTTGACGTTTAAAATTGAGAAAAAATTATTTTCTAAGAATGAAATTCAAATTTGAACTGCTTTTTAGTTAAAATATTTAATAGTTAAAGCAGAAAAAAAATTAAGTGATGACAAAAAAATTGTCGTTTATTTAAAAGTTGAAAAGGGAATATTAGTAAAAATTTGAACTGATTCATATGATTTGGTATAGAGATAGTAGTTAAAAGGTTTAATTTTCCAAAAAGAGAATTTGAAAACAGGTTTTTGAATTGCTATTGTTTGCGTGTTTTAAGATTGTCGTTGCCTTGACCACAAGATTAAGGTACACATACATATATAGAAGCAGCGAAGCTTTTTTGCGGTCATTGCCCACTTGATTGCATACATATATCGCATAGGCTCGATAGCATCTTCTAGCTCTTTATAATATGCCTTCACAGTTTCTTTTGCTATTCGTCACTTTCTTTGCTCTTCGTTAATATTTTGCAATTTTGCTCAAAAAAAAGAAAAAAACTTGTTCCGCTTTTAATAATAATTCAGGTATTGATGAAAATTTTCTTCAGTCAATTTTTCTTTACTTTTTCTCACTTTTCTTCACGATCATCTCTAAACTTGAATTAGCGAAAAATCCACTAATTAAATCAGTAAAAATTTTCAATAATTCTTATAGTAAAATTCTACTATTTCCTTTAATAATTTTTTTAAATTTTCTAATTTTTTAAGTTTTACAATTTTTACTAAAGTAGTCCTGGAAGGTATTTTTTAATAATTTCCAATTCAAAATTAAAAAAATTCACATATTAACAAATTCTAATTTACTAAAAATAAATATTTTCAAAAATTTTAATGAAATTCTTCGAGCGAGAATTCAATTACTTTTATTAATAACAAACTACTGCACAGGAAGGAAGTAATTTATTTTCAATGCAATTTTAATATTTATTACATACTCTTCGAGAGAATTTAATAATATTTAAAATTTTTAATAAAATTCTCTTCAAAATAATTTATTTATTTTCAATACAATTTTAATTAAATTCCTTGAGTGATAGAATTGTTATAAATTATCTATTTTCTTTTTCTATTCTAAAAGACTATTGAAAATTTAGTTTTTATCTCAATTCTCTTTTTTCTGTGTGACAAAACTTTCCACTCTTTGAATAATAATTTGTTTCAAGTTTTCGTAGTCTTCGTTCTATTTAAATTGAGAATTGTGTCACGTTTAGAATTGAGAGTAGGAAAAGAGGATAATTTTTCTAAAGATGAGAATAATTTTCGGGAAAAAAAAATTTGAAATCAAGTCGCTTTTCGTGCAGTAAATTTATTTTTCAAAAAAACCCTAAACGCTCGTATGAAAATATTTTTTTCAAATATAAATATTTTCATTACTCACTAAAATAAAAATCAAAAATTATGTTCTCAAAATTTTTAACGTTCAAATGAACGAAATTACTTTCCTTCTTTTTCAAATTGTTTAATTTACGTTTTTTTGAGTTTTATTGCAACTGGTAATTTTTTATGTTAAATAAATATTTCGTTCTTTTGAGCGTTATCAATTTTTTTGTCGCGTTCATTTACTTTCCTAAAATTTTGAACTTTCAAATGAAGAAAATATTTTTTTACTCCAATATTTTCAAAAATTACTAGAGTAAATTGAAAAATATTACAATAATTGTAATATTTTTCAAAATTGATTTAGTTAAAAATTATTTTTTTCATTATAAGAAACAATATTTTGCAAATAAAATTGAAATTCAAAGAATTAATAAAAATATCCTGTCTCATTATTTTTTATATAATAAAATTCGAAATCTAAAGAGAAATAAATTAATTTCGTTTAATGGAGAAAATTTGGAAGCAAATTCGGAAAAATTTTAGATGAGATTTGAAATTTACTCTAGTTTATTTTTTATTTTTATTTCAGTGACAAATTTTTGAAAATATTTGTAAATTACAAAAATATTTCGTTCATAATTTTTTTTATCACTTGTTTTAAAATTCAGTTCTGAAACAATAGCCTCGAGAATATTGTAAAGAATGAAAATGAAAATCACTTTTCAATTATCTGTATGTAGCAGTTTATCGATTTGATTTGAAGAATAGTAAAAAAAATAAATAAAGAAACAATTGAATTTTTGAACAATTCTCTTTACTAACACAGTATTGAGTTATTTTCGATCATTTTTCTTCTTGGGTATATAAATTTTTCATGTATACATTTTTCAATACACATAATTGTAACTGTATACCTGCTGGCAAATAATTCTTTTCCGCGCAATTTTTAATAGTTTCTGAAACAGTAGATAAATATATAATATGTGTATGAATACTGAAATGGGAATTTCATGTGCACATTTCATATTTAGTTATTTACGAATTCTTTTCATGATGCACACATTCAGTCAGCGATGCGCGATGAGAAAATGACGTCAAACCTTCACGCACGCGGTTAGAATTGTTTCCAATTTTCACTATGCTAGGTCAACCCGAACGGTTTCCGCCTTTCGAAAGGCAAACATTTTTTTTTTCTTTTTTTTTTTTCATGAAACAATTGGTTATACTATAAATTAATATTATTTCCACATTGTCGATGTGTGAGCTGCTTATTGCTGTTATCGTTTCATTATAGATTGTTGTCTTTCAGAAATGTCCCGCAGTTGGTGTAGTCAATTGGAAAAATTAATTTTACTTTCGATTGTATTGTTTCATTTGTAGTGTATTTTTGTAGTGAATTTTTGCGATTTTTAGTATTTTGTATTTTTCTTCTTATACTTTTGTTTGCATTTTTTTATTCTTGATTTTTTTTTACATTTTTGAATTTTTATTTATATTTTTAATTTTTACATTTTTATTAACGTATTTTTATTCTTGAATTTTTTTTACATTTTCTTAGTTTGAAATTTTTCTTTAAGTAATTTTATTCTTGAGTTTTTAATTTTTTATTTATATTTTTTATTTTTGCATTTTCATTTGTTTCTTTTTATTTTTGAATTCTTATATACATTTTTCTATAGTTTTTAATTTTGATTTACATTTATTTTCATTTTTTATTTTTGCATTTTTATTTACGTAATTTTATTTTCGGACTTTTTATTTAAATTTATGTGTATTTCTATTTATTTTTAATTTTTATTTGTTTGCTTATTTGAATTAACAATTTTTTTATTTACATTCTAAATTTGAATTAGTGAAAATTGATTGAGCCACTGATTCAGATTAATAAGAATACTCTAATTTTTATAGTAAAATTTACTATTTTGTTTAGTAATTCTAATTTTCTTTCGAATTCGAATTGAAAGAGATCATTTTTTTTACAAGATATTTTTAATTTACTCTCTGAAGTTAAATTATTTATAAAGATATTTAATTTGATTGAAAAAAGTTAGTCACTGCTTCAATTATTATAGTAATATTTTTTCTAATAAAACATAGATAAAAATGGCCAGTTATTAATTAAATTCACTATAAAGTTGGGCCAAATTCACTAAAATTTTCCATAACTAATTTAATTAGTTTAATTTGACTATTTTCTTAGTTATTTTCTACAAATAATCACTACTAAATAATTATTTTCTACTAATTATTAGATAATGTCTTCTAATAATTACTTATTTTGTACTAGTAATTATTTTAATGCTCTAATAATACATTATTAATATTTATTACATTATAATTATTATTTAGTATTTTCTACAAATATTTAGTTATTTGTTACTCATAAGTTATTTTCTACTACTAAATAGTAATTTTCTACCAATAATAGTTAATTACTAAAATTACTGCTAAATAAATAATTGTTACACCCAGAGAAATAATTTATTTGAATTTTTTTGAAACAAATAAAAATTTTCTAAATTGAAAAATGTTCTAACTAATTAGTAATTTTTTACTAATAATAATTAATTACTAAAATTACTGCTAAATAATTAATTGTTAGTTATTTTCTACTAATAATTACTTATTTTCTAAAAGTAATTATTTTAATACATTAATAATAGTTAATTACTAATTATTACTACTGTGCAATAAATAATTAGATATTTTTTAATAACAATAAAAATTAGATGATTATGGAGATGAGTTAATAATAAAGTTGTTGTTTACTTCCAGTGGGGAAAAGGAAGGTGAAAAAAAGGAGAAGGAAAAGGAGAAGAAGAAAGGTAAGCTGAATAAATGAGTGTTAATTAAAAAAAAAATATTTCTGACATTTTTGTAATCAAGGCGCCATTAATGTAGTATCATTTTCACTGTTTCGAAATTTTTGTCAAAAAACAATTTTTTTTTTTTAAGAATTCGAATTTTTAATGTCAAACTTTTTTCACATTCATGAGTCTAGTAAAATTACTTTTCTTAATTTGGAAAAAATTAAATAAAAATAAAGTAAAAAGAAAAGTAAAAAAATTGAGAAAAAACAGTAAAAAAAATGGAGTAAAAATGGAATAAAAAATAGATTAAAAAACAGAGTAAAAAATGGAATAAAAAAATAGATTAAAAAATAGAGCAAAAAATACAGACTTAATAGAATAGAAAAAATACTCTAAAAAAATTTGTTCCTTCCTTTTCCTTTCAAAAGAGATTTGATGCTATTAAGGAGAAATTTTTGAACTCGTATACAATCCGGCTGTTCAGACTCAATAAAATAAAAAAAAATCCCTCCTCTCTTAAAATAATCGTCTCGTATTTATTTTCCATTTATAAAAAATTTCTTTTTAGACTTCTAATGTATTTTTTTCCAATTTTAGAAAATGCCGTCCAGCCGCACTGTCACATCACTCTGAAATGTACCCGAGAGGTGAGTGACTTCCGATCTGTCTGAGAGAATATTTTTAGATTTCTTGTCCTAAAAAAGAAAAAAAAATGAGAAAGGAAAAATGAGAATCAATCATCAAGTGCGAGTGTGAATGGAGAAGGTCGATCGAGAAATTTTGGGGGAATAGTTGAAGAATAGGAATTAGAGAAACTTATCAAAATCTCCCCTTTGATTTTTTCAAAAGGGTGTACAAGGATTTCTTTAAAAAGAAAATAAAAATGTATTCTTAAGCCCTTAATTTTGAGGACTTTCGTCTCCAGGATGTTTCATTTCCTGTAATTTTGTTTTATATTTACAGATTGCAGGTTTCAATGGTTTGAGTGACGCCTTGAAGAGACTCGATTTCTTATCAGCTGTTCATGACTGTCGTCGCTTCAATTATATCGTCAGACTCTTAGATTTGCTTGTGAGCCACAGGATGGGAGGGCTTAGCGGATGTGCCCAACGTGTTCTTTTTAACATGCTCGAGGAAGTTGCATTAGAAGGTATTGAATTGAATACGAAAATTGATGATCGTTTATTTATTGCTGTTAATTGCGATAATATGCGCGGAAAAGTATAATTAATTTACTGCAAATCTTCTTCTTTTTAATACTAACTACAATTTTTATTTAATTTTGTCTAAAGTTGGTGTTTTCGATTTTAGAAAAGAGAAATTAATTTTCTAGACGATCCACAGCTTTTGAATGTTCAAATAAACGAAATTTTTTGCCAATGTGAATATTTATTCATATTTTGGCAAAAAATTTCGACTGTCATAAAAAACAAAAAAAAAACTAAAACAAAAAATTCTAAAACTATTTAGAATTTTATTTACATATTTCCAAATATTTAGAAGCTTTAGAATTATTTTCAATTACTTGGTGCAATATTATTGCAAGAAAAAACTAATTTTGAAGAGCAAGTAATTTATTTAAACGTTCGGAACTTTGGGGATAAATTAGGAGGAAATTATTTTTTCTACTTGAATTAATTTTCGTTTTTTTGGATTTTTTGCAGTGTCCTTATCGCAACAACAAACTGGAAAATTAAGACGACTTATAGAGAGGGTTCGAGCCTTCAGCGCTGGTTGCTGTTGGGGAGGCAGAGCTCTGGGTTCAGTCATTTTGTGGGAGAAACATAAAGCAGCTCTCGAGCGAATTTTGCATATCGCCTCGTCGATTACTATTACACAGGTTGTGATTAGAATTTTTCTCTTTAGAAAAATCATCATCTGTTTTATTTGCACGTTCAAGATATTATGGGACGTGAACTTCGCCAAGTTTATGATAAATAATTTAGAAGAAACGATTTTAGAGAAATTATTTTTCTCTTCAAATTTTGTGTAAACTTTTTTGTCTGGAAAAATTTCAGTGTTGATACGATTTTCAGGGTTGACACAAATAAGAGAAAAGTCGAGGAATTTTATCAAAAGTATTGGAGAAAGGATTCATTTTCTCGAATCGATTTTTAAAAATCTGATATTTAGAGTTCATCAAGTTGTGAAAATATTAAAAGCCTCATTTTTATTGAATTTTTTTTTAAAGTGATGAACTTTGAAAAAAAAAGAAATTTAGAAATTAATTTATTTTACATAATTTTGCGTTAATTTGTGAATTTTTTTATATTTTGAAAGATAACATTTTTGATAACTTTTTATACTACTTCTAGAATTTTTGTAAAAATTTCTAATGTTGCATCTAAAATAATTTAATTCTTATATTGAATTTTATGGAAATTTTTGAAAATAATTAAATTGTTTCGAAGAATTCAATTAAAAATATATTGAAAAAAATTCAATTCCTGACAAGAATTTTACTAAAATTATATTATAATTTTTAAAAATAATTGAATTCTGTCGAGAAATTTACTATAATTGCATTGAGAAAAATTGAATTCTTGCAAAGAATTTAATTATTTATGAAAATAATAAAATTCTTGCAAATTTTTTCGACGAATTTAATTAAAATTGTATTAAAAATAATTCAATTATTATATAGACTTTTATATATATTTTTAAAAATAATTGAATTCTGTCGAGAAATTTTATTAAAGTTGTATTGAAAAGAATTTATTTTCTGCGTAGAATTTTATTGTTTGTAAAAATAATTGAGTTCTCGTCAATTTTTTCGACGAATTTAATTAAAATCGTATTGAATGTAATTCATTTCTTCTATAGAGTTTTAACATTTTTGAAAATAATTAAATTCCTATGAAGAATTTTAAATTAAAATTTTTAAAAATAATTGAATTGCTGCAAAAAATTGTATTATTTATATAAATAATTGAATACTTGAAAATTTTCACGGAATTGAATTAAAATCTTATTGAAAATAATTAAATTCTTTTATAGAAGTTTATTTAAATTTTGAATCATAAATTATTAAAAATTAAGTTGCTATTTAAACATAAAAAAATTTTATAATTTACATAAATTATTATAATTACTATAAATTATTAAGAGAACAATTTTGTTCAAAAATTCAATAAATAATTGAAATTTGGTTGAATTGAGTTTGAAATTTTCCTAATAAATAATTGAATTTTGCAACGTTTTGAATTCAAAATTTTGGAAAATCTTAACTCCTTTGGAAAAGTAATAATAATAATTAAATATTTATATAAAAAAAAATTATTAATGTTTCGAATAATTTTGAAATTGAAAGTAATCACAAATAAATGTATTAGAAACATTTTCTTATATATAAAATCATTTTTAGAGCGAAACAAAATTTTCTTTAGAGTCAGGGAAAAAGTCAAAATAAATTTTGTTTTTAAATAAGGGAAAAGTGAGAGAAAAACAAAATCAAATTTTTGTGCTCAACCCTGAATTCTGCGGAAAATCTGAAATTTTTATGGCATTTTTTTAGTTAAGAAAACTTGGAAAAATTTTCAACAGATTTTATTCAAAAACAAGTCGAATAATTTAGAATTATATAATAATTAGGCTATAATATTAATACAAATAATTAATAAAATATTAATTTAATTCATATGCTTAAATGTTGGAATAAATAAATAATTGAGATATAATTAATTAATTACAAATATTGGGAATTAATATGAATAAATTTGCGCAGCCCGACGAGGAGCAACATCCACAATGGTCAGATTTACCAGCAGAATGTCGACGAGAAGTGCTACTTAGATTAAGTGATCCACGCGACATTGAAGCATCATCCGAGGCTTGTGAACATCTCGCTGTCCTTGCTCAGGAGCAAAGAATTTGGCGTGAACTCGCTCAGTATCATTTTACGCCACAGCAAATAGCAACAACTCGACAAAAAAATCCCGGTCAAGACTGGAAGACTTTATTTACGATTGCCCGAAAGTGTGTATTTTTTATTCACTGAAACTATTAATTTCATATATTTTTCATATTTTATTTTCAAGTACAGTGAAAAAATAAATTAATTTTCTCCCCCAGGTCTTTTGGTCTTCGAGAGGAATATGCAGAAATGATTCAATTATGTCGTAACTGCCGTTGTTTATTTTGGCGATCATTGGGCCATCCATGCATCGCCGATCAAGATCCGGCCTTTCAAGAGAAATTAGCTGACGTTGATCAAACCACACTCCACGTTCCGATTCCACCACAAACTTTCTTAAAGTTCTTTTCGCTGTGAACAATTTAATTTTCAAATGCTTTTTGTTTAAAACATTGAGCAGAAACAATTACACATCAGAAAACAAAAGAGAGAAAGAAAGAAAGTATGAATGATTAATTGATTGAATCGTATTATAGAAACTGCCGATGAATGATTCACTTTTAAATTATTCTCAGTAAAATTCTAGACAAATTGTTATAATTGTACTCGTTCCAAGAATCAAAGAAAAAATATATATTGAATTATATATTTTTTTCTGTCGGCAGTGAATTTAAATTTTTCGCGTGTGACTCCTAGTCTGCTTTATCTTTATCGTGACTCGTCCAAAAGAAAAGAAAGAAAGAAACTATATTATTACGCTTTTTGGAGAAAAATTCAATTTAAAGCGTACACGAGAATTTCGCCTAATATTGTGATTAGAATTCACGAAAAGAGAAGAATACTTTCATCGAGAGGGAGATAGAGTGTATTTAAAGGTGTATTTAGAGGAATGATCCTGTTTTGTAAATTATCGGCAAAGATTCCTGCCATTAAAGAGCGAGATCTTTATCATTGGAAGGAGAGAAAGAGAGAAAGAGAAATAATTATAAATCTTCTATCTTGTACTTAATATCCAGATTAAATGTTAGAAAAGTATCGAGTATGAATTCTGAATTAATCGATTAGCAAATTGATCTCGAAATCAAGTTCGTATTTTCTTCTCGAGTAAGTTAGGCCTGCAAAGACAGTGACATTACTTCTTTTTATTTACTGCTCTTGTACATTGCTTCCTTGTGGAAGTATCGATTTTGTTTCTCTATTTCCGATCGTCTTGTTTTGGTGCTTGCAATATTTTTGTAAATTTTAGCATCGATTTTTGTTAGTGAAGATCACAACGTCTATAATCAACTTCTTCTTTTTCAAATTAAATTAAATTTTTGAAAATTAAATTTTCAAAATAAAATTCCAAATAAAAATACAGTTAATTAAGAAATTAATTAAAAATGAAAATGTAATTAGGAATAAAGAAGTCAAAGGAAAAATTTTCAACGCAATTTTTTTTTGCAAATTTTTCTGTTTAAAATAGTTAATAAGAAAAAATTGCTCGAGTTTTTCCAAGCGAAAATATCAAAATTTGAATAGAAAAATATTCTTTTTTCTAGGTCGTTGATCACAAACGTTGTGAACTTTACAAAAATATTAATTTAACGAGAGTGAAGTTCGCAACTTTTATAATCGACGATTAATAGAAAACAATATTTTTCACATGGAAAATAATAAAGTTTTTTTTACGAATTTTACTTTTTAAAACAGGCAATAAATAAAAGTAGTAAAAAATTTTTGAAAAAAAATATTGCTAGGGAAAAATTAGGAAAATTTGTCTAGAAAAACATTTTTCAGCTAATTGCATAAAATTATTTTTATCGCAATTTTTTCGTGAGGAATTCAATGGCCAGAAAATAAAATTCTTGAACCTTTTTGAATTGACGAAGGAAAATATTGATTTTTACTATTTTTAGAGCAGTTTTCGTTTTAAATTTTGTTTTTAGGTTGAAAATTTAAAAAAACATTATTATTCAATTTTTTTTAAATTAATTTTCTTTATACATTTTCTTAAATAATTTGAAATTATGATTTTTTATATTTTAAAAATTTTAAATCGAGTTTTTTTGCATAAAAAATCATGATTTTTCTGAATAATTTAAAATCATAATTGTTTAATATTTTTTACGTACAAAAATCATGATTTCAAAATTAAAAAATTTTAAAAAAATTAAAAAACAAATAAAATAAGAAACAAAAAGAAAATTAAGAAACAAATAAATTTTCAAAAAAAGAAATTGAATAATAATTGCTCTTTTTAGTATTTTCAGCCTAAAATTAGAGTTTTTTTTAAAAAAATGTTACAAAAATTGTAAAAATCACTCTTTATTCGGAAATTTTTTTGTGGATACAAAAAAATATTTTCTAACCATTGAATTCGTCACAAAAAATTACCAAAAAAATAATTTTATAAAATATTTAGAAAATTTACTAAATATTGTTGAATTCTCCCTATAAAATAATCGATAAAAAAAATTTGTAATAAATTTCTAAAAAATGTTTAAAGGAAAAAATTATAAAAAATTTTCTTGGCAAAACATTTTTTCTCCAAATTTGTCGATTGTAAACGTTGTGAACTTCACCAATTTTCAATTAATTCTTCTTTTTCTTCTTCTTCTACAAACATTATTATACATACTCGTGTCAAATTAGTTTCTGACAATGCTTCAATATCGCTAAATATTTTAATTACTAGTTAGATATAATAATTTAAGTTCTTCGATCTTTTTTTCACACTTTGAAACTTAGTGATATTAATTCTTAATTTTCGAGGTCTCTCGTTCCTCTTTTTTTCATTTTTTAATATAAAAAAAAGAAAAATGCTTTTCTTAACGCTCTGAAAAGTAATATTTAAGTAGTTGAATTTGCACTTTTTGAATATTTCTTAAACAATGGATAATTAAAAAAAAACTATTATCCGAGGCTACGAGATTCAAGCGGATGATTTTTTTTGTTTGAATACTGTGATGACGATTTATATTATAAAAAAAACGATGGTACCTAGAGTGAGAGAATTGGAGAATTCTGACTTTATTCAATTTTTATTCAAGGCAGATCCTATTTACACTGTTTTTATGAATTTTTGTCGATACACTCGTTTATTGCATCAATCAATTTTAATTATCGATTTAATTTATAATAAAAAAAAATGCGTATTCTATATATTTAGCTTCTACGATTTATTAATCGTTAGAAAATGAAATAAAAAAAAAATGAAGAAATTATACTGCCAAAAGAGATGCTATTGCATTTAATATAATTATATAAATATATGAATTGATAATTCTGATAAATTTTCGATTCTTACATCGCAAAAGACGATTCTTTTTGATATTCGCTTTTTATTTTCAAATGCAATTTTTTTAAGCCATGATGCATGACTTATAATGTATATTTTACTAACCTAGTCATTATCATAGGATAACCGAATAACGTTGTCTCTATGGAAAAAAAAGAATGGAGGACAAAAAAATTCAATTACCAAATTATGAATCCGGCAGCTGATGTAACTATACTAATTGTAATTGTCGTGTAAAATTTCAACGATCTTAGTTTCTCAGCCGTTTAAAATATATATGAAAAAAACAAAGGTAATTGTTAAAAAGGCACTAATCGCGATGAAATGCTATAGAAAAGTAGAAATTAAGTATTTTTCGATTATATTTAAATAAATATTATATATATATATAATTATAATGATTAATTATAATAATTTAATCATGCTACGTAGAAAATGTTTCTTTTTTTTGAGAGAAATTGATAAAACTTTTAAAAAAAGTAAAATCAATTTTGTTGTTGGCAAAATATTTGTTTTTGTGTGAAGACTTTCAGTAAATTAAAAAATTTATTGAAAACTTCGAATATGTAAAAAGGTATAAATAAAAAAGAGAATACTTTATTCAAATTAGTGCCTTTTTAATTCACCTTATTATTTTCAAATAATGTGTAGAGTGGTGTTGTGCAAACGCTTTGAAATAAAAATATCTATTTAAATATAATTCAGTGCTAATTATTTTAATAACTGTTTACTTTAAGAAAAAATCTTTTTTAGTAAAAAAATGAAGTCATTTCGTATTTTAAAAAAAGAAAATAAATTAAATTCTTAATTTCTTTTAATGAAAGGATGAAGAATTTATTTTTGAGCGTTTTAAACAATTACAAGTTGCATTCGATAGAAAATTGCAATTTTTTTGTCAAAAAATATTTAATATTTAAATATTTAATTAAAAAATGACAAAGAATTGTAATTTTTTTCAAATGCAACTTTTAATTGTTTAAAATGTTACAATATTACAATTTTTTTGTCAAAGAGAAATATTCATTAAATTCTAGGTTATGTTGCCAGAAAATTGTAATTTTCGCATTTTTCAAAAGCAACTTTTAATCATTTAAAATGTTGATAGAAATTAAATTCTTTGCACTTCCACTAAATAGAATTTAAAATTTAATTTATCCTTTTTTGTATAAAATACGAAATTATGCCATTGAAGTAACTTTCGTTTCAATTATTTCTGATTTTTATCTTTATTTCTCGAAGTTTGAAAAAATAACTATTAGTAATTATAGAATAATAAAATTATATATTATACTAAACAGTAGTGATATAATAATAATAATAAAAATAATAAACAATAATTTTCTTTACATTTCAGTTTATTACCCAATTTGAATTTTCGCCCCCGATCATCAGTGCTGCCATCTCGATCAACTAAATTTCGGAAAAATTAATTCTTTTCCCGAAAAAATATCAATTTCTTTATTATTTTCACCACTTGTAACAGAATATTTTAATTATTAATTATTTTCTAACTACAATAAATATTAATTGTAAATCGAAAACAAAATTAAGTTATAATTCTTGAGATTCTTTAAAGGTGAGTTGTGAAATTTATCGTAAATTACGGTAAATTCCTGAAAATTCCATTGTGCAAGGAGGAATAATAAATGTGCGCATGCGCAGTTATTATTAATCTTAAGTGACGCGCTGCGTTGCGCTGTGTTCGGTCGACTCTTGATTAATGTTGAACACCGCGAGTTTAATTTACAATTCAGTGTAATCAAATAATTTAAAGAATTCATAAAAATGTCGATGCAACCACATAGCAGAAAACGTGTCTGCTACTACTATGATAGTAAGTATTAAAAATAATTATAAATTTTTCTGAAAATTTTAATGCTCAAAAAAAAATTTTTTCCAAAGTGCTTTATAGGTTGTCAAAGTGTGTTGTATATTGTCGATTTGATTTGGAGAAAAATTTCTTGTAGATTGTAATTTTTTTTTTTTGAATTTGATTGAATTTTTTTTCTATAAAAATGATTTTGAATTTTTTTTCTTTTGATTGTTTAGTGAAGAAAAAGTTGGGTTAAGCGTGTGATTGTATACGGAGAGGTCTGATTTTTGTATGGTTAAGGCGAGAGATTCTCAAAGTTCAACTCCGCAACACTGTATTTTATGAATGCCAACCCATGGCTGAGCGTCAGTCATGAACCACGAAATCAAAATCAGACTGTAGTTTACTTGTGAATTTTTCGTCTTATCTCGAATAATTTCATACTTGACAAATTTTTTATGAGAAATTTTTGTTGTTTTTTGTTTGGTATTTTTGAGATATTGGAGTCTTTGGATTATTTTTATATTTGATGTAGAGATTTTTAGGGGGTTCTTTCTTTTATTTGAGAAAATTTAAATTTACATAAGTAGGTAAATTTTGGAATATTTTAAGGAATGTTTGAAAAGATTAAACAATGATGCAACTTTGGTAAATAATTGATTTTTCAGTGATTTTATTTTTTGGTATATTTTTTCTTTTAGATTTAAAAATTGGAGGTTAAAGTCAAATATTTATAAAATTGATGCTTAAGATCCGGGGAATTTAGTTAAGGTTAATTTTTATGTTTGATAAATTTTTGTTGTAGTCATTGTTTGGTTATAGTAAACTGCATTGTGTTGACAATTTTCGTGTAAGATAAATACATCTTTAGAAATGAAAGTTTTTCAAGTGTGGATCCGCACAACCGTAGTTTGCGCGACGTGCCTTGTATCACGTTTAAACATGTATGAGTTGAATTCTGAAAGTCCAATTTCGATTTTTTATGGGAACAGTTTTTTTTCGGCAAAGAATAAATAATGACGCTCAACTCGATTAAATTAAAACTGTAGGAAATATTTTACGTTTGTCTTTTTGTTTCACTGCAAAATGTAGGATATTTAGTAAAAAAAAAACTTAGTATATTTAGTAAAAAAAATTAGCATATTTAGTAAAAATATAATTAGTAAGAATATTTTTAGTAAAAATATAGTATATTCAGTAAAGTATTGAGTAATAAACATTAAGAAAATGGTTCAATGATATAAGTAAATAAAATTTGAAAATGTTTTAAAAACCAGTTTTTTTAAAATATGTAATAATTAAAATTTTTTTCCAGGCGACATAGGGAATTATTATTATGGGCAGGGCCATCCCATGAAACCACACCGTATAAGGATGACACATAATTTACTGTTAAATTATGGTCTTTATCGAAAAATGGAAATTTATGTGAGTTTTATATTTTTCCTCCCCATGGAAAATTACTAAGAGTTTATTGGCGAATGTTATTTTTATTTTGTGTGATTTATTTGCAGCGTCCGCATAAAGCAACTGCTGATGAAATGACCAAGTTCCACAGTGACGAATACATCAGATTCTTGAGATCAATTAGGCCAGATAACATGACAGAATATAATAAACAAATGCAGAGATGTAAGTGAATTGTTTACTTAGCAAAACAAAATTATTGTTATGGAAATAAATAAATTTTCTAAATTAATTAATTCCATTCAAAATTAATAATTTGAAATGCAGGATTTACTCAGGTTAGGAAAATTAGGGAAAAGACAGGGAAAGTAGAATTTATTGTTCAAGGAAATCAAGGAAAAGTCAGGGATTTTTATTATAAAACTACTGGAAAAAATTAAATTTTTAGAATTCATAAGAAAATTATGAATTTTTATGTCTTTTTTGTTTGCCTCATAAACCACAAATTTCAATACAAAACATTCAATTTTTTCTATTTCTGACAATAATTTCCTTTTATATAACTCAATTCTTGAAGAACTATCATAAAATTAAATAATAAAATAATTAATAATTAATTAATTACTTAGAAATTATTTAATGAATAATTTTACTTAAATATTTCAAAATTAATTAAATTTTAAAAGACTTGTGTTTACAATTTTCATAAACAGATAAACTTCAAAAGTTTTAATTTAAAATTTTATAAAATTTCAATTTTTAATAAATTTAATTAGAAATTTCAAAGAACTTAGATTTTTGAAAAATTTTAATAATTCAAATTCTTCAGAATTTGAGTTAAATTTTTTAATTTATATTTAATTAGTTATTAAAAATAATGGATCTACAGAAGAATTTTAGTTAAAAACACTACAAAGTATTTGAATTTTGGAGAAGTTACAAATGATTGCAGAAATTCAATTATTTTAAAAAGTTATCAAATTCTTCCCAAAAATTTAATTATGAACGAAACTTTTTAAAAATTCTCTTCAAAATTTCAATTATCTTTATAAATAATAAAATTCTTCTCCGAAATTCAATTGTTTTAAAATTTTTTAATAAAATTCTTGACAAAATTTTAATTATTAACAAAAAATTTCTCTCAATTCAATGATTTTCAATATCTACTATTTTAATAAAGTTTTCCAAAAGAATTAAATTATTGAAGAAAAAGTTTGATAAAATTCTACGCAAACATTTAATATATTTTCATAAATGATAAAAATTTTACATGAATATTGAATTATTTACAGATTTTTATAAACTTCGTTGCAAGAATTCAATTATTTTCATAAATAATAAATTTTCACAATGATTCAATTATTTAAAAGACAATTTTCATACAATTTGTCAACTATTTAAAGAAAATTTAATAAAGTTCTATTCAAGAATTTAATCATTTTCTTAAATAATAAAACTCTTCGGAGATTTTCAATTATTTTTAATACAATTTTAATCAAGTTCCTCGAAAAATGCAAATATTCTTAAAAATTTTAATAAAATTCGTCGATGAATTTAATTTTAAGAAACATTTAATTATTCAATAAATTATTAATTTTTTTATTTAAATAATTGAATTCTTGTAGAATTTTCTAATAAAACTTGATTTAAAAATTAATTTCAGTTAAAATTTTAGATAATAATTAATAATAATATAATTAATAATAATAATAATTAATAATTTTAGAAATAATTGAATTTTGAATAGGTTTCAAATGAAAATCATTGAAAATTTGAATTTTCCGTACTTTTAACTAACAATTGTGTAAAATTAATTTTTTTAAAAAAAGTTTAATTTAATTTTTTTGAAAATATTTGAAGTTTTTATTTTCTAATATAATATTTTATTGAAAAATTTTCGAATAATTGAAATTTCGCAAAATTGAATTGTAAACAAATGGATTTGAAAATTCTCAAAGAACTTTTTCAAAAGTTAATAAAAATAATTGATTTAGAGAAAAATTTTAGTTAAAAACTCTAAAAAAAAAAAAATAATTGAATTTTGGACAAGTTACAAATAATTGCAATTTTTAGAAATAATTGAATTTGAATAAGGTTTCAATAATATTTTTGAAAATTTTAATTTTTCATACTTTTAAATTATTTGAAGTTTCTTTTTTAATATATATTTAATTGAAAAATTTCCGAATAAACGAAATTTCGCCAAATTGAATTGTAAACAAATGGATTTGAAAATTCTCAAAGAACTTTTTCATAAATTAATAAAAATAATTGTTTTAAAGAAGAATTAGAGTTAAAAATTCTAGAAATTAATAATTAAATTGAAATGATGAAAATAATTTTAAAAAAGTTAGAGTAACAATTGTTCTTAAAATATAAAATAATAATTTTATCACTCGGTCATTTTTAATATTATTATAAAACATGAAGATATCGATTGCTCCGAGTCAAAGACTCGGAGTGATAGATTTCTTCATGTTTTCGAATAATATTTTTATGAGTTGTTGAATTTAAAAAAGCTATAGAATTTGAAATTTTTGAAAATCTTAATTATCATGGAAAAATAATACTGATTAAATATTTATTTTATTTATTTTAGAAATAAAGTTATTGTTTTTTTTTGGCCAAATTTCCAATTAAAGAAATTCATAAATAAATGTAAGAGTAGATTTTTTAAGAGTGAATCAGAATATTCATTAGGGTTTTTAGGGAAAAATCAAAATTTTGTCTGGAAATCAGGGAGAAGCAAAATTAAATTTTTGTAACAACCCTGAAATGGGCTAAATTGGAAAATAATGGGATGGGAAATTATTTTAATTACAAATTATTAATTTGGAATGGATTTTTATAAATGGGAAAATAATTGAATAGGGAAATAATTTTTGATTGAAAACACTTTTGCAGTTAATGTTGGAGAGGATTGTCCTGTATTTGACGGTTTGTATGAATTCTGTCAACTATCCGCTGGGGGTTCGGTAGCGGCAGCAGTGAAACTGAATAAGCAAGCTTCTGAAATTTGCATCAATTGGGGTGGAGGTTTACATCACGCGAAGAAAAGTGAGGCTTCCGGCTTTTGTTATGTCAATGATATTGTACTTGGCATTTTGGAACTGCTCAAGTATCACCAAAGAGTATTGTATATTGACATTGACGTGCATCATGGCGATGGTGTCGAAGAAGCTTTTTACACAACCGACAGAGTTATGACCGTTTCCTTCCATAAATACGGGGAATATTTCCCCGGTACTGGCGATCTTCGCGATATCGGAGCTGGAAAGGTGAGAAAATTTATTTCATTGCATTCAATCGAGAGGAAATTAATTTAATTCCTAAACTTGAGTGGAATTAATTAAATTCCTAAATTTAAATAGTTGTAATTGAATTTAATGGATTGATTAAATTAATTTAATTTTAATTCGTTAATTTTTAACTAGTTTTGAATTATTTAATTTCCAGGGTAAATATTACGCGGTTAATATTCCATTGAGAGACGGAATGGATGATGAGAGTTACGAATCCATTTTCGTTCCGATTATCTCGAAAGTTATGGAGACCTTCCAGCCGTCGGCGGTTGTTTTACAATGCGGCGCTGATTCTCTGACTGGCGACAGATTAGGATGTTTCAATTTAACAGTCCGTGGGCATGGAAAGTGTGTGGAATTTGTAAAAAGATACAATCTTCCATTCCTCATGGTTGGTGGTGGAGGTTACACGATTAGAAATGTCTCGAGGTGTTGGACTTTTGAAACGTCGGTTGCTCTAGGATCGGAAATTGCTAATGAACTGCCATACAACGATTACTTTGAATATTTTGGACCTGATTTTAAATTACACATTAGTCCATCGAATATGTCTAATCAGAATACGTCCGAATATCTCGAAAAAATAAAGTGAGTTTTTCATCTTTTAGTTTTTTAGACTTTTATTTCTTATTTTTGATTTTACTGATTGAGTTATGTTTTTTTTTCAGGACGAGGCTCTTTGAAAATTTGAGAATGTTGCCGCATGCACCGGGAGTTCAGGTGCAAACGATCCCAGAAGATGGTGCTGTGATAGACGACTCGGAATTGGAGGAGAAAGTGAATCCTGACGAAAGGCTGCCACAGAGGGACATTGACAAGAGGATACAACACGAGAATGAGTACAGTGACAGTGAAGATGAGGGTGAAGGTGGCCGAAGGGACAATAGAACCTTCAAGGGCTCGAGGAAGAGGCCTAGGTTAGAAAAGGGTCAGGATGGTGTGGACAATGATCTCAAGAAAGATGATGACATCAAGTCTGAAGCAAAGGGTAAATTTTATATTTTCTTCTGTCTACTTTTTAGATATTAATTAGAAATTACAGGTTTCGGATAGTACGACTTTTTGGACTATTTTTGTTTTATTTTACTAACTATTTACAAAGTACGATTTTTTTTTTACTTATTTTTGACAAAAATGCGACTCTTTCAACAATTCTTGCACATATTACAACAAACAATTACTCTTTTCATTATAAAATGCAATTTATTTCGATTTTCATAGTGTGAAAAATAATTATAGTTAAATCTTTTCCTCTAAAGAGTTGTTAAATTGTAACAATTGGTATTAGTTTTGAATCAATTTTTGGTACTAAACCTTCATTTTTTGCTGTATTTTAATACATAAAAACCCCTTTTGTTCTAAATTGACAAGTTTTATCTTACAATGCTAAAAAGTAAAGTTCCTATTTATTGAAACAAATTTAAAAAATTTCGTTTGAAATATTTTGCAAAATTTATTTTTGAATTAATGTCCCTGAAGTCAGCGTCGACGCTCAATCTCGAAAATTATTATTCGATATTTTTATTACTAATTTCTCTGCTTTCATTTAATTTGTAAATTAAAAAACCGTCAGGACACATTTTTCACCGAAAATCTTTTAAATAACTGTTTCATTTTTTCGATTTCGTGAAAAAAAAATTGTTTTCGACACTTAGCGTCGACGCTAAATTCAGGGACCTTTGAATTATACTTATTTGAAGATTTTTATGAATTTTTAGAGTAATAGAATTGCCATAATTCAGGAGACTCAGAAAAGTTAGAGAATTTTATCCAAACTAGTGAGAAAATATCAAATTTCTAGAAAATGATTAAGATATTTTGATTTTTGGATTCCTTTGAAGGAATAAAAATCTTAAATTTGCTTTTTTTATAAAAGAAATAATTAAAATTTTATTTTCATAAATAATTGAATTCTCGAAAAAATTTCTGAAAGTTACTGAAAATAATTGATTTAGATAAGAAATTTAGTTAAAATATATTAGAAAGTAATTCAATATTCGAAGAGTAATAGTAAAAAATTGTTAAAAATAATTAAATTTCAAAAGGTTTGAAATTGATCTTTGAATAATTTTAATTAAAAAATTCTAAAGAACTTAGTCTATTGAAAAATTTTAGTTCAAAGTTTTTGAACTATTGAATGTTAAACGAATTTTACTTTTATTTTTAAATAATTAAATTCTTCAAAAACGTTAATTAAATCATTTAAAAAATTGATTTATTAGTTTATTATTAAAATTATTTAGTTAAAAATTTTCGAAAATAATTGAATATTCGATGAATTAGAGTGAAAGATTTTAAGAACAAATAAATTTCAAAAGGTTTTTAATTTAAATTATTGAAAATTTGAATTTTTAGTAATTTTAATTAAAATTTTTAAAGAACTTATTTTTTTACCAAGTTTTTAGTTAAAATTTTAGAAAAATTTTAGTCTTATTTATTCTTTTTTAAGTAAGTTGAAGTTTTAAATATGTATTTTAATTAATTAAATTCTTTAGAATAATCGAAATTTCCTAATATTCAATTGAAAACAATTTAATTTCAGACAAATGAACATTTTTTAATTAAATGAACTTAATTAAAAATAATATTGAATTCTCAAAGAACTGTTTCAAAAATTATTTTAAATAATAATTGATTTAGAGAAGAATTTCAGTTAAAAATTCTAGAAACTAATATTAAATATTAGAAGAATTATAGTAAAAATTTGAAGAAATCAGTTTTTGAATTAAATGAACTTTCTTTTTTTAAGCAATTAAACTCCAGGAATTTTCGCAAAATTATTCATAATAATTGATAATTGATTTAGAGAAGAATTTTAATTATAAATTCTAGAAAGTAATTGAATTTTGGAAGAAGTGTTGTAAAATTTTTTTAAAATATTAAATTTCAAAAGGTTTGATATGAAAATTTTTGAAAATTTGAATTTTTTGTAATTTTGATTAAAAATTCTAAAGAATTTAGTTTTTTTAATTAAGTTTTTAGTTTTCAAAAATTTTAGTTTCAATTTTGTTAATTCAGTTGACTTTTTAAAAGTATGAATTGAAAAAATTTAATTTCAGGCGAATGAACTTTATTTAAGCTATTAAACTCTCCAGGAATCTTCTAAAAATTATTTAAAAATAATTGATTTAGAGAAGAATATTAGTTATAAATTCTTTTTTCTTTTAGTTATAAATTTTTGAGTAGCAATTTTTAAATATAATTAAATTTCAGAAGGTTTCAAATTAAAATTGTTTGAAAATTTCAAATTGAGAATATTTAGTAACAATATTTAAATCCTTATTTGAAAAAATTATTAAACCTTTGAATAAATTTAATTAAAAATCTAGATAAAAATTAAATGTTAGAAGTACAGTTGCAATTTTTAGAAATAATTAAATTTTTATTAATTAAATAAATTTTATTCTTTAAAATTTTTTATTACAATTTTTAAAATCAAGATTTTTTTAAAGAAAAATGTTAAAAAACATTAGAAGCACTTGAAAATAATTGAATTTTACAAAAACTTAGAATTGAAGACAATTTCAATTCTAACTTTTTATTGTGTCAAGAAAAAAAGTTAAATTTTCTAGAAATTAGGAAAAAGGAAAATTAAATTTTCCTGACAACTCTGAATAAAATAGACGACTTTTTCGCTGTTTTTGTATTTTATATCGACTAACACGAAGTTTTTAGCGCCTTAAAGTCGATCCGAGGCCTTAGTAACACTTCTTTTATTTAAAAAAAAAATTACCAACTTTTTTCCTCTTTTCAGAAAACGAAAAGGACGACAAATCAAACTCAACGAATGATGAATCGAAAAAAGATGGTGGTGCAAATCCCTGATAAATGGCCCAAACCACGAGTGACTCACGCTATTCTTATTTAATTTGAATCGACCTAAAGCGTAAATGATAAAAAAAAAAAAGAAAAAAGAGAGTACCTGGTGAATGTGTGTATGTTTGTGTGTACGTGTCAAGTGAGAAGAGACGAGAAAAACAAGCTTCCGAGAAAAAAACCATTACGGCTCTCTTTTTATGATGTACAGTCTAAAAGAGATAATTTTTCTAAAAAAAAACAATTTTTCCAACGCACTGAAAAAAAGGTCTGATTCGTGAATGTACAATGGAACAAAAGACTCTAATGTACAAGTTAAAAAAATAACCAACGATGCTCTTTTTATTTATTATTGTGAACAATTAGAAATTAGTATAAAGAGCGTTCTTTAGTGATTTTTTTTTGTATTTTTCGAATCAAATGTTGAAATCATTTGCTTTCCATCCCTTAGGTGAATTTGATTGAAGTCTGATATGTAATCTAATTATTATTATTTTTTTTGTTTGACTAATTGCAAAGTCAATTTTTTTGTGGAATGAGGGGGGAGATTAATTTCTGATAGATCTCAATTTTTTCTTCTGTAAAGAATCGGATATTTAGATTTACAGATGTAGGACTTTTTTAAATGTTCATATGCAGATATCAATTTGCTGATAAATGTATAATTGCAAATATTATTTTTTTCTAAAAATTGTAAATTTCATTTATTATAATAATATTCATAAATATTAGTATTTTTTGTCGAGATTCATTGACAGATCTGTTTAATATGACTGAACCATTTATATGGGGTTGACGCGCGTAATTTTTTTTTTATTATCATCGATTATTTAATCGACAACAGATTGTTTAATTTTTTTTTGTAAATATAACGAAAAGTGATTTTTTTCGCGCAACTATTCAATTTTCTTTTTTTAAAATATAAATGTTTGCACATTGATTTTTTTTTCATGTGAAAGGAGTATAATGTATTTGAGAGAATGTTAGATTTAAAAATGTCTGTCAATGAGTAAACATTTTTTTTTTTTTTTTTGAGACTAGGTGTAGATTTTTCAAATGTACTGTAAGATTAAAGTTTTTATGTATACATTCTTCGTCTACTAATCCGATTCTCTCTCTCTCTTTCTCTCTCTCTCTTTAAGTGTAAAGTCGAGTTGAAAATTGATGTTTTCAATATATGTCCTACTTTTCATAATGAGTGTTTATTAAAAAAAAAAAAAAATTGAATGGAATATAGAAAAAGAAAGCTAATTATGTATTTGCTGTCAATATATAAAATCGGATTAGTATCATTCATTGGCGTGTAAGTGATTGGTCAAAAGTAAGAGAAAATAACTTGTTATTAATTTAACTGTCATTGATCGTTCAAATTATTGCATACAGAAAATTATATAATTTATGCGTGAATTTATTTTTAATTAAATTTAAAATCAGGCATTGCATACTTATATGTCCTGCATTCATCAATCACTGTTTTTAAATATTTATAATAAAAAAAATAATAAAATTTACTACATAAGAATTTCTAATGTTTTTATTATAGTTTGCGAATATCGAAATAAAAGTCAGTTCAATGTCTTAATTTCGTGTTTAAAAAAGTAAAAGAAAAAGTGAAACTTTAGTGGAAGAATAAAGAATTTAATTTTCAATGTTTGCATCACAAAATTGTAATTTTTATTTAAATGCAACGCGTAATTGTTTAGAATGTTTAAAATTAAATCCTGTGTCCTTCAACCAAAAAGAAATTTAATATTTTATTTTATTTTTTCCATTTTAAACACGAAATAATGAGGCCTTGGATATTATGATTTTTTTCGACTTATTTTCAAAAATTGAGACTTTTTCGACTTTTCTTCAAAATATTGCAACAAAATACGAAATTTTTGGTATAAAATACAACTTATTTCAATTTTTATAGCGTGAAAAATAACTGTAGCCAAATCTTTCAAATATTATTTTTGAATAATTTTTCCAATTAAATTTTCGAAATATACAATTCAAAAGATTTTGAATAATTGAAAGTTTGTAAAATTCAATTCAAAATAATTGATTTTTTTCAAGTATTTTATTACAATTTTTGAAAATCAACCTTTGAAGATATTTAATTGCAAATTTTGAAAATTATTGAATTCTGAAAAATTTTAATGAAAAATATTCAAATGTAAATTTAAAAATGAAAATTAATAAAAATTAGCTTCTAAAACTTTATTAAAATATTTTTGAAAAAAGTAATTCTTATAGATTTTTTTAAAATTTAATTATTTGCAATATTTTCAATTAAATATTTCCGAAAATTCATATACATACCAAAAATAATAATATTACAATTCTTTAGACTTATTTTCAAAATTTTTATTAAAAATTCTTCAAAAAATTAATTAGTTTTTTTAAATTATACAAAATGCTTTTTTAAAAATTCCAATTATTTTTCAAAAATTACGTTACAATATTTTTAAAGAACTAATTCTTAGAATTATTTGTAATAATTTTTTAAGATTCAATTATTTTCGAACAAAATAAATAAAAATTTACTTTTTTAGAGTTATTAAAATTTCGGAGAAATCAAAGTCGGATTTCGGAAAAATCAAATTTTTGAAGACTGTTAATTGTAAATATTTATAATTTAAATTCTTCAAAAATTTGATTATTTCTATTTACATTTTTCGAAAATTTGATTATTTCTATTTACATTTTTCAAAAATTTAATTATTTTGGAAAGATTTTACCAAATTTCAATTGTTTGGAAATTTTTTAATTGTAATGTAATTAAAAAAATAAATCTTTCAGAAATTATTTGAAAACATTTTTAAAAAATTTATTTTAAGAATTTCTTTATTATAATTTTTTGAAAAATACTTTAAAAAACATGTACAGTTGCAATTATAAAAAATTGAATTTTTGTATTTAAATAATTGAATAGTTAAATAACTTTTCAAAAATTATTTAAAATATTTGGTTTATAGAAGAATTTTAGTTACAAATTGAAAAAAACAATTGAATTTTGGAAGAGTTGTAATACAAATTTTTACAAATAATATTTCAAAGGATTCAAAATTAAAATTTCTAAAAATAATTGTAAACAATTGAGTCTTAGACAAATATGAAGACAACTTTTTTTTAAGTTATTAAACTCTCGAAGAACTTTCCTTAAATTATCAAAAATGATTATTTTGGAAAAATTTTTTAGTAAAAATGTTTAGAAATAATTAAATTTCAAAAGATTTCAAATTAAATTTTTTTAAAATTTGAATTTTTGTTGGTAATTTTGATTCAAAATTCTGAAGAACATAGTTTTTTTACGTATAACTAAAATTTTTGAAAACTTTTAGTTAGTTGAAGATTAAATTTATGTAGAAAAAATGTAGAATTATGTAAAATAATTAAAAAATTTTCGAATAATCGAAATTTCTTAAAAATAATTTAATTTCAAAGCAAAAATTTGTAAAAAATTAAATTTACTTTTTTTTTTAATAATTAAACTCTCGAGGAAGTTTTAATACTAAATTATTAAAAATAATTAATTTGTAGAAGCATTTTATGTAGTTTAAAAAATTGAAGAAAATAATAATTAAATATTGAAAGAGTTAAAATAAAAGTGTTTTAAAATAATTGAATTTCAAAGGGCTGTAAATTAGAATTTTTCAAAAAATTCAATTTTCAGTAAATTTGTTTAAAAATTCTAAAGAACTTTATCTTTTTGAGAAAATAATTTTTTTTGCTCCGAAAGTAAATAGAAAAAAATTTTTTTTACCGAAAGTAAATCGAGGCTTGAATTTATAAAATCAAATTGAAATGTGTTAATTAAATTATAAATTAAGTGAATAAAATTATCGTTCATTGTGAAAATTATGAATTAACCAGTGTAAATATTTTTATTTTAAATATTGTTTCTTCTTCTTCATTCTTTAATATTGACCAATCAAAAAACGACAGCAGACGACGAATTGTTGTTTACAGCTGACAGACAGTCTCTTATTTATGGTGACAGCGTTTAGTATACATACGTGATAGAAAAACAATTTACTTTACTATTAAATGATAAGCAATGTGACTTTTTAGTTGAGAAACAAATAAGTGTAGAGTTATGTAATTTTTATCGACAATCCTTATCTATTTTTAGCAGTAGAAGATTGAAACTAAGGAGGAATTTTTGTATTTATAACCTCACTTTTTTCTTTCATTCCACGATTCCGCAAACGATTTTTCTTGCATTGTGAATTTATTTTTATATAAATTTTTAAAAAAATCTATTTTTATATAACCTACGAAAAAGCCAAAAAATCAAGTGTCTTCTCTTCTATATTTTTCACAAAATTCACGTGAAAATGAGGAAAATTGTTTTTATAATGAAACTAAGATTTTTATTGTTGAATCCACCACACATATCGAAATTCAAGTATATCTCTTAGTAAGAAATCTTCAATCCTTGTTCTTTTTATAATAAATAGAAAATTGTTTTTTATTTCTTCAAGACTGATTCTCATATTTTCATCTCGTTTACAAAAATATAAAAAATGATTTCTCATCTTTCACATGTCATGACTCTGGCCAATGGAGCAATTGGTGTGAGTGTATTAGCAATGCCGTTTTGTTTTAAGCAATGCGGTATTATTTTGGCTATTTTGTTACTTTTATTGAGTAGCATTCTTTCGAGGCTTGCTTGTCATTTTTTGCTGAAATCGGCCGTCATGTCAAGGCGAAGAAATTTTGAATTTCTTGCATTTCATGCATTTGGTCGTATGGGTAAATTTTTCGTTGAATTATTTATTATTGGATTTTTATTGGGCACGTGTATTGCATTTTTTGTTGTTGTCGGCGATTTGGGACCGGCAATAATTGGCAAAGTTATTGATAAAAATCCAGAAAATATTAGAACCAGTTTACTTATTACAACTGGTACGTTTATTGTTCTTCCACTTGGTCTCCTTAGAAATATTGACAGTCTTTCGAGTATTTCAACTGCGACTATTGTTTTTTATTTTTGTCTGGTTTTGAAGGTAATTATTCTTTTTTAATTCTTAAATTATTTGAAATTTAAATTCTTTTTTGTTTTGAGAAATTGTGTTTTTTAATTTTTTACTAATTTGATGAATTTTCAGGTGATGGGCGAATCGACTCAACATATTTTTGCTGGCGATTGGTATGAAAATGTATTTTTTTGGCGACCAGCTGGTATTCTGCAGTGTCTACCAATTTTTTCCATGGCTCTATTTTGTCAGACGCAATTATTTGAAATTTATGAGTCTGTGCCGAATGCTTCTTTGGAGAAAATGAATGAAATTGTGAGAGGTGCTTTAAATATTTGTACGATTGTCTACATATCTGTGGGATTATTCGGTTATATTGCTTGTTGTACACAGCCTTTTACTGGTAAGTCAAATTTATTCTGCATAAATTGTTTTACAGACCCCGGATAGTGAAGTTTTGCACTTTTTCCGTCTATTTTCGAAAATCTTTTAAAAAGACGACTTTTTTTTTACTTATTTTCAAAAAATGCGACTTTCTAGACTTTATTTCAAATATTGCAACAAAATACCACTTTTCTAGTGTGAATTGTAACTTACTTCGTTTTTTATAATGTGAAAAAATATCAAATCTTTCAAAAAATATTTTCCAATTATTTTTTTAATATAATTAAATTTTTGAAATTTAATTGTTTTAATTTTGTTAAAAAGTTCTTAAATAATCGAATTTTTGTAAAATGTTATTGAATTGATTTTGTTTAAAGTATTGTATTACAATTTTTGAGAATCGAATTTTGAAGAATTTTAATTGCAAAGTTTAGAAATAATTAAATTTTCAACAATTTTAATGAAAAATCTCCAAATCTAAATTAATGAAAATTAGCTTCAAAAAATTGTATTAAAATATTTTTTAAAAAAGAAATTCTTAAAACTTTTTTATTACTATTTTTCAAAGTTTTTTCCACTTTTTTTAATATAAAATGCAACTTATTTCGATTTTTGTTTGGAGAAAAATAACTTTCGAAATTAAAAAGTTTTTAAATTATTGATATTTTATTGAAAATAAATTTCTTCTTAAGTATTTTAATAGAATTTTTGAAAACCAAATTTTGAAAAATTTTAATTACAAACTTTAAAAATAATTAAACTCTCAAGAATTTTGAGATAAAAAATCTTCAAATAAAAATTTAAAAATAAAAATTAATAAAAATAAGTTATTCTTAAAATTTGTTTATAATTTCTTTGAATTCATTTAATTGTCAATATTTTTAATAACATTTCCCGAAAATTCTAATATCTATAAAAAAAATTATTTAAACAATTTAATTTTTCAGAATTATTAAAATTTTAGAGAAAAATCAATCATTTTAAAAATTTGTAATGAAAAATTCTTCAAAAAAATCGATTCGTTTTTTAAAATTGTCCAAAAATTCTTTTACGAAATTCAATTATTATCGAAAAATTACATAACAATATTATTTTTTAAAACCTAATTCTTTGAATTTTTTATAATAATTTTTTAAATTTCAATAAAAAAGTAAATTGCAATTATTTAAAAATTTAGTTTCTTGAAATTATCACTAAAATTTAGGGAGAAATCGTGTAATTTTGTATTTGTAATTAAAATTTCTCAAAAATTTGATTATTTTTTAACATTTTCCAGAAGTTCAATTATTATTTTTTAAAATTTTTACTAAATTTTAATGGAAGTTTTCTAATTATATAAAATAAAAAATCTATTGTATAAAATTAAAAATCTATTGTCTTTTAACAATTATTTTAATCCTATTTGAAAAACTAATTTTGAAAATTTTTGACTCTTAATTTTTTTAGGAAAAATTTTTCTTAGTTTTTAATTCAATATTTTTGATTATAGTTTTTCTGTTAATCATGAATTACAGTCACCAATTATTGAAAAAATTGAATTTTTGTATTTAAATAATGAAACTCTTTGGAAATTTTCTTGAATATTTCAAAAATAATTAAGAAAAGAAGTTTAGTTAAATAATTTTAGACAATATTTAATTTTGGAAGGATTTCAGTTGTAAATTTAAAAAAAAGTAATTAAATTTCAGAAAGGTTCGAAATTTTTATTCCTGTGTTAAAAATAAATAACTATTCAAATAGTTATTTAACAAAATTATTGAATTTTTTTTAAATTTTTGAATAATTGAATTTATTTTAAAATTAGCGAAAGGCAGGAAATTTTTGTGATAGTATTCAATAAAATAAATTACTTTTTCGATTTTTTTCTGTTACTTTTTCTGCTCCTTAATATCGATCCAAGGTTTGATTTTGTAATTTTTGATAATAAAAATAATAATTCTATTTGTAAATTTAAATTTAAATAGTTTAAATATTAAATTTATATTGTTGCAATGATTTTTATATTTTTTATATTTTTTATATTTTTTTTATTCTTATATTTTTTATGATTTTTAATATTTTTTTTTATTCTTATATTTTTTTTTATTTTTAATATTTCATTTATAATATGATTTAAATATCGTATTAAAAAATCATCATATTAAAACAATATATTTTTTCTTTTCCAGGAAACATTCTGATGAGTTTTGAACCGAGTCCCTCGTCGGAGGTTATCAAACTATTCTTCGTGTTCTCCGTTGCCTTCAGTTTTCCGCTAGTCATTTTTCCCTGCAGGGCGAGTCTGAATTCTCTTCTTTTCCGTCGAGTAAGAGTCGATTAATTTTCTGATCGCGACGATTATTTGAAATTTATTTTTAATTGTAATGATTTTTTTTCAGGCATATCTACACGAATCGACAAGTAGTTATATGCCGGAGACAAGATTCAGATTTCTCACTTTTGTCATTGTTTCCATTTCATTAATCATGGGAATTCTGATTCCGAACATTGAGTTTGTACTCGGAATAGTGGGCGCAACGATTGGAGTTATGATTTGTCTCATTTTCCCTGCGACCTTCTTCATTTCCATAAGCAGTAAAAATACGAATGAGAGACTTCTGGCTCAGGTATTTTTTCTTTTGTTTCCTCATAAAAAATATTTGTATTTATAATAAAAAAAAAACTATTACCTTCTCATATGATGAGAATGTAATAAAAAATATTTTGTATTTATTTTGTATATAAAGAAAAAAGAAACCAATTGAGAATTTTTTTCAGATCATTGCATTTGTTGGACTTTTAATTATGATTTTGGGCACGTACGTCAATTTACATGCGAATGGTGAATCTCTCAATCCACGAGTCATAATCACGACGGACAAATCTGTTGATCAGATTAATAACATACCGTTTAATTTAATGAAAGAAGATGTTCCTCTAATTCCGAAAATACCGAGGAAAACGAATTTTCTGGCAAATGAGAAAGGTGAGTGTTTTATCTTCTGTTTTGTTTTTTCTTTTCGAAATTAATTGTTTACGTTTCCAGATTCGAACGCAATACCAGAGTGGAAGGTTCCTAAAGATATTCCAGCAGACATTCCTAAAGAAAAAATAATTCCAAAAGTTGAATCTCCAATAGTCGAGAAAGCGGTGATAAAATCTCCCTCGGAAACAAATAAACTCGATAAAATTATTGACAATTCTGTCAAAGAACCAAAAGTAAAGTACAAAATTGCAGAAGATGTAAAAGAAGAAAATTTGGTAATTCCAAAGGAAGATGATAAAAAAATTCCAGAAGTGAAGGACAAGAATATTGAAGTACAAAAAGGGGAGAATTTGATTCACTCCGACGCGATTAAAAAAGAAGAATCGGAATTGGCAGCTGCTGGTGAATTGTCAAATTTGGATGTGGCCCAGAGACACGAGGAGTTGAAGAGAACTTTGGAAAAGTACAAAAAAGAGCAGCGGGAAATGATGAAGGAGCAGAAGGAAATTTTGAAGGACATTAAGGAGCAGCAGTTGGAGTTGCAAAAGCAGAAGAAGGAACAAATTGCGAAAGTTCCGGAAGAAGAGAAGAAGAACGATCAAATAAAGGAAGTGGAACTAAAAACGAATATTGTACTCGACAACAAGAATAATACGATTCAAAAGTCTTCCGACAAGGAGGAAACGAAAGAAGAGAAGAGACCCGAAGAAATAAAGGCGGACCTCAAAGAAGAACAACCCGAGGCTAAAAAGGAAATTGCTAAAGAGGAAAATAAGATACCTGACCAAATTGAAGAGAAAATATCGACAAATAATATCGACAAAAAATCACAAATTCCAGAAGAACCAAAAAAACCAATTATCGTCGAAACAGACAAAAATCCTCCACTAAAAATATCTTCCGATCACATTTTAAACGCCTTAACAAAAAAAGTCGTCAACGTAATAAAAGAAGACATCGATAACAAGAAGAAAAATCACACAATCACCAAGAAGGAGACAAACGAAAACAAACTCAATAAATTACCAGAATACTCCCTGCCAATTGCGCTAAAAATGAATAATCAAACAAGAAGTTATAACGACTCGGAAAAAGTGGCAGATGACAAGAAAAAAGAATATTCAGCGATCGGTAGAGATATTCTAGAAAATCACGAAAGAGAAAAACGTGATATTAACGAAACGATGAAAAATGTGCAAAATCAGACAAAAATTACTGAGAGTGAAAAAATTTGCGAGAAGGAGAAAATTTTGGACCACGAGAATATTAAGGAGGACCCTTTAAAATCAGTTGGTATTAAAGATTCTCTTATTGTGACAAATAGTTATTTATCGGAACAAAGTTTCACTGATAAAATTTCTATTCAATCGCATTTAGATGTAGGTGAGAAAATTGTTAAATTAAATAAGAGAGATTTAAAATATATCAAGTTAGATGAACATGAAATATAAATGTCTATTAAAAAAAAGAGTGTAAATTTATCTACAGACAAATGTGTACGCTTAACATGAATATGTAAATATAATACGTGTGATATTTTGTTCTTTATAATATTCATATCACAAAAAAGTTCGAATTTGAGAATTTACTGAAAAAATGGTCGAAAAAAAAGTATTATTTTTGCATTTCAATATTTGTAAAATGAATGTATATGATATTAAAAATGTTAAGACGGTGTAATAGAAGAATGTTACTGTTTGTATTTAAAACGTTTTGAAGAATATATTGTATATTTTTTTGACTGTATTTTATATGTGATTTTTGTATTTTTAGATTTAATTTTAGAATTTTTTTTATTTTAGACTAAATTTCGGAATTTTTAGTTTTCTGAAGTTTAGTCATCGTTTAGTGTCTGTTAATTATCGAAAACTGTTAATTATCGTTTTTAGAGATCAAAATGTTACCGAAAACTATTTTTTCAATTTTCCAGAGATGAAAATTTACCTCGTGGACCGCGGAAGTAAAAAATATACTCAGGACACTTTTTAACCTAAAAAAATCGTTTTTTTTTATTTTTGCGAAAAACGGCGTTTTTTGTTAGCGTCGATGCTAAATTCAGGGGCCTCGTTTATTAATAATAATAATTGGATTTATTATTTACTTGAAGCGAAATTGTTCTCGTATTTTGAAAAATCGCGCTTGCCTTCAGTACTACCAATTATTTTTATTTTCTTTTGGCAACAAGTGAGATTTATACGCAAGTTCGCGCGCTTTTGCACGCATTTTCTTGTCTTTTTCTGTGACGTTTATTTATTGTTTTCAAGGCAAAACTACTACTTAAATTAACTAAAAGTCATAAAAGTGTTTTTTAACAATTCCAATGAGTATTTTGTAAACGGTGTATTTTTTTCTGAGTGTTTTTTAAGACAAATTAGAGAATTTCAATTTTTATAACCTCTAAAAATGGGTAAGTATTCTTAATATTCGATAAAAACGTCTCATTTTTGTATTAATTGTTAATGTTAAGAACTATTTTTAAAGACAATTGTCAGTAAATTATGTTAAAGATTTTATTGGCAATTTTTACTTATATCAATTTTTAGTATTTTATAGTAATAAACTAACTAAATAGTAATTCTATTATTCTATTAGTAGGTAATTTCCAGTAGCTAAAAACCTTTGTATTTTTGGTTTGTTTACATCACTATGTTTATTTATTCAATTTACATTCAGTGACGTTTTTAGTACTTATTATCAATTATCATTAGGCAAAGAATGTCAATTTATTTTACGACTAATTTCGTTATGTATTATTCATTATTAATTCCATACATTTATATATTTTTTTCACGTATTAATAATTGTTTTCACGTACTTAATTTTAGGAAAAATTCCGTTTATGATTTAGATAGTTTGGTTATAATTTTCTCGATTAATTTTAGCGATGAACGTGAGGGAATGGACCAGAGAACATTTTATGTCGAATCAATTGGATTGTAAACAGCTTCTTGAAAATTCAGATGCACTGCAGGAGATACCGTGTTTAAACAGTTTATCCTTGGATTATTTTAAAGAAGGACAACTGGTCAAGTTTCGTGGAATGATTCAAGATATTTTCAATCCAGAGTATTATTATGAAAATTACGAAGTTAAAGACACCAATACTGGCGCATCGTCAATTCGAAGTGGAATGTTTATGGATTTAACACAATGTTCGGTAACAAATTAATTTTCTAAGAAAATTTCTTGTAAAAAATTGTGTTTATTTTTTTGTTTGGTTAAAAAAATTGTAATTATTTTGTTTTTTGATAACAAAAATTGTTTTTAAATGAAATTGCCATCAAGGGAATCATCAAACAGTCCCGTTGAATATTATCGACGTTCCGGACATGATGAGTGGCAGACAGTAAAAAATTAGAGTAGTTACAGGTGTGAGATACTTTAAGCATAGTCTATCTCATGTATGATGCTGCTCACAATTTTTCAAATTAATATTAACATTCTTTAATTTCTCATTTTTTTCTGTTTCGTATTTTTCTGTTTTATATTTTAATGATGAATATTTTAATAATTTGTTTATTTAATCCACTATTTCAGTTTTTCGTCCTGAACATTGTCGAACCACACATTTTTGTCTATTTAATCAGGGTTGCCATAGGTCAGGGAAATCAGGGAAAAGTCAGGGATTTTTATTAAAAGTACTGGAAAAAATTAAATGTTTAGAATTTATAAGAAAATTCTGAATTTTTGTGTTTTTGTTTGTCTCATAAACTATAAAATTACCACGAATTTTAAAAAAACCTTAAATTTTTTCTATTTCTACCAATAATTTATTTTAAATAACTTAATTTCACTGAAGAACTGCCATAAAGTTATTACTTATAAATCATTTAATGAAGTATTTTTTTGAAAAACTTTAATTTTAATTGTGTTGAAATTAGTTTCAATTTTAAAATTTTTAACGCAATTATTTGAAAGAATTTAACTATCTTAATAAACATTAAAATTCTATCCAGAAATTCAATTTTTTCAAAAATTTTTTAAAAATTTTCGTCAACTTTTTAATTATCTTTATACATAGCAAAATTCTTCGCCAAAATTCAATTATATTCAGGAATTTTTATAATATTTATGGCAAAATTTCAATTATTTTCAAAATTTTTCTTAATTCAATGATTTTCAATATTCTACTATTTTAATAAAATTTCTCAAAAGAATTCAATTATTTAAAAACAATTTTGACAAAGTTCTATAAACGAATATTCAATTATCTTCTAAAATAATGAAAATTTCAGAGGAATTAAATTATTCAAAATAGAATTTGCATTCTTTTTTTCGAAAAAAATCAATTGTTGTAAACTTTTTTATAAAATTCTTCGCAATAATTAAATTATTTGTATAAATAATAAAACTCATTGCAAAATTTCAATTATTTTTAATACAATTTTAATCAAATTCCTAAAAAAAATGTAATTATTAATAAAAATTTTATTAAAATTTGTCGAAAGAATTCAATTTTTTTAAAATTTGTTGATAAAATTCTATATAAGAATGAAATTTTAAGAAACATTTATTCATTTATTCAATAAATTATTTACATTTGTATTTAAATAATTGAATTCTCGTTCGAATTTTTTATTAAAAATTAATTTCATATAAAGCTTTAGAGTTAAGTTTGGAGAAGTTATTAATAATTGCAATTTTTAGAAATAATTGAATTTTGTAAAGGTTTCAAATTAAAGTCTTTGGAAATTTGAATTTTTTATACTTTTAATTAAAAATTCCATGCAACTAATTTTTTTTAAAAAACTTAATCGCAATTTTTTAAAATTATTTCAAGTTTTTATTTTCTAATGTATATTTAATTGAAGAATTTCCGAATAATCGAAATTTCGTAAAATTGAATTGAAAACAAATGAATTTGAAAATTCTCAAAAGAACTTTATCATAAACTATTAGAATTTTATTTAAAAATTTTAGAAAATCATAAATGAATTGAAACGATGAAAATAATTTTTAAGAAGTTACAGTAAGAATATTTTTATATTATAATATAAAATAATGATTTTATCACTCAGTCACTTTTAATTGTTATAAAACATGAAGAAATGGATCACTTCGAGTCGAAGACTCGGAGTGATCTATTTCTTTATGTTTTATAATAATTCTATTCATATTCTTTCAAGTTATTGAATTTCAAAAGGTTTAAATTTGAAATTTTTGAAATCTTTTTTCCTATGAGAAAATAATTCGTAAATAAGTGCGATAGAACATTTTTTTGAGTATCTAATTATTTTTAAAGTGAATCAAAATATTTTTTATTGTCAGGGAAAAAGTGAAAATCAGTCAGAAAAAAGTCTGGAAATCAAGGAAAAGAAAATTAAATTTTTGTGGCAACCCTGTTAATATTTTAATTTCATATTTTAATGCCTAATTATTTTAATAATTTTGATTTAATTTACTATTTCAGGTTTTTTTACTTCTTTACTTTCCAGGAATTATTCTCTTATTTTAATATATATTTTATTTATACATTTATACATATTATATTTTTTATTATTGTAAATCTTTTGTAAATGTATTTCTTTTCTACTGAAAAATTTAGAAACTCGACGTCCAATTCTTTAATCACAATAATTATAATGAAAATCGTTGAACGGAAAATTTAACAGGATTTGTTATTTCAGCCCCAGGAGCAACTCTCGTTAAATTCGCCGAGTAACAAACACTCGGAACGTCAACCTTTTTTTGTCATATCGGTTCCTGGATTAAATGACTGGGCAAACAGAAAATCATCTCTTATCGATATTAGCACTGCGGTGAAGAATGTGAATAAAAGATCACACGAAACAACAGAAGAGGAATTAATGGATTGTTCAGAACCCACGAAAAAGAAGGAGAAAACATCAGATTCGTGCGATAGTGCGATGGAAAGTTCGAAAAGTAATCAATCAACATCTGGAATTGTGTCCATGGAGCATATATTAAATTTCCCGATTCCAAATCAAGATGGAAAAGCTTGTATTGTTAAGGTAAATTTTAAAGGTTAATTAAAATGAAATTCTATGGTGGTAAATATTTTTAAATAATTGCATTTTTTTCTATTCTAGGTTTATGAAAATGATGAGATACATAAATTGAATGATGTGATTGACATTATTGGGTTTTTGTCTCTCGATCCTGCTCAATGTGTGTCGGATAATGGTGACGAAAGCATGGACGATATGGAAGTACAAACTCACAATCCTCCTGTTTCCATGGTTCCACGTTTGCATGCGATAAAAGTTGTACCACTGAAGGAAAATATAATTAGCCGAGATCCAGTAATTATGTCTAAGGCCGAATTAATTCGAAGCGATCTGCAAATGTTTTTGAGCAAACTTCTTTTTGATGATACGCTTGCAGCGGATTATTTAATTTGTCACCTAATTTCTTCAATGTCAGTTTCTATTTACTTTGGTTTCTTATCTTTTAACTTTTTCAATAATTTAGTTTACTAAATTTCGAAATGACAAATTTTTGTTAAGTTAAAAATATTTTTATTCTTCGAATCGTTGATGATAAACGTTGTTAACTTCGCACAACGTTTTTCTTTTTTCTTTTTATTTACTTTTGAATTGATTTTGAATATTTTGATATTTTTTGAATTAATTTGATTTAATTTGAATTGAATTGAAAGTTGGGATATTTTGTGTTACAGATACATGAGAAAAGATTTTCTCTGCCTTGGAAGTTTTCCCATCAATATTACCAAATTTCCATTGGAAAAATATAAAGACTTTTCGAAAGAACTTTACGGTGTACTAACGCAATTGATACCGAAAAGTCACTTCGTGGAACTGACTCTGGAAAATCTCAACGACATGAGTTTTACTCCAAAGTAAGGAATTTTCTTTTTAATTAATTAATGTTAAAATCTTTCTTTTTTGAACAAATTATTTCTCACTTAATTAACGTTTACAAATTGATTTAAACTAATTTGCAAAATTTTTTTTGTTTAAAGGAAGGATTATCAATGTAACAGACTGACAAGTGGTGTTTTACAATTAAGTAACAATACTCATCTTGTGATTGATGAAACTCATTTGACTTTGGGTCAAGTGACTCCTTGTGGGAGGAAAAATTACGATACACTGAATAAACTTGTTCAGTATCAAAAGATATCGTATGATTTTCAGTTTTACATGGTGGATTACGAAACGGACATTCCAGTTTTAATTTTATCAGAGACTAAATCTTTTATACCAGTAAAAAAGTTTAATTTAATCAGTTCTTTATTAAGATTTTCTCTCTTTTTTTTGTCTTCATTTATACATTAAAATTATTTTTTTTTCAGTGTCCCACCCAAGTGCCTCTGAAAGTTGATGACGAAACGGTTACCGTGTATCCACAAGTGCTGGAGGCTGCTAAACAATATTTAAAAGACGAGACAAGATTGAATAATATTCGACAGTATTTGAATATTTTAAGGCATGGCAATTTTGAATTTAATGACCAAATGACGAAGGTAAATATTCTGTTTTTTTCTGATTGTTATTATTTTAATTAAATTACAGACTTCGCACTTATCTACTAAAACCTACTATTTACTAAATTTTTTTCGTTATGCTACTATTTGGGTACTTTTTTAGATTTCAGCCACTAAACGCTACTATTTCTGTTTATTTCAAGAATTTCCATTACTTTAAATTCGTTAATACTAGAAATCAAAAAACTATTCTCAAAAATTATAATCAAATTCTTTAAAACGATTCAATTATTTTCAAAACATATTCGAACTTCAATTATTTTCAATATCCAGTATTTTCATAAAATTTCACAAAAGAATTAAATTATTTTTTAAAAAATTGATAAAATTCATCCAAAATTTAATTATTTTCATAAATAATAAAATTTCCACAGGAATTCAATTAATTTAGAATAGCATTTTCAAAAAAATTTCGAAAAAATCAATTATTTAACCAATTTTTATACAATTCTTCACAATAATTCAATTACTTTCACCCAATAATAATATTTTTCATGGAAATTTAATTTTTTTTTTAAATTTTTGATAAAATTCTAAGCAAAAATTAAATTATTTTTATAAATAATAAAACTCATCGAAGAATTTCAATTGTTTTTAATACTATTTTAAATTAATTAATTGAAAAATTCATTTATTTTCACAAAGAACGTTTTCTACAAAAATTCAGATATTTAAAGTAAAATTTTCATATTTATTATATTTCGTAAAAATTAATTATTTGAAACAATGTTTATAAAATTCTTATTAAAAATTTAATTATTTTCAAAAATAATTAAATTTTTCAAAAAAATTCAATTCTTTTTAAAGATTTTAATAAAATTTTTCGCAATAATTCAATTATTTTTATAAATAATAAAATTCTTCTCAGGAATTAAATTATTTTAAAAATTTTTTTATAAAATTGAAAGCAACTATTTAATTATTTTTATAAATAATAAAATTCATGGCAGGATTTCAATTATTTTTCATACAATTTTACAGGAATTGCTCAAAAAATGTAATTATTCTTAAAAATTCAATTTCAATTCCTCGAAAAAAGCAATTACTTAAAAAAATATTTTTTTTAAATTCTTTGGAAGAATTCAATTGTATTGATAAATAACAAAATTATTCCCGAAAATTTAATTATCTTGAGGCATTTTAATCAAATTCTTTGCAAAATTTAATAAATAAATAAATAAATAAAAATAAATAAAAAAAAAAATAAATAATAATAATAATAATAATAATAAATAATAATAAATAATAATAAATTTCTTCTTGAAAATTCAATTATTTAAAAAAAATTCTAATAAAATCTTTCGCAGGAATTTAATTATTTTCGTATATGTGACGCGATCTGAAGAAAGGGACCTTAGAAGCAAAAAATTATAGGTTATGTTTGCAATTTTTTAATTGAAAATACAAAAAAAGGATCAACTGTCAATATAAATCATTGAAGTTTAAGTCTTCATTAAAACTAAAATATTTAATAAACACTGATTTTAATTCGAAATAAGTAAAAAGAAACTTTCAAACAAGAAAAAAGTAACTCTAACCCAACCTTAAAATGATTTGCTTCAAAGGTCCCTTTCTTCAGATCGCGTCACATATAATAAAATTTTTTCCAGGAATTGAGTTATTTTTGAAGATTTTTGATAAAATTCTTAGCAACTATTCAATTATTTTTATAAATAATAAAATTCATAATAAGAATTCAATTATTTACAAAAATATTAAAATTTTTCACAGGAATTCAATTATTTTCAAATATTTTAATAAAATTGTTCGAATGAAATCAATTATGTCGATAAATAACAAAATTATTTCCTAACATTTAATTATTTTGAGGCATTTTATTAAATTCTTTGCAAAATTCAATTATTTCCAAAAATAATAGTATTCATCACAGGAATTCAATTATTTTTAAAAGCAATAAATATCTTCTTGGAAATTCAATTATTTTAAAAAATTCTAATAAAATCGTTCGAAAAAATTCAATTATTTTAAAAAATTCTAATAAAATCGTTCACAAGAATTAAATTATTTTAAAAAAATTGAAATAAAATCGTTCGCAAAAATACAATTATTTTCAAAAAAATTTAATAAAATATCACACACACATTTAATTGTTGCCAAAAATTTTAATAGAATTCTTTGTAAAATTTAATTATTTTTAAAAACTTTTCGCACATCAATCTATTATTTTCATAAAATTTCCACACAGAATTCAATTATTTGAAAAATTCTATGTAAGAATCTTTGTAAGAATTACAATTTTTTTCATGAATAATAAAAATTTCTCAGGAGTTCAATTATTTAAATTTAAATTAGAATTTGCATCAAATTAGTCGAAGGAAATCAATTATTTAAAAATTTTTATAAAATTCTTCACAAGAATTTAATTATTTTTATAAACATTTAAATTCTTTCATGAATAATAAAATTCTTTGCAGAAATTCAATTTATTAGCAGGATAAGAAAGAAGTAAATTTTTTTGCTGAAAATTAGGAAAAAGTCAGGAAAATAAAATATAGAATGGAATTTTTGTCAGTTTTGTCAAGTGTTTAAAACGAGTTTTTTTGGTCGTCAATTTTAATTTTTCGATAGCTACTTTTTTACTACTTTTTTTTTAGTTTGAAAGATACTTTTTAAAAGTTAATTACCGAGTGCGAAGTCTGAAATTATATTGTAAGAATAATTCTAATTTTGGGTTTTCTTCAACAGATTATACAGGAGGATTTCGTGAAAATGAGACAGGTAAATAAATCTTTTACAGGTGATAATTTACATACACTGATGGTTTTTGCAAGACTCATGGCATTGTCCTATGGGAAAAATACTCTAACCTCGGATATATGGAAAAAGACTTTTGAATTTGAAGTAGAACGAATTGGCAGGATTCCAAAACGTAATGAACACTGAAAGTCATTGATTGATATTTTAAATTAAAAAAAAAAGAAAAAGATATTAACAACTGGTGATATTTGGAAAGAAAATCAAGAAAATATAAATTTATCCCCCGTTGAATAGTTCTGCTTGGCGGAATAAAAATAAGAAAGTAAAATGATCTTGAATATTTTGTCTATTTTTTTTATAGTTAGAGTTCGTCACGTGTGAATAGCTTTTTTTTTAATTGTATACCGAGTATTATAGTCGTTAATTATTATTATTCTTAATTTAATAACTTTTTGTACGATTTTGTAAATAATGTACCAAAAAAGAAAATTGACGGAAAATGAAAGTCAAGATAAATATTGTGAATAAGAGTTTTATTTGTGTCTTTACATGATCGGTTTTCTTTCTTTTTTTTATTTACATGAGTAAATTACTAGCTTTTAACAATAGTACATGATCAATAAATCTTAAAGCTACTACTTTACAGTGTATGGCTATGTATTTTTCTTGTCGAGAATATATCGAGAAGAATTACTAGTCCATTTGTAAGTACAATTATTTTTTTTTCTTCGATACGTTTCCAGTATTGGAAATTCGTTCGAGAATAAATTATTATTTGAAAAGGAAAAATAAAATGAAAAAAATAAGACGAAAGTAAAGATTGAAGGAATGGCTTTACGATTGTTTTCACAATCGATGTAATATTTTAAATGCATAATATTTACAAAAATGTTGAAAAATTTTTAACTAAATATTTTTAAATAAATTTAAAGAAGTTTAAATTAAAAATTTTTCAGTTTTCTTTCCAACTGTGGACGGAATCAATGTACAGATCCTTTTTATGTTTGTATAGAAGAGGCACGTAACTTTTTCGAAATTCGGATAATTTTCTTTATGAAACTTCTAGGATTTTTGAAGTTTTAGGATCCTATCTTTCAGATCTCAATTTGTTGATATTTTTTTTTAATATTCTTTCTACAATTTGTTTTTCTTTAGTTTCTTGAAAACTGGTGGACAATATTCTTTTCGTCGGTTAATTTTTTCAAATGTGTTTGAATTAATTTTTTTTTTATTTTAGGCGAAAAAGTAAAATAATTTTATTTACTTTACGTTACATTTATTTTTTATTATTTTAACTCAAATAAAAAAATAATTTTTTTATTCTTCTAAAAATTAGTGGACAATATTTTTCTCTTCGGTTAATTTTCGAATGTTTTCGAATTATTTTTTTTATTTCATGAGAAAATGTAAACAATTATTTTTAAGTATTTCTTATTAATTATTCTTTACTGTTTTAACTGAAATAAAAAAATTGTCACTAAATTTTAAGAGAAAAAATAAAAAATTGTGTATTTCTTTGTGTTTTTCAATTATTGGTGAAAAATAAAAAATAAATAAAGAATTCTTTTCGGTTGATTTTCGAAAATTATTTTTATTCTATGAAGAAAAGTAAACAAATATTTTTATTTATATCTGATTAATTATTGTTTTTTATTTTAACTAAAAAAATTGTCCTTAAAATTTTGGGAGAAAAATGTAAACAATTTTTTTTAGTTTTTTAAAAAATTGCGAACAATAATTTTCGAATGTTTTTGAATTAATTTTTTTTATTCTATGAAAAAAAGTAAACAAATATTTTTTCTTTTCAATTATTATTGTTTATAATTTTTACTAAAATAAAACAAATTGTCCTTAAATTTTGAAGAGAAAAAAATAATCTTTTTTTAGTTTTTTAAAAATTAGTGGAAAATTTTTTCTTTTCGGTCGATATTGGAATTCTTTTGATTTTTTCATTTTATTTGTGTAAATAATTTTGTAATAAATTATTATTATTTATTTTAATTATTATTTATTCCTTAAAAATTGCTTTAAAGGAAAAATTAGTTTTGGTTTCAAAAAGAATTTTTTTGATGAAGAAAAAAAAATTGTAAAGAGAAATTGATTTTGTCTTTTTGAATACGAGTCTAAAGGGATTATCGCGAATAAGTTTTTGATATTAGGGCGAATAATTATGGAATTTCGCAAAAGTTAACTTTTAGGCTCGCGTGTGTCCGGTTTCATCAAGATAATTAGCTTCCAAAACCCTTTGAATTGTGTTTGAATCTTTAATTTTGCTGTATCGATCCTCGCGATCCTTTTGAAGAAGTTCCAAACCCTTTTTCGCTGCTTGGGTGTACCTTTTTGAAAGGGAGACCTCGCCCTTTGCCCCTGGAATGTGTCCCGTGTACCCAACAATTGGAGGTCTTTCCGGTGACACGTAATGATCTGATAGAAAGAGAAAAAATTATTTTTTAGGTATGTATAAGAAAACTCCACATTTTTTTTTTTTAATAGAAAAACTCTATCATGTTTTGAAAAATGAAACTAATTTTCAATTACAATTCTTATTTGTTTCTGTTATTTAGTGAAAATAATAATTGAGATTAAAAATAATTTTCAATTCTAATTTTTGTTTCAATATTTATTAAAAATAATTTTCAATTATAATTTTTGTTTTAGTATTTATTAAAAATAATTTATATTGAAAATAATTTTCAATTACAATTTTCGTTTTATTTTTTATTAAAAATAATAATTTAGTATAAGAATAGTTGATGTTAGAAATAATTTTCGATTACAATTTTTATTTTATTATTAATTTATTAAAAATAAAAAAATAATTTATATTAAAAATAATTTTTAATTATAATTTTTATTTTTTATTAAGAATAAAAATTTGATATGAGAACAATTGATATTAGAAAGAATTTCCAATTACAATTAAAAATAATTTTTAATTTTAATTTTTTTTTTCATTATTTATTGAAAATAAAAATTTGATGTAAAAAATAAATAATTGATATTATTAAAAATAATTTTCATATGAATAAAATTTCTATTTGTTTGATTAATTATTGACAAAAAAAATTTGATATTATTTTCAATTACAATTTTTATCCGTATTAATATTTATTGAAAATTGAATAGAATTGATATTGACATAAAAAGTAATTTTCAAATAAAATTTTTATCTGTTTTTATTGTTGATTGAAAATGAAAATTGAATAATTATAAAAATTACTGATATTAAAAATAACTTTCAAATTGTAATTTTTATTTGTTTTATTATTTATAGAAAATAATTGATTCTTTTATAACTGCGAAGTAAATAAATTAAATAACGAAATAATTAATTATTTTATTTATAAAAATAATTAATTAATTACCCACGAGAAAAAGTTTTTGGGAATGATACCGAAAATTTTAATTGTAATTTTTATTTTTAGTAAAAAAACAATTTAGCAAAAATGAAATTAAAAAATTCTTGGAGACTCCTGAGAATTTTTCGTTATCAGACAGGCTTCACAGTCTGTCCCCTATTTCCCTAAAAGTCCCCTTTTTTTTAATTTTGGCCCCTAAACGTGCCCTATTTTCAAAATTTGTTATAAAATTTGTTAATATAATAAATTTCATTAAAATTTTAATTAAATTCCTTAAAAGAAATTAAATATTTCCAAAAGTTGTTAATACAATTTTTCATAAAAATTAAAATTTAAGAAACATTCAATATTATTTATTTTTGTATTTAAATAATTGATTTCTCGTAGAATTAATTTATTATTTTTCGTACTTTTAACTAACAATTCTGTAGAATTAATTTTTTTGAAAATGTTTAATTGAATAATAATTGATGTTATTGATTTAAAGTAGAATTTTAGTTAAAAATTCTAGAAAATGTTAATTGAATTGAAATGATGGAAATAATTTTGAAGAAATTACAGTAACAATATTCTTATAATAATAAAATAATGATTTTGTCAGTCGGTCACCTTTAATTATTATAAAACATAAAGAAGTCGAAGACTCGGAATAATCCATTTCTTTATGTTTTATAATAATATTCTTCTGAGTTGTTCAATTTGAAAAGGTTTGAATTTGAAATTTTTGAACATCTTAATTCCAATGAATCTTAATTTCCAATCTTAAAGAAATGATTAAATATTTATTTTAAATAAAACTATTGATGTTTTCGAATAACTTTACTTTTAAAGAAATTTGTAAATAAATTTAATAGAACTTTTTTTTGAGTATCTAATAATTTTTAGAGTGAATCAGAATATTCTTTAGGGTCAGGGAAAAATTTAAAGTTGTCAGCAGGGTTGCCACAGGTCAGGGAAATCAGGGAATTCAGGGAAAAGTCAGGAAAAGTGAAATTGGTCAGGGAAACGTCAGGGATTTTTATTTAAGTAACTGAAAAAAATTGAATTTTGAAGAAGTTACAAATGATTGCAAAAATTTAATTATTTTCAAAAGTAATAAAATTCTTCGAAAAAATTCAATTATTTTCAAAAGTAATAAAATTCTTCGAAAAAATTCAATTATATTCAAAAATTAAAAAAAAAATCTCATAAAAATTCAATTATCTTTAAAAATAAAAAAATTCTTCTCCAAATTTTAATTATTTTCAAAAATTTTAATAAAATTCTTTGCAAAATTTCAATTATTTTCAAAAAATTTTTCTCAATTCAATGATTTTCAATATCCATAGTTTTAATAATTTTTTTAAAACAATTCAATTATTTAAAAAAAATTTTTTGATAAAATTCTAAGCAAACTTTGCAATAGTTCAATTATTTTCATAAATAATAACATTTTTTTTACAAAAATTCAATTATTTTCATGAATAATAAAATTCATCACAGAATTTCAATTATTTTTAATACAATTTTAATTGGATTCCTCGAAAAATTTAATTATTCTTGAAAATTTGATTAAAATTTCTCGAAAAAATTCAAATTTGTTGATAAAATTCTTTATGATAATTTAGTTTCGAAAAACATTCGTTTATTCAATAAATTATTTATTTTTGTATTTAAATAACTGAATTCTTGTCGAATTTTTCAATAAAAATTGATTTGACAATTAATATTATAGTTAAAATTTTAGATAATAATTGAATATTAAAAGCATTATAGCATGGATTTTTAAAAATAATTGATAATTGAATTCTTTCAAAAAATTTTAATAAAGTTTTTGGAAAATAACTACATTTTTCGAAGAATTTACTTAAAATTGTATTAAAAATAATTTAAATCCTGTGAAGAATTTTATTAATTTATGAAAGTTAGTAATTGAATTCTTGCAATGAATTTCTTCAAATTTTTTTTTAAATAATTGAAATAATGTAAAGAATCTTATTATTTATGAAAATAATTGAATTTCTGCATCGAATTTTATTACATTTTTTTTAAATAATTAAATTCTTTCGAGAACTTTTATTAAAAAAGTAGATTGTGAAAATATTTGAATTTCAACGAAGAATTTCATTATATTCGTGAAATGTAATTAAATTCTTACAAAAAAATTAAGAGAATAATTCCATTTTTCTAGGAATTTACTTTAAACTGTATTAGAAATAATTGAAATCCTCAGAAAAATTTTATAATTTATGAAAATAATGGAATTCTTACAATGAATTTTATGAATTTTTTTAAATAATTGAATTCATGTGAAAAATTTTATTACTTGTAAAAATAATTGAATTTATACAACGAATTTTATTACATTTTATTTAAATAATTATATTCTTTTGAAAACTTGTATTAAAAATGTAAATTTTGAAAATTTTTCAATTTCAGCGAAGAATTTCATTATTTGTGAAATGTACCTAATTTAATTCTTGCAAAAAATTTTTGAAGATAATTTTATTTTTCGAGAAATTTATTTAAAATTGTATTAAAAATAATTGAAACCATGTGAAGAATTTTATTATTTATGAAAATAATTGAATTCTTGCTTAGAATTTTATTATAATTTTTGTAAATAATTTAATTTTTTTTTTTTTTTGAAAAATTTTATGGAAATTAAAATTTTTATAAAACATGAAGATATCAATCACTCCAAGTCTTCGACTCGGAGTAATTGATATCTTCCTGTTTTATAATAATATTCTTATAAGTTGTTTAATTTTAAAAATGTTTGAAGAATTTTAATTTCTATGGAAAAATAATAATTAAATACTTATTTAAAAATTTAGTTATTGATGTTTGCGAATAAATGAATAATTTTACAATTTAAGAAATTCGTAAGTAAATGTAATTAGAATGTTTTTTTGCGAGTATCTAATAATTTTTAGAGTGAATCAGAATATTCTTTATGGCCAGGGAAAAAGTGAAAATTTTGTCTGGAAATCAGGGAAAAATAAAATTAAATATTTGTGGCAATCCTGTGTTGTGTTTGGAAATCAGGGAAAAATGAAGTTAAATTTTTGTGGCAACCCTGTATAAATAAATTATATTTTTATCTTTATTTAACCAAATTTTTATGGTCCCCCTAAAAGTCCCCTATTTCCCCGAAAATACTTTTTAGGGGCACTGTGAAGCCTGTTATTATCATTCTCGGGAATTTTTTCACGTGGCTGGGTAGTTAATATAAATATAAATAATTAATTAATAAGTAATAATAATTTTAATTGAAAATTAGGAAAAAAAATGTTAATTTAGAGAAGAGATGAGAGATAGAGACAGTCATACTTTTTAAAGAGTTACCAAAAAATTTTATCTCCTTGTGATGATGATGGTGATGACCGTGGTCTTTTTCAACCTGGACATTGTCCTGTCGCACTCGCGACAGGAGATTTCGTGGATCTCTTCTCTCCGCGTAAGCTCTCATTGAATCTCTTCGTGCTCGTAATTTACTTTGCGTATCACGCCAGTCTTTTGCGCCTTCCTCAACAGCCCTCATGAATGGTAGGCCATATTTGTTATTGAACCCAGGAATATACCCTGAAAATAAATTGTAATTTTTAAAAAAGATTTTCCATTAGATTAGATTTTCTTTTTAGATTCTTCGTTATTTTGTGATTTTTTATTTTCTTTTTGGATTATTTGGTTGCTTTAGATTTTTCGCTTTCTTTTTAGGCAAATAAAAGTATTTTGTTCGTTTTTCGATTGCGGTCTCACTTGGAAAGGTTTCAGTGTAGTATTTTGAAATAGTCATTATTCATTAATAATACCTGTGTATCCCAAGATGTACGGTGTTGATTTAAAATATTGAGCGTCACTCTTCCAATCTCTTTTAATGTCCTTCTCATTGGGAATGACTATCAACTCTTCGGCTGCAACATTTGGTTTGTATGGTCCTGTCTTCAAGATATTTTTCTCGAATAGTTCCTGCCACATTAAAACAGCATTTACTTACTTGAATCAGACAAAGCTTGGTGCAATCAGTGGCTATTTCAATGTCAACTATTTTTAATTAATATTGACTATATATATATAATAAAAAGGAAATTAAATTTTAACTCCTTTTTTTCAGGGTAATTATTTACTTATATACATTTTTCATGAGCCATTTGCACTAAACTTTGTCTGGTGAAATTATTAAATCCCTATTTGTCCCTATTGTAAAATATTTGGAAAATACTTTATAATTTTTTTATTTTCTAATTAAATTAGATATAATAAATAAATTAAGAATTTTTTTTTTATTTTAGATCCTCTTTTTAGGATCTATTGAATTTTTACCCATTCTCATTTAATAAAAATAGTAATTTCTAATAATTTATTAGTAAATTTTACTAATTCAAAAGCAAATAATAGTAACTTCTATTACTGACTTATAAGTAAAATTTACTAATTCAAGAGCAAAAAAGTCCGTCACTAATTCAAATTAGTAAACATTTTTACTAATTCCAAATTTAGAGAGCAAATTTTACGTTATTCTCCTCTTAATAAATTTAATTAATAAATTAATTTAAAAAAAGTAAATTATTTATTTTATAATAATTGTTCAATAATTTGTACAATATTATAATAAATTAATAATTAACGTTAAAATCCATATACGCTTGGAATAAATAATTCTCTTTTCTTCCTGTATTTTATTTTATTTATTATTTTTTTTTATGAGAGAATGAAAATCAATTACTATCGTGAAACTTGCACTTTACTTACTTTCATTATATCTTCTGTACAAGCTCCAAATCTTTTACCGAATCGAAATTTAAGGGTAGGACAGTGTCCGGTATATCTGAAAAAAAATTATTTATTTATTTTCTTTTATAAAATTCATTTTAAGGAATTAATTTGTGTCTTTTTTTATATATAAGAAATGATAAAAATCTTTTTAGTAATCCAATTATTTTTAATATACGATTTCAATAAAATTACTTGATAGAATTGAATTATTTTAAAAAAATTTAATTAAAGTCGTTCAAAGAATTTAAAAATTTTCAAAAGTTTAAAAAAATTCTTCGCAAGAATTTGATTATTTTCAACATAATTTAAAAATAAAGTTCCTCAAAATAATTCAAATTTTTTTTTTTATAAATTTCTTCAAAAGAATTAAATTTATTTAAACATTTTGATACAATTTTTCATAAGAATTTAATTTGTTTTCAATATACATTTTTAACTAAATTCCTCGAAAGAATTTGAATTTTCATCGAAATAATTTAATTATTTACAAAAATATTAAAAGAATTCTTGGGAACATTTAATTCTTTTCATAAATTATAAAATACTTCGGAGGAATTAAATAATTTTCAATTCAATTAAAATAAAAATTTCTTGATGGAATTCAATTATTTTAGAAAATTTAATAAAATCCCTTCAAAGAATTCAATTATTTTCAAAAATTTTGATAAAATTCTTTAGAAGAATTCACTTTGTTTAATTAAATTCTCTCAAGAAATTTAATTATTTTCAGAAGATTTTAATAAAATTCTTTTAAACAATTTCTAATAATTCAATTGTTTTCATAAATAATGAAAATTTTTTTTACAAAGATTCAATTATTTACATAAATAATATAATTTTTTACAGTGATTCAATTATTTTCATAAATAATAAAATTCATCGCATAATTTCAATTTTTTTTAATACAATTTTAATCGAACTCCTAGAAAAATGTAATTATTCTGAAACATTTTTAATTTTTTATTAAAATTCAACGAAAGAATTCAATTATTTAAAAATTTATTGATAAAATTCTTTAATTGAGATTTTAATTTTGAGAAATATGCAAATTTTTAGAACGAGTTGAATTTTTAAAAAAATTGAATTTAAAATGTTTGAAAATTTGTATTATTCATACTTTTCAATATCTATTATTTTAGTAAAAATTTCCAAAATAATTCAATTACTTAAAAAAATTGTAATGAAATTATACGCAAACATTTTATTATTTTTATAAATAATAAAAATTTCACAAGAATTCAATTATTTACAAATTTGTTGATAAAATTTTTCATGAGAATTTAATTTTAAGAACTATTATTCAATAAATTATTTATTTGCATTTTATTTGTATTTAAATAATTGAATTAACTTAGAATTTTTTTTATAAAAATTGATTTAAAAAAGGAATTTTATTTAAAATTGTGTAGATAACTGAATATTAAAGACATTTGAATTTTTAGAAATAATTGAATTTGAAAAAGGTTTCAAGTTAAAATCTTTGAAAATTTGAATTCTTCATACTTTTAACTAAACAATTTTGTACTAATTAATTGTTTTTGAAAAAGTTTATTTGGATTTTTTTTTTTTTTTGAAATTATTTGAAGTTTTTATTTTCGAATGTACACTTGAAGAATTTACGAATAATCGATGAAATTGAATTGTAAACAAATTAAACAACAAATAAAAATATTATCATAAAACATGAAGATATCGATCACTCCGAGTCTTCGACTCGGAGCAATCGCTATCTTCATGTTTTATAAAAAATATTCTTATAAGTTATTGAATTTAAAAAGATTTGAATTTGAAATTTTTGAAATTCTTAATTCCCATGGAAAAATAATATTGATTAAATATTTATTTAAAAAAAAAGTTATTGATGTTTTCGAATAATTTTACAATTAAAGAAATTCGTAAAGAAATAAAATTTATAATACAGAAATTATTAATTCAAATACAATTTAATCGGTTCCAATAAATATTATTTAATTCAAGTAAATATTTAATTGATAATAGTCTATTAATCGGTTATTTGAATCAAATTATTTTTTTTTCCCAGTGTATAAAGTAATTAAAATGAAAGTATTAGTAAAATTGGGTTAAGTTAATAATAATAATAATATGTGTTCCAATTATTTTCCTATAGAATAAATTCATTATATTTATTTATAATATAAATATCGAATGTGATGCTTCGAATGAAGATCAACCCAGAATAAAATATATATATATAAACTAGTTTCTACAGTGTATATCTATAATGATGAAGGTCTTATGGAAAAGAAGTTGTAGAACTCCAAATGTGGGCTATCGATGACCCAGAACCTCTACTCTGTGACGGTCACGGCGCAGTAATCAGCCATTGATTTCAAGTCACTCCCATTCGATTCTTTTTCATTCACTGTCATTGTTTTATATCTATATATATATACATTATTTGTTTGCCTAGACCTGCTTCATTTTTATTTTCTCTCAAATTTTTGTCAATCATTCATTTCCACATGATGATCATGATTGACCTATTTCCTCGCAATATATAATGGAAAAAGAAAGATGAAAAAGAAAAGAATTCAGTTCATCAATAAATTGATGGTAATTTTTTTTCCTCGAATATTACCCTGATGGACAGTGACGACTTTGAAACTTTTTTTTTTTTTTTTTGTTTGACCTTTTGATGAATTTTTATTTCAAGGGCAATTTATTTGTTGCTTCGTTCGTGTGGAAAGGAAAAATAATTTTTTACACTTTTCCTCGAAAGTTTTTGAAGTTTCTTGAACTTTTGTATTTTTGAAAATTATTATTGAAAAACAAATTTTAATTAAATATTTCGTTTTTTAGGAATCAATTCTTTTTTTTTAATTTAGTAAAAAAATATTTTCGCAAAAAAAATTCTTTTAATAAAGTATCAAAACAATCATTGTTTATCTAAATGTTAAAAAATTCAGAACTACTTTTTATACGTACGTATAGGTATAAAATATTTATCTTCAGTTCAATCTTTAGTTATTTTAGTACTTTGTACGAAAGGGTTTTACCCGTTAACTTCTTGAATAAATAATTTATTTTTTACGCACATTTTTATTACTCTCTAAATTTGAATTAGTAAATTTTACTAATAAATAGTAATTTCTACTAATTTATTAATTTGATTTACTAATTTTACTTTTTGCTTTTGAATTAGTAAATCTTACTAATAAATAGTAATTTCTACTAATTTATTAGCAAAATTTACTAATTTAATAAGCGAAAGTAAAATTTGTAAATCAAATTAATAAATGAATAGAAATTATTATTTATTAGTAAAACTTACTAATTCAAAAGCAAATAGTCAGTCACTAGTTCACATTTGTAAACAATTTTACTAATTCAAATTTAGAGTAAAATATTGTAAAAATATTTCAGTGAAAAAATTGTAATGAAATAAACGATTTAAATTTTATTTATTTACTTATTTATTTACATTATTTACTTATTTTATTTATTAACTTTTTACGCATATTTCTATTTTCAATATTTTTGTTTTTTAATTTCTATTTAATTTTTATGCTTCAAGCATTCAAAAAATAAAATTAATTAAGTATAAATATTATTAAAATTAAAATAATAATCTATATTAATAATCGTTGTATTTCGGTAATCAGTTCCCAATTTGAAGTTAGTTGCTGTTTCCTTATTTGAAAATAATTGAATTTTATGAAGAATTTAATTATTTCAATAATTGTAATAAAATTCTTTAGTCAATTTATAAATAATAAAAATCTTCGTAAAAAATTCAATTATTTTTAAATAAATAATAAAATTCTTATCAGAATTTCACTAATTTCCAATACAACTTTAATTAATTTCTTCAAAAATTTCATTTATTTTTTATTTAAAGAAATTAATTTTAAAAATTCTCCGAGAAAAATCAATTATTTAAAAAGCTTTTAATAAAATTTAATTCAAGAATTCAATTATTTTCATAAATAAAAAAATTTTTGCTGTAATTCAATTATTTTAAATACAATTTTAATAAAATTCTTCTCAAAAATAAACTTTTTTTTAAATTTTGCAAAAATTCAATTATTTGTAGAAATAATACATTTTTTCACGCACAGGGATTCAATTATTTAAAAAAGTTTTAATAAAATTCTATTCAGGAATTAAATCGTTTTCAGAAATACATTTTTTTTAAATAATTGAATTCTTGGCGAAATTTTTATTAAATTTCTTTAAAATAATTGAATTATTTTTAAGAATTTATTTTAATTTTCTTGGAAATAATGAATTTTTTTAAAAATAATTTTTACTAAAATTTTGAAAATAATTTAATTTTTATTAAAACTCTTGAAAATAATTTAATTTAAATAATATTTTTAAAAATAATTGTATTCTTACGAGAATTTTTATTAAAATTGTATTGAAAATAATTGAATTCCTTTGAAAGATTTTATTATTTATAATAAATATTTTAATTTTTGCGAAAAATTTTCTTATTTATGAAAATAATTGAATTCTTGCGGAGGATTTTACAAGTTCATTAAAATAATTAAATTGTTTCAGAAAATTTGTTATCTGAATTTTTTAAAATAATTGAATTTTTTGAAGGAATTTTATTAAAAATGTTGAAAATAATGATTTTTTTAAAAAAGAATTTCATCAAAATTGTTGAAAAATAATATTGAATTTATATTAAAATTCTTGAAAATAATAGTTTTTAATTAATATTTTTAAAAATAATTGTATTCTTTCGAGAAATTTTATTAAAATTGTATTGAAATTGATTGAATTCTTGTGAAGAATTTTACTATTTAGGATGAGAATAATGAAATTCTTGCTACAAATTTTATTAAAATTTTTGAATAATAATAATATTTAGTGAATTTTACTCATAAATAGTAATTTTTACTAATTTATTAGTGAAAATTACTAATTCAAAAACAAAAAGATAGTCAAATTAGTAAACATTTTTACTAATTCAGATTTAGAGAGGAATTATTTATACCAATTAGTTAATTTCCAATATAGTTATTTTGTATTCTTAGTAGAAATTACTATTTATTAATAATAAAAAAATTAGTAGAAATTGTATTTATTAATAATAAATACAAATTAGTAGAAATTATATTTATTAGTAAAATTTACTAATTTAAAAGCAAAAATTTAGTCAAAATAGTAAAAATTTTTACTGTATAGAATTTTAATCCATAAATTTTAATATAAATATATATGAATTTTGAATTTTGAACAATTGAAGTTTTCAATGACGATGATTTCGATGAATTTGTGAAATACTTGAACTTTTTAGAGGATATTGTATATGGTGAATGTTTAGTGCGTGATTACACGAAGCTTGCATGGTGGAGAGTTGGGAGTGTAAAATAGCTTTTGTACCATCCTCGGTGCCAGCTTTTTCGATTCTTCCAATACACGTGTCTGACGAAAATTGCTCTACTATATAAAAATCATTCACTTATTATGTACTTCACATAACTTCAGAATATGCGAACTTGAGCCAAAAGTTATTTACGATTAAATTCAAAAAGTTTCTTCTCAAATATATATATATAAATATATTGAATGCAAGGAACAAATCTTTTACGAATTAATATAAAAAATCAGTCTCTTTATTATTTTAATTATTTTTTTGCAGTTTTATAAAACTAAAAGCTTTATTACTTAATTAATATTTAGTTATATTGCTAAATTTACTAATTGTTAATAATATTGCTAAATTTAATAAAATTGCTAATAATTAGTAAATTTTACTAATAGATCAGCAGAAATACTAATAAATTAGTAGAAATGACTATATTTATTAGTAAAATTTATTAATTCAAAAACAAAAAGACTATATCACTAATTCAAGTTAGTGACCATTTTTACTAATTCAAATTTAGAGAGTAGAGAAAATTTTAAGTATTGATTTTAGGAAAACAAATATTAATTTAGGGAAAATTTTATTTAATCGAGATTAATAAATCTTTCAAATTTATACGAAATTTACTAATGTTTTTCCAAATTTAAATTTATTAATAATTATATTGAGTCATGTTTTAAAAAAAACAAGTTGTTTGCTGAATATTAAGATTAGAACCTTGAAGCTTCCTTATAGAAATTAGATTAGATTAGAAAATTAATTTTTAGCCAGAAATTACTCACTTGAATAAAATAGATTTTTGTTAGGTAGATAATAATTTATTGCGTATTATTATTTATTTTTACGGAATGAATATTGCGCACTTGGTAATTAAATTGTCGTATTCACTATAGTTATATTAGTTAATTATGATAGTATTAATTATTAAGTTAAATAGTTGTTTACCGCGAGGTTTAATTTCATTCAAACTATGTTTATAACTGTTCTTGAAACACGTAATGAATTCATTAGTTTATTTGGATCACATATTATTTATTATATAATAATTGTTAAATAATTCATATTTAGTTTTATTTTATTTTTTTTATTATTCATTTTTGTTTGTCCATTTTTTGTCGAGAATCGTTATTTTGTTATTTATCATTTTTGTTATTTATTATTTTTGTTTATTTATTCCATTTTTTATTTACTTATTATTTATTTATTCTTTTCTATTTTTTGTTTCTATTCTTTTATTTCTATTTTTTCGGTTATTTTTATTTCTTTTTTTATTATTTGTTTCGGTATTTATTTATTTATTATCTGTTTCCAAAAAATTTTTAATTTTTGCAGTTTATTAGTATTTCTATAATACTCGGTCGAAATTTAGGGAAAGTAATTAAAAATAAATTATTTAACATTAAAAAAATATTCACTTTCATGAACATAAAAATATGTATACTAAACTTTTTAAAGGTTTTATTAACAATTTATTTATTTATTATTTATATATATATATATATATATATATATATATATATATATATATCAGTTTAATGAAAGTTGTATAAAAGTTTTTTAAGGCTTCAACAAAGCTTTCGAAATTTATATTATTTATTTCAAGTACAAATGGGCATTATATTAATTATAATATAATTTTGTATCGTCTATTAAAAAATAAAAAAAACAAATAAATAATATTATTATTAACTCTTTTATTCTCTCAAAATCTGAATTAGTGAAAATTTAGCCACTAATTCACATTAACAATCTGAAAAAAACTCCAATAATAAATTATTTTATTAGCATAAATTATATTATTAATAATAAAATAAATTTTTTCAGTGTACAAAATCTATTTTTCTTACAAAAATTTCCATTAGAAAATTTTTCTGGGAAATTTTATTTACTCGTCTTACTAATTTAAATTAAGTGAGTAGTGATAATTTTTTTTAATACTATTTTTGGAATTTTTTCCAAGGACAAAATCAGTTTATTTTTATTCTATTTATCGCAATTTATTTATTTTTGTCATTTCAAATACATTATTTAATTTAATTTAATTATTTAATTATTATAAATAAATAAAATAAATAAATAAATTTTTGTGATAAAAATTCGTGACAGTTGAGCAAAAAAATAAAATATAAAATTGGGGAAAGAGAGGAAGAGAATTGTGAGAACAAGTATAAAATTAGTAAAAGTAGAAAAGAAATGATAATGAAAGGGAAAAAATGAAAGAAAAAGTCCAGAAAAGAGAAGATAATGAAAGAAAAAGTAAATGTAGGGAAGGATAATGAATGCTTCAATCAAATTGAAAGAAAAATGAAATGAGAAATTTTTTTTAGAAAATAGAAAGAATCGTACGAAATTAAACAAAAAAAATTACTCACTATCTTTGTAATTTCGTTTCAAATGTTCCGTACTATTTTTCTCTTGCACAATTTTTAAATGTAATTTCCTTTTTTTGAACCGAGTTTTGAACTTAAAATCGAAAGAAATTCACGTTAATTTTTCCCACATATTCTCTTCTCGAATTGGAGGGAAAAAATTCAAGAGTTAATTTCTCTTTTATTTCTTTTTTTGATATAAAAATTTTGCCGCAATATTATACCTCGAAGCAGGTAAAATAACAACACGATTGCACACGAAAGTCTGCGCTTCTTATCCAAAGAAAGAAAGCTTTTTAGTTCATTGTCTTGTTCCACTTAAAATACTTTACACTCGTCAAATATGCATTAATATAGCTGATGGCGTGCGCGAGCTAGATGCATAATTTTTTTCCTTTTTTTTTTTATCGACCAGGAGTAATATAGCGTGAATTACTTTATTGAAAAGATTTATGATCCCGCATTATTGGACCAATAATAATTAGCTATTATGAATAAATGAAGGTGCGAGAGCAGAAAGCAAAAAGTTTTGAATGAATGAAAAAAAAGGAAAGAAAAGAAAAAGATTGTTTGACTATTCGCTCTCACACAATTATATTTATAACGTTTTAAAGAATATAGATTTTATCTGTTGGAAAAATCATTGTCAGGTCGAGAGAGGAAAGTTTAGTGGAGTAAAAAAAAAGTTTCCGCTTTGGTGCTTAAAAATCACTTGACGAAAAAATTTATCCTATTTCCCGTTATATAGTTATGAAATTTAAGACTTTGAACTTGTTCTCAATATTATTATAAAATTATATTTTGAAAATTTGTTTTTCATAATTTTAATTTGTTTCCGTGTTTATAAGGCGTGAAATTGGCAATTTTTTCTTCTTTTTTAATGAATTCGAGATGATGGGATTTTAACTGTTGTAGAAACAAAAACAGAATGTTCTTAGTTTTAATTTTCATTATATTGAATCTTCAGGTGAATTTTAATTTTAATTTTTGTTTTATTCTTTTTCTAAATATTATAATTGTTATTAAATAATAATTTATATTTTTTTGTTCTCTTTCTAAATATTATAATTGTTATTAAATAATAATTTATTTAAATAAATAAATAGATGAATAAACATTTATTGAAGATTTATGATATTATTTAATAACATTTCGTTCACTTTAGTTTAATTAAATTAAAATTATTAAAATTTAATGTTAGTGCACTATTATGTTAATAGATTTTAAATTATTTACTGATAAATGTGAAGATTATAAGAAACAAGATTTTAGTTTAATTCAATTATTCCCAGCTTTTGAATTTTTTATAAGAAATTTCAAATGAGTTAGAGTTACTACTTTAAAAGTAAAAATTCTTTGAAGTAAGTGAAAGTTATATGTGTTATAATTTTAATTACATTTTATTTGATTCATGATAATCCTGTCAGTGGATTTTATCTGTAAGCAGATAGAAAATTATATTTATAAAATCAATAGTAATTTATACTCTGAAATCCCATTATTTGTATTGTAGCTTCAGATTTTCTAGTCAAATTAGTAGAGAGAATAAACTCGTTAATTGTTTTCAAATGTTAATTAATAAATTTAAATTAAATTCTTAAGCAAACAAATTTAATAAAATAAAATTTAATATCATTAAACTATTTGGTTACTTTGCTAGTCTAAATTGAAAAAGTAAATAAGTAAATAAATAAATTACATTAAATAAATACAATAAATGAAATAAAAAACATAAAATAAAATAACAAAATTCGATAAAAATAAAATTCAATAAATGGTATTTAATTACTTAAATTAAATTAATTAATAAAGTTTAATTAATTACAATCCTGAATTATTATTATACAAACAAAATTTGTAGAAATTATCAAAATAGTAATCGTTCCCTCTTAATTTGAATTAGTAAAAATGTTTACTAATTTGAATTAGTGTCTGACTTTTTGCTTTTGAATTAGCAAATTTTAGTAATAAATAAATACTAAAAATTTTACTAATAAATAAATACTAATAAATTTTACTAATAAATTAACTAAAATTTAATTACTAATTACTAATAAATTTTACTAATTTAAAAGCAAAAAGTTAGTCACATTAGTAAACATTTTTACTAATTCAAATGAAGAGAGTAAAGATTATAATTTTGATACTTTGTACAAATTTTTTTTTTAGTGTAATTTTCTTATTATAATTAATATTTCAAATTCACTTAATTTAATTTGACTTGATTTGATTGGAAAAATGAATTATTTTCCAATACAAAGACTGCTTTTTAGTCGTTAAGAAATCCTTGAGATTTAGGCCACTTGTTATAATGCTTCACTGCAGCATTTGTATGTCTTTTATAAAAGTCGGTATTCTAAATTTATATCTATTCAAAAAATAATATCTCGATAGAAAAGAATATGTCAGCAATGGTAAACAATATTTTTGTTATTAATTACTTTTTTTTGCGTCCAGAAAAGTCATGTGCTTTTTATAATTAAAATTCTATTTTTTTTCTGTCTTTAGTCGAAAATTTATATTTTCTCAAAGAAATTTAATTTAAAATTGAATTTAATAGAAATTTATTTAATTGAAACGATGAATTACTTGACTATTAGCAAATAAATATTATTAGGTACTTGAATTAAATAATGTTTACACCCAGAGACAAAATGTATTTCACTTAGAGGCTATTAAATTATTTGTTGTAAAAAAATAAATAAAATTTTTATTGTAAAACAAAAGTAAATAATTCTATCGAATTATTTATTTGTTTTAAAATAAAAATTTTCTGTGACAAATATACTTTTACTTGGTTCAAATAAATCATATTTGAATCAAATATAAATTAGTAACTGACTTTTCGCTTTTAAATTAGTAACTTTTACTAAGAAATATTAATTTTTACTAATTTATTAGTAAAATTTATTAATTTAAAAGGAAAAAGTTAGTAACTAATTCAAATTAGTAAACACTTTTACTAATTAAAATTTAGAGAGTAATTATTTAATTTCTACTAATAATTACTTACTCTCTAATTTTGAATTAGTAAAAAATAAAAATTAGTACTAATTTTGATTTTGAATTAGTAAATTTTACTAATAAATAGTAATTTCTACGAATTTATTAGTAAATTTTGCTAATAAATAGTAATTTCTACGAATTTATTAGTAAATTTTACTAATAAATAGCAATTTATACAAATAAATTAGTGAATTTACTAATAGTAATTTCTACTAATTTAAATTTAGAGAGTAATTTTAATTTTTAGAGTAAAATTATTTACTAGTTACTTAGTTAACTTCCAATAGTAATTAGTCAATTTCAACTAATAATTAGTTACTTTTTACTAATAATTAGTTACTTTCTACTAAAAATTAATAACTCTCGAATTTTTAATAAGTTTTAATAAAAAATTTGATGACATTATTATTTATTAATAAATTTTAATAATAAATTAATAGAACTTTTATTTATTAGTAAAATTTACTAATTCAAAAGCAAAAAGTTAATCATTAATTCAAATTAGGAAACATTTTTACTAATTCAAATTTAGAGAGTAATTATTTGCTTGTAATTATGTACTCTATTTCCAATATTAATAGTAATTAGTTAATTTCTACTAATAATTAGTTACTCTTTAAATTTGAATTACTAAAAATGTTTATTAATTTGAAATAGTAACTGATTTTTTGCTTTTGGATTAGTAAATATTAATAAAAATTAGTAGACATTACTATTTAGTAGTAAAGTTTACAAAGTCAAAAGCAAAAAGTTATTAGTTACTAATTTAAATTAGTATAAATATTTTTACTAATTCAAATTTAGAAAGTAACTAATTGTTTGCAAAAATTAAATAATTATTAGTATAAAAAATAATTATTAGTAGAAAGTAACTAATTATTAATTAACTAATTATTATTATACTAAATAATAGTAAATAATTACTCTCTAAATTTGAATTTAAAAAAATGTTCAGTAATTTTAATTAGTGAATGAATTAGTTGAAAATAGTAGAAATTACTGTTTATTAGTAAAGTTTTCTCATTCAAAAGCAAAACATTAATCACTAATTCAAATTAGTAAACGTTTTTACTAATTCTGATTTAGATAGAACATAGAAGATATATTTGACTCAGAGGCGACTGACTTTTTTATTTGATTCAAAATAAATTTTATTTTGGTTAAAATAAAATAATATTTAGTTCAAATAAAAATCCCTTTTATGTCGAATAAACCTTCTAATTAAAATTAAAACAAGTAAATAATTTAGAAGTCTTTGAGACAAATACACTTTTATTTAACTCAAATAAATTATATTTAATTCAAATAAAATTTTTCTCTGGGTGTCTAATTTTATTTACACTCAAGAAAGTAGAAGTTTACCTAATATATCAAAAATTGAAATCGAGAAAAGTAATTTAGAAAAAGTACACATTGAATTTAAAAAGACGCTAATGAATTTGAAAAGGCTTTTTTGCTACAATACATCGCCTGCAATTTGTTCCTTTGATGTTTGACATTGGCACTTCAATACAGTGCGCAAGTTATTATGTAAGACCGGTAATAGCAACTTTAAACGGATAACTAAAGCATCGCACAAGACTTATGGTAATCAAGTTGTAAATTAAATTACTCGAGACATTTGACATGCGTTACGTTTGAGAAAAAAAAATTATCAATTTTTTTCTTTTTCAATATTGAAAAGCACATATTTTTGATTGACATTTTTCTTTATATAATAAGGGAAAAAGGGTGCTTTCTCTCATACATGCAATTACTCGCGTTTATCTTGACCTAGAAAGTATACAGTAAACTCCAGATATCTTGAGCGTGATAAACATTAAGGAACGTAAATCCCTGACATTAAATGTTAAAGCAGTGTTTAAGAGCGGTAAATGTTTGAACAAATTTTCATGCAACGAGAATATTTATTTTCAGACATGATATGATGATGATGATGATGAAAAATTTTTGTAAAAATGTAAACATTTTTTTTTGCGCTCAAATGAAAATTGTGTGTTTTTTTAAAGTGGTTTATTTGAATTGCTTATGATTTTTAAACAACTGTTTAGTTAATATTTCAAAAGATTTTTTTAAGCAAGAAATTTAAATATAAGTAGAAAATTCATTTTTTTTTAATTTTCGATAACTTTGAAATATACGCGACGAAATTTTCATTGACTTGTTTTAATACTTGAATTTTATTTTATTACAAAATGTAGTTTTCTACGATTAATAAATTAATTTTTAACTCGATAAATGTTCAATGAAAATAATTTCCATCTCAGTTTATAGTAATTATAATTTTTGGTGATAAAAATATTAAAAGAAAAGTATAAAATAAAAATATGAAAAAAATAATGAAAAATATGAATTAAAAATATAAATTAAAAATATTAATATTGGATGGTAAAAAATATTGAACTTTTTGCCTTTCAATTTATTAAAGTTTAGCTATAAATAGAAAAAATAATTTTTTTAATTAATTAACATTTGCATGCATTAAATATAGTTAATTGTTTTATTTCCCAGGAGGAAAAGTCGGACGAATGTCGGATTATACAACCGCCTGGGATCCGCGCCCGTACGGACCGCCAGCACCGATGGTCTGTACCGATTCGGATCCTAAAATGCAACCGGCGCGGAACAGATTAGGCTCCGACTTTTGGATCCGCCTTTCTACTTTCGTCAGTACTGGCGCGGTACTGGATTTGTTCCGCCTGCAGATTTCATTCTTCTACGCGCGACGGAAGAATGACGGATGTTAGGTCTGTACTGGCTCGGTGCTGGGGCGGATCCGACTGCGGATCTTGTCATTTATTGTTATAGTTCGCATTATCAGTATAATCATAAATTTATTTTATTATTATAATTAATTATTACAATAACTCATTGCATTTATTATAATATTATTATTAGTTAACCAATAAATAAATTAATAGTATTCATGCAAAGGAAGAATATAAGAAACTTAATTTTTTCATTATATTTATAAAAATCCAACTTTATTAATGTGCAATTAAATAAATAATTTTTAATAAATAATATATTAATTTGAAAGAAGTAACATATATTTAACTTGAAAGAAAATGTGATCAATATATTATAATGCCTACAATAAATAACATATTAAATACAATATATAAAAAAGAGATTATTATTAGTTAATTTATTATTAATTAATTAATAATCTCTTTTTAATTTAAACAATATATTAAGTAATTATTTATTGACACTTTTCTGCAAATTAAATAATTAAAAAAATGTGTTGTGCATTAAAATTTTATTCAATTTAATACTATTACTTATATGTTATAAATTGTTTTGCAGTGAAGTTATGTTCATATTATTCGATATATTATATGTAATAAAATATTAAAAAACATAATAATAAAAATATAACATTTTTTTTAAACGAAATATTGAAATATTCATAAATACACATTCTGTAAAGTATTAAAACTATACCGGTATTACATCAGTTCGTATTTCCAAATTGCCTATTGCCGCGTAGTAATTTTACAATTTTTATTTCAGCTAGTGAGACTTGAAAGCATTTAAGGTTTGAGAGTTCCATGCGAGCGTAGCATAGTGGTTAGCGTGCGAGATTTCGGTGCGTAAATATTCGGTTAGGCGTAGGTTCGTACCCCCAAGCGTTAGGATTTTTCAAATGTGTATGTAATAAAAAATTGCGTTTAAGTGTATAAAGAAATAAAAAAATGTGTAAAGTGAACTGTCAATGAATTGTCATCCGTATTTATCTTTTGCAATTAATTATTATTTTTTTATTGATATTTGTTGAAATTATCATTTGGATCCGACCCGGTTGTCAGGCGGTAGAATGCCAGCATTGCCAGCGCACATCTGGCTAGGAAATGAAAGATCCGCAGTCGGTACAGTGCCGGGTCCCAGCCGGTTGAATTATACACGGAACGGCTCTTCGCGGCCGGTTACCGGGCGGTAGAATGCCAGTTCCGAGACGGATGGCCAGCCAGCTCCTGGCCAAGTCATCTTTCGGTAGAATACCAGTTCTCGGGCGGTAGGCAGGCGGTTCCCAGCCAGTACCACTACTCCGGCGTCGGTACAGGCGAGGATCCGCGCCGGTTGGAAATTTCCCACTGGGTTATTAAATATTTTTAATTCTTGTGGGAAATAAATTTTTTTATCTTTAAAAAAGCGTAATTTTAAATAAAGAAATAAAGATGAATATTAGTAGAATAATAAATAATGATTAATATAATTAAACAACAAATATTTTATTCATTTGTTAACGCTTTTTAGCTAATAAATAAATTTAAAAACAAATTATTCCCCTTCAAAGTTTTCTTCTTTTTTTTTATTTATTTATTTATTATTATTATTCTTACAATTTTAATTTTATTCTGTTTTATTTTATAACAAATACTAACGTTTGCTAACGTTAGGCTAACGTTAGCTAACGTTAACTTTTCCACCTGGTAAAATGAATTCGTAGAAACTTTCCTTTTACTAATATTTAATGGTAAAATTTATTTAGTTTTTTATTTATTTATAATATTTATATGTAAATATAAAATTTAAATTTAGGTGAAGTTATAAAATATTAAATTAAAAAATTGAATAACGAAAAATTAAATACTTATCAAAAGGTGTATTATTGATTTTTACCAGAATAAATTGTAGTTTCAAAAGATTTCAAATAAAGTTTGTTTTTAAAAAAAATTAAATATTAGAATATATTAAATTTTAAAAAAATAATTAGAATAAACAATAGAAAAGAATTGAAAAATATAAAATAAAAACATAATTATTATCAAATTCAAAAGCAAAAAGTCAATTACTAGTTCAAATTTAAATATAATGAAATTTATTTTAATAGAGTGAAGATTTATTTTTATAAAGAAAATTGCGTTAAAATATAGAAAGAATTAAAATATACAAATAAACAAAATGAATAAAAAATAGAAAAATAAAATACTAATAAATAGAAATAAAATAATTGCAAAAAAAAAATTGATAACAGATTAATAATAGATAAAAAATAAGTAAATAATAAATAAATAAAAAATAATATAATAGTAAATTTTTTTTTTGTCATTTATTAGCAAGTGAAACTTCAAAAGAAGTTTATTTCAGCTGAACAATAGTTTGTATACTTAGACACAATAAACTGGCAAAAAATATTGAAAGAAACAAACAATTACTAGAAAAATAATATAAAAATTTAATGTTTAATAATAAATATTAATAAAAAGAAAGAAAGAACTTCAAGGAGAAAAAATCATTTTGTTAAACCTATTTGTTTGCTAAAAAGTCTCAAAGAAAAATAATAAAATATTTATTTACTGTTTTTTTAATTATTAACTTTTTGAATAAAAAGAAAAATGTAAACTTTACCCCGGTAGATGAGATCCATATCCTTGCCGGAAGAACTGCTTCCGTTGTTCTTCGGAAACAGGATCAAAACCCATAATTTAAGTTACTAAACAAACACTATTTTCTAAATAAATTATCACAGAAGAAACACAATTTTTTTTATTTAAATAACTAAAATAAAGTTGAAAATATTCACAAAGAGTAAGTGATTTTTATCAATAATTTTTTTTTTCAAAAAAAAAAAATAAAAACAAAAAAGTGAAAATAAATAAATTCTATTTCATAATATTAGTCAAGTCACTTCGCGAATTTTGATCATTATTATCACTGGCATTTTGTATGACGCGTATTAAATTCTCATGGATTACTTCATAAAGGATGATGATAATTAGATAGGTGGATTGAAATTTTGCAATTAGAATGATTTAAAAAAAGTCACGAGGTGTGTAAAAAAATGTATATATATACAAGTATCGCTACTTCCTGTAAACAACTTGTACTCCACGCGGTTGGCGTGCTAGTGAAATAGATTTGTATACAGTCCGACCTAAGATCTACGTTCTATCCGTATATTGAAAGCCAAGCGACGTTGTACTAAAAAGCGTTAAAGCTCCCCCTCCATTGTTCCGGTGCAGCCATAGACCGCGCCTACATTCAAAGTGTACTTTATATGTATTCGACTATTGTTATGTCTCTGCAGATAATTTCTTTTTTATTCCCTTTGAGTGGAAATATTTTTAGAATATAGTTTATAAAGAGTACAAAAGTATTTTTGTGTTTTCTATTCATTCACTTTTTATTGTGATTAAATGATTTTTTTATTATTGTAGGATATAGAGGTATAGAAGTTTTTTCTTTCTCTCCAAACTTGGACTAGTAGTCTCTAAATCTGAATTAGTAATTTTTTACTAATGAAATAGTGCGGATTCGTTTACCATTCGAATTAGTAGCAGTTTTGACTAATTTTTAGTAATTTTTTACTAATTACTAGTAGAAAACTACTAATTCATTAGTAAGCGGTTTACTAATTTTAAATAGTAAAACATACGTTCTACTAATTGAATTAGCAATTTTCTACTAGCAATTAGTAAAAAACTACTAAAGATTAGTTGTAAAGACTGTTACTAATTTAAATTGGTAAAAAAATCCGCACTAATTCAAATTTAGAGAGTAAAAATATTTACTAAGTTTAATTAGTGACTGAATTTTTGCTTTTGAATTAGTTAATTTTACTAAAAAATTTAGTAGAAATTACTATTTGTAATTAATGTTAATAGTAACAATTATTATGTGACTGACATTTTGATTTTTAATTAGTAAAATTTTACTAATAAATTCGTGGAAAAATTACTATTTATTAGTAAAATTTACTAATTGCTGATTGACATTTTGCTTTTGAATTATTAAATTTTACTACTAAATAGTAATTTCTACTAATTTATCAGTAGAATTTACTAATTCATAAGCAAAAAGTACTTAATAATTTATATTAATAAACATTTTTACTAATTCGAATTTAGAGAGTAATTATTCACTAGCAATTAGTTAATTTCCAATAATAATTTGCTAATTTCTACTAATAATTATATGATTAGTTATCTAATCTGCTAATGATTAGTTATTTTATACGAATAATTAGAAACTTGTACTACTAATCAATTGTTTTCTGTACTAAAAATTAGTTAATTTCAACTAATATTTAGTTATACGTTACATTTGAATTAGTAAAAACGTTTACTAATTTTAATTACTGACTGACTGACTGTTTGCTCTTGAATTAGTAAATTTGACAAATAGATTAATAGAAATTACTATTTATTAGGTATAGTAAAGTTTATTTATTTTTGAATTTTATTTTTATTAATTTCTACTCATTAATTAGTAAAATTTACTAATTCAAAAGCAAAAAGTCAGTCAGGAATTAAAATTAGTAAATATTTTTACTAATTTAAATTTAAAAAGTCACTCATTATTTTTAAAGTAACTAATTTCTAGTAAAAAGCAACTATTGATTGGTTCATAATTAACTAATTATTATTAGCATTATAAAATAAGTACTCTCTAAATTTGAATTAGTAAAAATGCTTACTAATTCGAATTAGTGACTGACTTTTTGCTTTTAAATTAGTAAATTTTACTAAAAAATTAGTAAAAATGACCAAAAATTAGTAAAATTTACTAATTCAAAAGCAAAAAAGTCAGTCACTAATTCGAATTAGTAAACATTTTTACTAATTCAAATTTAGAGAGTAATAATTGGCAGAAATTAAGTCATTATTAGTAGAAAATTAGAAATTACTTATTTATTAGCAGAAATTGGCAAATTTATTTGAAATTAACTTATTGCTAATAAATAATTACTCTCTAAATTGGAATGAGTAAAAATTTTTACTAATTTGAATTAGTGACCGAAATTTTGCTGTTAAATTAGTAAATTTTGCCAAGAAAATTGGTAGAAATTCCTATTTATTAGTTGAATTTACGAATTCCAAAGCAAAAATTCAGTCAGTCATTTTAATTAGTTAACATTTTTGGTAAATCAAATTGAGAGTAACTAATTATTAATAAAGTAAGTAATTTTTATTAGATTTGTAAATTTTACTAATAATGCAGTAGAAATTACTATTTATTTGTAAAATTTACTAATCTAAAGCATAAACTAATAAAAATTACTATTTCAAATTTTATTGAAGATTTTTAGTATTTCAAGTTTGGAGAGTAATTATTTACTAGCAATTAGTTAAGTTCTAATAATAATATATGCTAATTTCTTATAATAATTAGATAATTAGTTAATAGATTTCTGGTAATGATTAGTTATTTATTTAAATTTAAATTAATAAAATTGTTTACTAATCGGAATTAGTGATTAATTTTTGCTTTTGAATTAGCAAAATTTACTATAATAAATTAGTAGAAAGTACCATTTATTAGTAAAATTTACTAATTTAAAAGCAAAAATTCAGTCACAAAGTTAAATTAGTAAACATTTTTACTAATTCAATTTTAGAGAGTAATTATTCACTTGCAATTGTAGTTAATTTTCAATAACAATTAGTTAACTTCTACTAGTAATTGGTTACTTTATTACTAATAATTATTTTTTATACAAGTAAGTAGTTACTTTTGTAATAATAATTACTTGTTTTCTGTTCTAAAAATTAATTACTTCGTACTCTCTAAATCTGAATTAGTAGTTTTCTACTAATGAAATAGTGCGGATTCGTTTACCAATTGAATTAGTAACTGTTTTTACTAATTTCTAGTAGTTTTTTACTAATTATTGGTAGAAAATTTACTAATTTGAAATAGTAAAAAATTCGTGCTACTAATTGAATTAGTAATTTTCTACTAGCAATTAGTAAAAAACTACTAAAAATTAGTAAAAAAAGTTACTAATTTAAATTGGTAAACGAATCCGCACTAATTCAGATTTAGAGAGTACTAATAATTAGTTACTCTCTAAATATGAATTAGTAAAAATGTTTACTAATTTGAATTTTTGGACTGACTTTAGTGAGTGAAATTTACTAATTTAAAAGCTTTTGCTTTTAAATTATATAGTAAATTTCACTAATAAATTAGTATAGAAATTACTGTTTCGTAGTAAAATGTGCTGAGTAGAAAAGGAAGTTTTTAGACAGACGCGAATGAAGGTAAATAAATAATTTCTTTCCTTTCTGTCTGTCAATCCAATTGTCTGACTAGGAAGTCCTTTTTCTACTTATATTTGCCTTGTTTTTATCAATTTTCGAATTCACTTGTCTTGCTAAAATGGCTTCTTCTACTTATATATTTAAATCTAACTATTTATAGTTTTTATGTAAAATTAATTACTCTTGAAAATTAAAACTATATTTTAAGCTAAAATTTTGTTAGCACTTCTTTTTTTTAATTATTTGCTGAGTAAGCCAGAAAGAAATTTGCCTGACCAAAAACACTATCTTCCACTTAGTTTCCTAACTACATCCCCTTTTGTCTGACTTGGATTTTCTTTCTCTACTTACATTCGATTCATTTTCGTTTATCAAGTGTAAATTCGTGTTTTTCTTTTTTGCAAAAATTCTTGCTAAAAATTTATTCTCTATTATAATATAATATTACCAATAATAATATTTTTTAATTTAGGCCCTGAATATATTTTTTACTCCCAAGCTAAATAAAAAAAGTAAAATTAGCGATATTTTCCTCTCTAGAATGTTCAAAAAATAGTTCGATGGTAACTTCAGGGACATCTTTGTTTTGTTGTTTAAATTATCAATAGACAAAATTTTGTCTGATCAAAAACAGATTTTTCCACTTAATTTTATAATTGCGTTCCTCTTCATTTTTTGTTTCTATTATTAAACTATTTTAACTTGTATTGTATTTATCATTTCCTTCTTTTCTACCCATCATCTCATTTGTCTGACAATAGATACCTTTCTCTACTTACCTAACTTTATAATTGCATCTCACTTTTACTTTTCGTTGACATTCAACTTTTTTTTTTAATTATATATTTATCATTTTTTTCCTATTTATCAAATTAGTTGTCTGGACAAAAATTTCTTTCTCTACTTCATTGTATTTTATTTCAGTTAGTCAAGGTTAAATTCGATTTTGCCTTGCTAAAAATTTCATTTCTCACTAATTCATCAATAAGTTATATCTTTAAAATAGATTTTTGTTTGTCTGACTAAAAATTATCTTTTCTACTTTTTATCATTCTATTCTTTATTTATTGGTTTATAGAACATTTGTTTATATATCAAATCGCTTCTCTTTTTTAATTTTTTTCCTCTTCTATATTTCAATTTATTTGGCTTGCTAAAAATTGCTTTCTCTACTTATTTATATTTAATTTCTCAAATACTGTCTGACTAAAAATTGTTTTTTCTACTAACATTTAGCCACAGGTCAGGGAAATCAGGGAAAAGTCAGAGATTTTCATTAAAAGTACTGGGAAAAATTAAATCTTTAGAATTTATACTGAATTTTTGTGTTTTTGTTTGTCTCATATAAACTATGAAATTACCACGAATTCTAAAAAAAACCTTAAATTTTTTCTATTTCTGACAATAATTTATTTTAAATAACTTAGTTTTATTGAAGAACTGACATAAATTTATTACTTATAAATCATTTAATGAAGTATTTTTTTGAAAAACTTTAATTTCAATTCTGTTGAAATTAGTTTCAATTCTTAAAATTTCAACGCAATCATTTGAAAGAATTTAACTATCTTAATAAAAACATTTTCTAGAAATTCAATTAATTTCAAAAATTCTTTATAAATTCTCGTCAACATTTTAATTATCTTTATACATAGCAAAATTCTTCGCAGAAATTCAGTTATTTTTAAAAATAACAAAATTTTAAACATGATTCAATTATTTTCAAACATTTCATAAACTTCTTCACAGAAATTCACTTATTTTATAAACTTTTCATAATTTTCTTTGCCGATATTCAATCATTATATTGAAAAATGTAATACAATTCTTGGCAAGAAATCAATTATCATTATAAATAACAAAATTCTTCGCACAAATTAAATTATTTTCAAAACTTTCAAATAAAGTTCTTGAAAAAAATGCAATTATTTTTTTATAAATAACAAAATTCTTCATAAGAATTCAATTGAGGCCTTGGATCCAATAACTCGGCCGACGCTCGGAGGAACGCGCAACTGCCAGTCAGTGAGCAGTGAGCGCCTCTGGGCCACTCACTGCTACCCGACTGGTATTAGCGCGTGCCTGCGAGCGTCGGGCGAGTTATTGGATCCAAGGCCTCAATTATTTTCATAAAGAACAAAATTCATAGTATAGGAATTAAATTATTTAAATAATTTTCATAAAATTCTTCACAATATTAAAAGCATTATAGCGTGAATTTTTAGAAATAATTGAATTTTGAAAAGGTTGCAAATTAAAATGTTTGGAATATTTGATTTTTTCATACTTTTAACTAAAAATGCTGTAGATTTAATTTTTTTCTGAAAAAGTTTAATTTCAATTCTGTTGAAATTAGTTTCAATTTTAAAAATTTTAACTCAATTATTTAAAAGAATTGAACTATCTTAATAAACATTATAATTCTTTCCATAAATTCAATTATTTTCAAAAATTCTTTAAAAATTCTCGTAAACAATTTAATTGTCTTTATACATAGCAAAATTCTTCGCTAAAATTCAATTATATTCAAGAATTTTTATAATATTCATGTCAAAATTTCAATTATTTTCAAAAAATTGTCTTAATTCAATGATTTTCAATATTCTTCTATTTTAATAAAATTTCTCAAAATAATTCAATTATTTAAAAACAATTTTGACAAAGTTCTATAAACGAATATTCAATTATCTTCTAAAATAATGAAAATTTCAGAGGAATTCAATTATTAAAAATAGAATTTTCATTCATTTTTTCGAAAAAAATCAATCGTTGTAAACTTTTTTATAAAATTCTTCGCAATAATTCAATTATTTTCATAAATAATAAAACTCATTGCAGAATTTAAATTATTTTGAATACAATTTTAATCAAATTCCTAAAAAATTGTAATTAAAAATTTTATTAAAATTCGTCGAAAGAATTCAATTATTTAAAAATTTGTTTATAAAATTCTATATAAGAATTAAATTTTAAGAAACATTCATTCATTTACTCAATAAATTATTTACATTTGTATTTAAAATAATTGAATTCTCATGAAATTTTCTATTAAAAATTAATTTCATATAAAGTTTTAGAGTTCAGTTTGGAGAAGTTATTAATAATTGCAATTTCTAGAAATAATTGAATTTTGTAAAGATTTCAAATTAAAATCTTTGAAAATTTGAATTTTTCATACTTTTAATTAAAAATTCTATGGAACTAATTTTTTTCAAAAAGCTTAATCGCAATTTTTCAAAATTATTTCAAGTTTTTATTTTCTAATGTATATTTAATTGAAGAATTTGCGAATAATCGAAATTTCACGTAAAATTGAATTTTAAACAAATGAATTTGAAAATTCTCAAAAGAACTTTATCATAAATTATTAGAATTTTATTTTAAAATTTTAGAAAATAATAATTGAATTGAAAGGATGAAAATAATTTTTAAGAAGTTACAGTAACAATTTTTTTATATTATAATATAAAATAATGATTTTATCACTCAGTCACTTTTAATTGTTATAAGACATGAAGAAAAGGATCACTTCGAGTCGAAGACTCGGAGTGATCTATTTCTTCATGTTTTATAATAATTCTATTCATATTCTTTCAAGTTATTGAATTTCAAAAGGTTTAAATTTGAAATTTTTGAAATCTTTTTTCCTATATGAGAAAATAATAATGATTAAAAAAGAAGTTAAGTTATTGATATTTTCGAATAATTTTACAATTAAAGAAATTCGTTAATAAGTGCGATAGAACACTTTTTTTTAGTACCTAATTATTTTTAAAGTGAACCATTAGAATATTTTTTATTGTCAGGGAAAGAGTCAAAATCAGTTAGGAAAAAGTCTGGAAATCAGGGAAAAGTCAGGGAAAAGAAAATTAAATTTTTGTGACCAAAATCTATTTTTTTGTCTGACCAAAAACTATTTGTCTACTTTAATATTTATGGTTTTTTTTTTGTTCTACAATATTTATTTTGTTTTTCAGTCCTAATTAGTTTGTGTGTAATTAATATAATTTTATTATTATTATTATTATTATTGTTATTATTATTATTATTATTATTATTATTATTATTATTATTATTATTATTACTATTATTATTATTATTATTATTATTATTATTATTATTATTATTATTATTATTATTATTATTATTATTATTATTATTATTATTGTATTTTAATATTATTCAATTTAAGTGTCAGTCACTGTAGGCATATATTTTGTTCTCCTTTCAATCGTTTTTTATATAAATAAACGGACCATTATTTAAACGTAATCGGCAGATTGAAATCTAGTTTCGTTTTAGAATAAGACACGTGAACTTGTGACTCTGTTTGGTCTCGAGAAATGCAATGTTCAAGGAAATCGATAGGGTGGTTGAATGCACTATTATATTCTTTTTCTTCATCATGGTACAGAGTTATTCATATCGATTCGCTTATAGTGCGACGTTATACGTTTCCTTCGAGACTTTCGTGTCTTCCGGAATTGCGATTTTCGGTTCTCTTATTTATATACACAATTTATTACGTATGCGTGCGATGTCCACAAATTTTTAACTTTTAAATTAACGTTACTTCTTTCCTTTTTCTTCTTCTTCTTCTTCATCTTCTTCTAATAGTATTCTTATATACTTTAATTTTCTTATAATAATTATTATATAAACTACTCTCTAAATTTGAATTAGTAAAAATGTTTACTAATTTTGAATTAATAACCAACTGTTTGTTTTTGAATTATAGTAAATTTTACTAATAAAGTTATTTTTTACTAATTATTGATAAAGCAAAAAGTCATTCAAGATTTTACTATCACAGTTTTTCTGCAGATATCAAATTGAGACAAAAAACGAATAAAAACTTTTTTTTAAATTTCGAAATGCGAAGAACATTATAAAAAATAAATTGTTTATAAAAAATTTATTAAATAATTATTAAAAAATAAACTTTTAAAAAATTATCTACTTTCTGAACGAAAGTATAATTTATGCCCTTTATATTCTCGTTTGGTTTATTTAAACCAGTTTAATCATTTAGAAGAAATAAAATTTTCGTTAAAATAAAAGTTGCAAAAAAAAATTCATTTTGCAATAACTTTTATAAAAAATTCTTTTTTCTCTTCTACATTACTGACTGATGGTTATAGCTACTATTGGTCGGCAACTTAGCTGCATTCGGTATTACCCACTTTTTAAATAGAGTATTATCAACAAAATCAGTAAAGTAGAACACCAACCGAGAAGGATAACCCTATGAAGAATGTAGTTCAAAGGATTTTAAAAAATATTGACCATTTACGGAAGAAAATAAATTTCCGGAAGTGATTTACGGAAAAATTCCAGAAGAAGGATCAACTTCCAGAAGCATCTTCCGGAAAAAAATTAACTTCCAAAAAAATCAATTTTCGGAAATTTTACGGAAACCACTTACGGAAAGTTTTTGAAAGTCTCTTCCGGTAATTTTCCGAAAATCCTTCCACATGGGAATTGATAGTAAAAATAACTTTTTGCTTAGTTTACTAATTTTTTTTTCCTTATAAATTCTTCCTTTTCAATATTTTTGTTATTAATTATTTCGACGTTTATCGTCGACGCTAAATATTAATTTCTATACTTTTGGTTTTAACGTTAATAAATAAAAAAAAATAATTAAATATTATTTTGAATATTACCTTATTTTATAATTGTAGGAATTTCCATTGATTTCAGTTATTTAATCAGTTGATGTTTTTTTTATTTGAATAGTACGATTATTTCTTTGTAATTTCTTTATTTCCATTTATTTCCACAAAGTTTTCCTTGTTGAAAAAAGTATATAATCTCTTCACTTGTTATTTAATATTTTAGTACATTTGACGCACTCGTCGGATTACTTTCGTTTTGTTCTGGAAATGTTAAATAACTAAATATTAATTTATTGTAATAATTTATAAAAAAACGAAATTTTTCAAATGAAGTATTAAAAATTGTGCGTGTATTTTTACTTTTGAGACTGAAAATTAAAATGGGAAAAATTGTATTCAATTTTTTGTGTATTCTTGTTTTATTTTGTAATTTTTATGCTGCAATTGCGCACGAAAATTTAAATGTCAAAATAAATGACCTCGGTCGAATTAAAGGCTCTCTTAAAACAACGAGATTGGGTAAAAAAATTTTTTCCTTCCGCGGTGTGAGATATGCTGAACCACCGACTGGAAAACTTCGCTTTCAGGTGAGAGTTTTAAATTAAATTGCTTTTTTAAAATTAATATTAGGTATTATTATCATTATTACTAAAATAATTACCCAATTAATACCTTATTTAATATTTTTAAGTTAATTTATAGTAATTTTTCAAATTAATTTTTTAAATCTTTCTAGCTTAATACAGTGAGAAAAAATTTGTTTTACAAAAATATGTAGCCAACTAAAAAAATATGTTTGAATCAAACGTAATTTTTATTGAATAAAACTTTTGATGTATTCAATCCAAATTATTATATTCAAAAATAATTTTTGGTTGATTAAAAAAAAAAGTTTGGACATGGATTTTGAAGCAAGAACTAAACTTGCAGTATCAGTTTGAGATTTGGAAAAAAATATTTAATTCTGATTTTAGGGGGTAAAAAGTAAAAAAGTGTCTTTTTCACCCCACTCTACTCTAATTTATACTTAATTTTGGTTTTTTGTTATTATTTTTTTTATATAAAGCCACCTGTGCCTGTAAAACCATGGAATGATGTCTTCGACGCCTCTAAAGAGGGTCCAGCATGCCCTCAGTTTAATTATACAATTATGTCGGAGGACTGTCTTCGACTAAATGTATACACGACCAAGGTAATTATATGCAGAAAAATCAAGAAATTTATAATTTAAAATTAAATTCAAATTTTTATTTTTTATTGTTAGCTTTTATGAATTTTCAATATTTTAATATTTTTACACTGTTCTAAAAATTAAAAAAAATTGATGATAAAAATTGTTTAGATATTTTCCTACTATTTTTTATAGTAGAACTTCTTTTCAAATTTTTATTTTTATTTTCTAATTTTTATAATGTTTTTAGCTACCAACTGAAAATGACAAAGTGAAAAGACCAGTTATTGTTTTTATTCATCCAGGAGGATTTTTCTCTTATTCTGGTCAAAGCGACCAATTTGGACCCGAATATTTGCTAGATCGAGATGTTGTCTTGGTTACTATTAATTATCGAATTGGCTCATTAGGTACTGAAAAAAAAGTGATTTCTTTTTTATTCCGTTAATTAGGACAAGTACGAAAAGTATACTGAATGGAAATTTTGAAAAAGGATGGAAATAAATTTAGTTATTTTATTGATTCGGAATATTTTAGTAACTTCTACTTTAACACCTGATTGAAATAATTTGTATTTTAATTAATTGTAATCAAATTAACTTCTTATTCAATTAATTTGTATTTTAAATAAAGTGTAATTTAATTGACATAATTTATTTTGCTAAAAATTGACATAATGTAGATAATTTGTAATTTAATTAGTAATTTACTTGACTCAATTTAAATAATTTGTAATTTATTAATTTTTTTAATGAAAGGAATAATGTTTCTTTAATAATATTAGGATTTTTGAGTGCCGACCATCCGAGATTGCTCGGAAATATGGGACTTAAGGATCAAGTGACTGCACTTCGTTGGATTAAAAAGAATATTAATGTCTTTGGTGGAGATCCAAATTCGGTGACAATTACCGGATACAGTGCAGGATCATGGAGTGTAACAATGCATTTGGTGTCACCAATGTCCCGAGGATTGTTTCACAGAGCAATTTCAATGAGCGGTGCTGTCACTTATCAAAAATTATTGGGCACCAATCAAAAAGACATGGCCATCAAGCAAGCGGAATATTTCAATTGTTCCACCAATTCAGTTGATGAAATTGTCGATTGTCTGCAAACGATACCAGCTCAAGATATTGCAGATTCAATGCCCACATTATTTTTCGTACGTTTTAATAATTAATTAATAATAATTAATTAATAATAATTAACTAATAATAATTAATTAAGTAAATAATAATAATAATTATTAATAATAATTCATTAATTTTAATAATTAATTTTGTATTCAAACGTTTTGGTTTTTATATTATCCGATACAGCACCGAAGAAAATTTATGTTTCACCCTATAAACATTTATTAGAGTGGGACATTTAAATCTTTACAAAATTTTCACTAAAACGTGGAAGTAAACACTTCGAAGTTCGGAAGTAAATCTTTGATAATTTTTTAGGAAAGTTTCGATGCTGTATGGAATGTTTTTAGTTCTTTTGGTCTTAACTTTTTTATTTTAGTCTTTACTATTATGTAATATTTTTCAACGGATTTTCCTTTTCAGGAATGGTACGGAGATCCGGTTCTGAAATGGACCCCGGTTGTAGAACCGGAAGTAAATGGCGTTGAAAGATTTCTTACAGAGGAACCAGTGAATTCTATAAGGGAAGGAAGAGTTGCCCCAGTTCCCGTTATTGGGGGTGTTGATAAAGATGAATTCGCCGGAGTAATTGTGTGTAAGTAAACACAAAAAACAAAAAAATGTTTTTTCTATTTTGTTTCCTATTTTCGATTATTATTATTATTATTATTATTATTATTATTAATTAATTATTATTATTTATTAATTATTTATTATTATTATTATTATTATTATTATTCTAGTTCCAATTGAATTTGCCCGAGCAGGAAATTCAACTTTTCTGGATCAATGGAATTCCGATTGGAATCACATTGCTCCGATTAGTTTTCAATTCGAGAGAAATACATCAAGGACTCAATGCATTAGTGATGAATTTAAAAGATTTTATATTAATAATCACGTGACTTTGGACAATATTGGAGGAATAGGAGAAGTAAACTTTTTGCCAAATTTTATTTCAATTGGCAAATAATTTTTATGTGTTTTATTATTCAAAGATTCAAAGTTTATTCTGATTTTCTAAATTTCTTTATATTTTAGCTTTATTCCGATGCTCTCATCATATTTTCCGAGCATCGATTCATTAATTTATTATCAGCGTCGTCGAGACATTCGGTTTATTATTATCATTTCACCTATCAAGGAAGATACAGTCATGTTGTATGGAACGACACTAAAAAACCCTTTGGTAATGCTAATGATTTTTAAAATTTATTTATTCTACTAATTTTATTAATTTTATTTCCTATTCTACTTTTTTATGCTTTATTTGTTTCATTTCAGGTGTTTCACATCATGATGAATTAATGTACATATTTTATATGTCAAAATTTCCAAAATTCGTCGAAGGCGATCCAGAAATATTGATGGTGGAAAAGATGACGGCGATTTTTGAAAATTTTGCCAAAACTGGTGAACCAATTCCCAAGGACAATTCATTATTTGATAATGTGTCTTGGAAAAAATTCACACCACAGCAAAAACGTTATTTTGAAATTAATAATAGTTCTATGATTATGAAAAATGGAGTGATCTATCCTGAAAGAATGAAATTGTGGGACAGACTGTTTCCATTGACACCGAGACGTAAACATTCTCACAACCGCAAGCATTGAATGAAAATAAAATAAAATTTGTACTTTGAAAAATAAATAATGTTTGATTAATTTTATTTTATTTCTCCCTAAATTTCCACTGACATTAAATATTTAATTATTTTAAATATTAATATTAAATATTGCTTACATATTCAAATTAAAAAGCTGTTTTTGTTTCATTCTATTTTAATTCATTATCGAAGAGGAAAAGATTTTTGAATTGAAAATTAAGGAAACATTCCGCTTTTGAATTAAAAAAAATTGATTTTATTCACTGTTCAATTTTAATATTTATGCAAATAAAAATTTATTTTTAGAAAATTTATTTAGTAATAAACTAATAATAATACTCTCCACCTCATTAATATAATTTATTTTCTGTTATTAATAATTTATTAAAATTATTATGTTTTTTAAAATTATGATTATGATTTTTATAATTTGATTATTTTAATTTTTTACTTTAAATTAAATTACAAAATTATATTATAATATACATATTATTGCAGTATTAAATCAAATTGTAATATTATATTTTATAATTATCATTATCATTATTTTATATTGACAATTAAAAATTTATTTGAAACGGATAAATAATTAATTAAGTCAACTATTTAAACTGTAGATTATAATTAATTGTATGAAAAGCCGTTTTTTGTTTCGTAAGCCCGTTGATACTAAATAATTAATTACGTAAGAAAAAATGATTATAGGAAAAAATGTGACTTTATCAGAAATATACTTTCTTTATTAAATAATAATAATAAAAGCATTAATATCAATTATTAATAAAATAAAGAAATGAAGACAAAGCAAAAATAGTAAAAACTTCTTGTTTGGAATGAATAATAAATAAATACATACTATTTATAATAGAAATAAAATTTATAATAAATAAATACTAAATACTAATGAATACTAAATACTAATAAATATTAAATACTAAATAAATACTACACTATTAACAAAATTAATTGTTAAAAAAATAAATAATTATCTAATAAAATATATTTCTGAAAAAATTACACTTTTCCTTAATTTTTATTTATTCATTAATAAATAAGCGACAATTAAAAAAAAGTTTAATTTTTTCCATAGATGGAAATACATTTCATTGAAAAAATTACACTGGATAATATTCACTTGGTAAATAAAGTAATTTACCAAGTGAATATTTTGCCTCGTTAAAGTAAAAATCATTTAAAATATGTCAGAAGTTGACTTAATTATTTTTCGCAGTATTCGCGAGACTGTTACACTGTTCACAACGCACTTGTTATTACAGCATTTATCGTTATTGAACATTTTTTAAAAATAATAATTAGTAAATAAAGAAAAAAGAATGAAAAAATTAAAATTAACTTTATTTTCCATTATTATTGTATTCTGTGAATTGATAACAATATTTGCCCACGATTACAATGAAGTTTTAATCCCTCTTGGAAAAATTAAGGGCTCTTTTATGAAAACACGTTTGGGGGAAAAATTTCATTCATTTCGCGGCATCAAATATGCAGAGCCTCCCATTGGTGAAAATCGATTCCAGGTAAAAAGAAAGCAAAAAAATTTACTTTTAAAAATAAATAAATATTAAAATATTTTTCTAATTTTTTATTATTTAAATTAGAAAAATTAATAAATATTAAAAAATTTATTTTATTTTTTTGTATTTTTTTTCTCTTATTATAAATAGCCGCCAGTGTCAGTGAAAAATTGGGAAGGTATTTTTGATGCTTCGAAAGAAGGTCCTTCGTGTCCTCAACCAAATGCTCGATTAATGTCGGAAGATTGTCTTCGCTTAAATATTTATACAAAACAGGCAAGTATTATGCAAATTATAATTTTTTTGTAATTTACTCTTATGCTTTTTTTATATTTTGTACTAATATTTTGTAATTGCTAATTACTAATTAAATATTAAATAATAATTAATAATTACTAATTAGTAATATTTTATATTTTTTTATATTTACCTTTTATATAGAATAGATTGTAATTTATTATTGGATTATAATTTATTTTTATTTATTTATTTATTTTTATTTATTTATTTATTATTATTTATTATTAGTTATATATTATTTTATTTATTTTTTTTATTATTTTTATTATTTTTGGCTGAATTTCATTTAAATGCTATGGTATTTAATATCACTTATTATAATTAATAGGATTTCTAATTCAAATTTTGGAAAATTATTTTTAGTTACCAACGAAGGAAAATCTTACAAGAAGACCTGTTGTTGTTTATTTTCATCCTGGTGGTTTTTATGTTCGATCAGGTCAAAGTTATCAGTATGGACCACAATATTTAATGGATAAAAATATTGTTTTGGTCACTGTTAATTATCGACTTGCTTCTTTGGGTACTTAATCATAGATTTTATTTAATTAAAATTAAATTTTTTAAAATTTTTATTCTTTATTAATTTTATTAATTTTATTAATTTTATTAATTTTATTAATTCAATTATTTGTATCAATTTCATGGTCAGTATATTTTCATATTGTATTATTTTTTGAAAAGTTATTTATATATTATAATTTATTTTTTATTTTTATCTCTAACCCTTAATCTCAAAGATCGTTAATGGGCTTTAAATTATTCAAATATATTTTTTATTATTTATTTATTATACTTTTTGCCTTTTAAGTTTAATTGTATTTCTAATTTTCATATTCTAATTTTTTTTTTGTTAAATTTTGTTCTCTAATTTTTATTAATTATATTGTTTACAAAAGAAAATAAAAAAGAAACTTTTCAGATAAAATAAAAATAAAAGTTACGTAAAAAAAGTGTATAAATAAATTAATTTATATTCAGTTTATTATAATCTAACATTTATTTATTCTACTCACTTAAAATGGAATAAAAGAATTTATTGAGATAAAATAAAAATAGAAATTTACTTGGAAAAAAATTATTGTTAATTTATAATTTACATTGTACACTATAATTTATTTAATTATTTATTTGTTTTCAATTTTTACCCAGAGAAAAGAAGAATTTATTCTGATAAAACAAACAAATTCTGCTGATATCAAATTGAGACAAAAAATGAATCAAAATAGTTGCAAAGCAACTATTTTGATTCATTTTTTGTCTCAATTTGGTATCAGCAGAAAAACTGTCGGAAAAATAAAATGAAAATTTAATAGTTATGCTTTTTCAATTTTCTTTGAAATAATGAAATTGTTTTTTTTTCTTGAGCAAAAAAAAAATGATGGTAAAAGAAAAAATTGCACAAATGATTTTTAACAGGTTTTATGAGCACTGGTGACTCACATTTGCCAGGAAATCTTGGCCTCAAAGATCAAGTGGAAGCTCTTCGTTGGATAAAAAATAATATCGATTATTTTGGCGGCGATGCAAATTGCGTGACAATAACTGGTCAAAGTGCAGGTGCACGAAGTGTGACACTTCATTTGGTGTCACCAATGTCAAAGGGTCTCTTCCACCGAGTTATTGCATTGAGTGGTTCAGGTGTTAATCCCGAACCACTTCCCAATCATCAACGACATTTGGCAAAGAAACAGGCTCAAATTTTGAACTGTCCCAGTGATAATAATGTAAAAGCAATGATCGACTGCCTGAGAAATAAAACTCACGAGGAATTTGGAAGTTCGTTAAAAAAGTTTGCAGTCAGTATTTTTTTTATTTAAATTATAATAAATTTAAGTTAGAATTTAATTTAGTTAATTTAAGGTTATTTATTTAATTTATTTATAATAAATTTATTTTATTTATTTATAAATTTAAGTAATATTTAATTTATTAAAGAACAAAAAATTTTCTATAGTAAATTCACTAGTAAGAATACTTTTACACTAACGAATACTAAGAATAATGTATTACTAATTTTTTTTTAAAGAAAATTTACTTTTTTTTAGTAATTAATTTTTGTAATTTAGCAGTAGTTTAGTATTTAATAAAAATAAAAAAAAAAATTGGAAAATCGAAGGAATGGTATGGAGACCCAATCATAATATGGAGACCAGTAGTTGAACCAGAAATTCCGGGAGTAGAAAGATTCCTCACTGATCAGCCAGCAAATTTATTGAGAAAAGGACAATTTCATCATGTGCCGGTAATTGCTGGCGTCACGAAAGATGAATTCTCTGGAATTATAAAAGGTAAAATTTTCCCATTTTTTTCCAATAAAAATTATGTAAAAAAATTACTCATAAACGAATAAATGAAGAAATTAACTTCAAAAAGAAGGTAAGAAAATTTTCTGGTTTATAAATAGAATTATTATCTAATTACTATTTTTAATTTTAATTTTGTTTATTAATTTTTTTTCTTAGTTTTCATAATAAATTTATTTATAATTTATTATTAACAACTTATAATTTTTTAATTGAAACAAAGTATCAATTTATGATTAATTTTTACAACATTTTGATACGTTTTTTGTCTCAATTTAATATCCTTAGAAAAACTGTGTTTTAATTACACAATTTATTTTGTTTAAATTTAAAATTTATTTTTTATATTTTTAATTTATGTAGTTGTAATTTAAAATTTTATTTAATATTTTTGATTTAGTTGTAATTAAATTTTTTTTTTTAATTTTCACTTTAGTTTGATTTTTTAATTTATTTTTAACTATTGCTTTATAGTTTTAATTTTAAAAATATTTTAAATTTAGATTTAATTTTTGCTTTAATCTCTAAATTTTAATTAGTAAATTTTTTTTACTAATTTTAATTAGTGACTGATCTTTTGCTCTTAAATTAGTAAATTTTACAAATTCTACTTATTAGTAAAATTTTCTAATTCTACTTATTAGTAAAATAAACTAATTTTACTTATAAGTAAAATTTACTCATTGTACTAATAAATTTTTTACTAATAAATACTACTAATTTATAACTATTGAATTAGTAAATTTCACCAATAAAAACTAATTTCTACTAATTTATTAGTGAAATTCATTATTTCTACTAATAAATTTTTTATTATAAATACTAGTAATTTTTTTACTAATAAATACTACTAATATTTGCTACTAATTTTTTTTACTAATAAATTAGTAGAAGTTACTATTTATTAGTAAACTTTACTAATTCGAAATTTAAAAATTTAGTAACTAATTCAAATTAGCAAACATTTTTACTAATTAAAATTTAGAGAGTACTTTTAATTTTCTACTTCTTTTTTTAATTGAACAAATTTTTTGTTTCAGGAAACATTGAAAGGGCAAGAAATGGAAATTTCACGACAATCAATGAACGAAATGATAATTGGGAATTAATCGCACCGATCAGTTTTTCTTATGAACGTAACACTTCAAGATCAAAGTGTATCAGCAAGGAACTGTGGAAGTTTTACTTGAATGATTCGCCAATTAGTTTAGACAACATTATCGGACTTGGACAAGTATTTTTTTCTTTTTTTTGTTATAAACTTTTCATTAATTTTTTAATTATTTATAAATATTTTTATTAAAATATTATTATTATATAGTTAAAATAAAGAAAGAAATTTTATATTAAAGAAAGAAAATAATAGAATTAAAATAAAAAAAGGAAATTTGATAATTAAGAAAGAAAATTTCTCTAAGTAAATTTAAATATTTTTTTTTTTAGATTTATGCCGATTCAATAACAATAAATTCAGTGCATCGTTTCGTCAATTTATTGGCAGCCACTTCCACACAACCAGTTTATTATTACAAATTTACTTATCAGGGACGTTACAGTCACACTATTTGGAACGACTCCAAGAAACCATTTGGTATTTAATTTGTTCCCGCAATTTTTTAGAGATAAATAAAATTTTAATAATTATTTGTTAAATTATTTACTAAATTAATTTTTATTTAATTTTTATTTACTATTTATTTACTGATTAATTTTTATTTATGAACACTCAGGGAAAATTTATGTTTAAATAGAAAGTATTTTATTAAAATTATCTAGTTTATTAAATTCGATAAACGACAAAAATAATTTGATCGTTTGAAGAAAATTTTTTATTGTTGAACCAAATAAATATTTGTTAAATAAAAATAAATAAACAAATTATATTTATTTGCTTGATTCAACCAACAAAAATTTGGTCGTTTCGAATAAATTTTCCTCCAAGTGAATTATTTATATTATATTCTTTTGAAAGAGAAAATACAAAAATTTGTCACATTAAAAAAAAAAAATAATTTTATATAATTAATAATTATTTTATTGCAGGCGTCGTTCACGAAGACGATCTAATTTATCTTTTCTTCCTGGAAAATAATTTTCCAATGTTTAATGAAACCGATCCGGAAATACGAACAATTGAGCGAATGACTTCAATTTGGGAGAATTTCGCCAAAACTGGAAATCCCATTCCCATGGACAATGCATTATTTGAAAATGTAATCTGGCAACGATTTATTCCATCAAATAAATGTTATCTCGACATTGGCAACGAGCTTGTAATGAAAAATGGAAATATTTATCCTGAAAGAATGCAATTATGGGATAAATTGTTCCCTCTTACTATCTAACTAATGTTTTTTTTTTTTTTTTGTAAAATTGTTTTCAAACTATTAAGGAAATATTAAACGAAAAAAAAATGGAAAAACAATAAGGAAAAAGTTTTTCTAATGAAAAAAAGAAGATATACATAATTTATCAGTAAACTGTTTTTTTTTTAATTTGTCGATAGTCTTCTCGGTAAAACGAAATGGTATTTTTAAAACATTTTTTAATTATTGTTAAAACGAGTAAACGAAGGTTGAAAAAAAATTACTAATGTGGTTAAGAAAGGAAAATTTGTCAATTTGTCCAATATGGAGAAAAGATTTTTTTTCATCAAGAGAATAATTTTTTTTTTTGAAGAAAATAAATATTTTTTGCAGAAGATAAATTTTTTTTGCAGAAAATAAATTTTTTGTGCAGAAGATAAATTCTTTTTTGCAGAAAATAAATACTTTTTTAAACATGTAAATATTATTCTAATTAATAATTATTCTAATCAGACATTATTCTCGAAGTAAGTTAATATTTTTAAACAAATTAAAAGTTTATTTTGAAACAAGTAAATATTTTTCTAATCAAGTTATTATTTATTGGTTAAAAATAAATATTTCTCGAATTAAACAATAATTATTCAATAAAAGAAATATTTATTTTTAAACAAGTAAATATTTTCCAATCAAGTAAATAGTTTTTAAATCAAGTAAATGTTTCTTTGAAACAAATAAATATTTATTCTAAAACAAGTAAATATTTTTTAATCAAGTAAACATTTTTTGAGCCAAAATAAATATTTCCTAAAATAATAATTCTCAAACAAATGAATTATTTGGAAGGAAATAGATATTTAGGTATTTCGAAAAAAGTAACTATTTTTTTAATCAAGTGTAAAAATTTCTGAGACAAAAATAAATATTTCTCGAATTAAAAAATAATTCTCAAACAAATAAATTATTTTAAAACAAGTAAATATTTATTTCTAAAAAAGTAACTTTTAATCAAGTGTACAAATTTCTGAGACAAAAATAAATATTTCTCGAATTAAATACTTTTTTTTATAAACAAATTAAATGTTTATCTCGAAAGAATTATAAATATTTTTCCAATCAAGTAAATATTTTCTTGGTCAAAAATAAATATTTCCTGGATTAAATAATAATTCTTAAACAAATAAAATATTTATATTTTGAAACAAGTAAATATTTTTTTCAAACGAGTAAAATATTTATTTCAAAACAAGTAAGTATTTAAATTCAAATCATTAATTATTAGATCAAGTAAACATTTTTTCGAGTATTTTTCTATAATAAAGTATAAAAATTTTTGAGACAAAAATAAATATTTCTTGAATTAAATACTTTTGTTTATAATTAAATTAAAGTAAATATTTATTTATAAACAAGTAAATATTCTTTTTATCAAGTAGACATTTCTTAAACCAAAAATAATGTTTCTCGAATGAAATAGAAGCAAATAAAAAGACTAATCTTTCCCCAGATTGATTACAAAGAAATTATTTACTTTTTTTAATTACCTAAATTTTTTCAAGAATATACTTGTTTGAATTTGAAATAATTTCTCTTGATAAATTAGTATTATTTTTTATCTGCTTTTTTTGACTAAAACAAAAAGGCAGTAAAAAAAAGGAAATAAAAATACATTGTCGAAAGATTTTAATTACTTATACATCTTATTGTGTGAATATTTGCAAATTGAGGAAAAATAAATTATATTACTGTACTTGAAATAAAAGTAAATTCTCTTTTCCTCGTTACACACTTATAAACGGTATTTATTGCCACATTTTATTCATTTTATGCTCTCTGGTGCTATTGATAAGAACTTGTAAAGTTGTTTCTCTTCATAGAGTTCATTATGTACTAGATTTAATTTTGTAATATTATTTGACAATTAGATAAATTCCCGAATATGACGCTTTTCAGTTATTTATTTTTTTACCTCTTCATAAGTGTGTGTTATGTGAATTTTTCTGCTGCAAAGGACAAAACATTGGTCTCGATATCACTTGGAAAAATTCGGGGATCATTTATTCAGTCTCGATTGGGTAAAGAAATTTATTCATATCGAGGTATAAGGTATGCGGAAGCACCTGTTGGTGAATTACGATTTCAGGTGAGGTGCAAAAATATTTTTTTAATTAAAAAATTTTTATTTTTTATAATTTTAGTTAGAATTTTATTTTTTTATTAAATTAAGTTTAGAATTTAATTACAGTTTCATAAAGTTCAACTATAATTTTTTTTACATTTTTCATTTTGTAAAAAAACGTTTTTTGGCCATAACTTAAAAAAATGTTAGGACACCTATAAATGTTTTTCTTTAGTTTTGTATGTTTTATGTTCTATTCCGCGTCACCCAAGAGGTTGAACATCAGACGCGCTTTTGTATGGTTTCCCCATTACACACAGTTCTTCCAATTACAAAATTTATAGCAAAACACGTTTACAATTTTAACGCATTTGAATTTGTAAATTGGGCTACTGTGTCATAGGCCTAATCCACTCCTCCCTTCAAACGAGAGAAAAGTTTTTATTTCAATCAAGAATAATTTCTTTGAATCAAATAAAAATAAATATTTGTCTTAGTAATTCAATATTTATGTTTATAAAATAAATATTGAAAACTTTGATAAAATATGTTCTTTCTCAGATTGAACACAATAAAAGCAAAGTCTTTAAAATTCAATTGAGTTTGAATCTATGATGTTAATAATTACAAATTTACACTTACAGATTATTTGCAGATTTTTGGTATTATTGAATTAAAATAATTACAAATTCTAATTTTTTTCGAGTTCAAAAAATAAAACTTTTTTTGAGACTTTGTTTTTAATGTGGAGCACAATTTATTTGCGACAATATTAATAACATTGACAGAAATATATTGTGTTCCGAAGGAAATATAATAATTTATATGTATTGAATAATAATTTTCACGAATTACTGGATAATCATATATTTATTTGAATAATTCGTCACTCACGACGTTTAGGTGAAAAACATCGTCGTGAGTGATAAATTATTCAAATAAATATGATTATCCAGCAATTCCTCAAAATTATTATTCAATATATATCTGACTATATTAAAAAAATATAGCAGCTGTCGCCGCTATTTTAAGAATCGAACATAACCCAAAATAATATGTCACAAAGCAAACATATCCTTAATGTTAGGTCAAAGGGCAGAGGGCAAACATAACTTCAAAATTATGTCAGTATGATAGGTAATAATATCCTCAATATTAGGTCAAAGGGCAGAGGGCAAACGTAACATCAAAATTAGGTCAAAGGGTAGTGGGCAAACATATCCTCAATATTAGGTCAAAGGGGAGAGGGCAAACGTAACATCAAAATTAGGTCAAAGGGTAGTGGGCAAACATATCCTCAATATTAGGTCAAAGGGAAGAGGGCAAAAAACATACCCTCAATATTAGGTCAAAGGGCAGAGGGCAAACGTAACATCAAAATTAGGTCAAAGTAGTGGGCAAACATATCCTCAATATTAGGTCAAAGGGAAGAGGGCAAACGTAACATCAAAATTAGGTCAAAGCAGTGGGCAAACATATTCTCAATATTAGGTCAAAGGGGAGAGGGCAAACGTAACATCAAAATTAGGTCAAAGGGTAGTGGGCAAACATATCCTCAATATTAGGTCAAAGGGGAGAGGGCAAACGTAACATCAAAATTAGGTCAAAGGGTAGTGGGCAAACATATCCTCAATATTAGGTCAAAGGGGAGAGGGCAAACGTAACATCAAAATTAGGTCAAAGGGTAGTGGGCAAACATATCCTCAATATTAGGTCAAGATGATAGGGCAGAAAGCAAACATATCCTTAATATTAGGTCAAATAACAGTTCTATAAAAAATAGAGGTAAGGGGTTGGCGCGTGGTACATCACTGGATGTACAAATGTTTAAATTTAAGTAATATATAATAAATATATAATGTATTTTTACACAGAAATGAAAAAATATTGCATCGTGAAACAACAAACATGAAATAATACATAAAACGAAGAAAAAACTTAATACAGAAAAATAAACATTAAAGATTAAACAGAATAAAAAAACATTAATCAAAAATATTTTTTTGACAAAACATAAAAGAAACATGTTGACCTGAAACAGAAACAAATATTTTCACAAACATAAGAAAATTATTTTAAAATAGTAAAGTATATAAATTATATAAATAATTTTTTTAAATTGTTTGCAACATCTTGCAACCTGAAATAAAAAATAAAACAGAAAAATCAAATTACAAAAAAATGAACATTAAATAGACTAAAGAAACACATTAATCAAAAATAGAAGAAACAAAATTTATCAAAAAAAAACATGAACAGAAAATTTTACGCAAAAAAGAAATAAGTATGTTAAACAGCAACTGAAAAGAGTTTACCTAAAACAGAAAGCATACTTTAATTAGAAAACAGTGAAAAAATTGTAAATAAAAAAATTCTATACCTCAGAGAAAAAATTGGAATTTGCGAATATTGATTCAAAACTAACATGAAATTTTCACTAAAAGCAGGCCTCGGATTGACTTTTAAGGGACAATCAATGTTTTTGTCAAATTTAATTTTAATTCATTTTAATTTTAATTCATTTTAATTTTAAATCATTTTAATTTTAATTCATTTCAATTTTAAATCATTTCAATTTTAATTCATTTTAATTTTAATTCTTTTAAAAGATAAAAAAAAGTTAAATAATTCTTTGCATTTAATGAAGCAAAAAACATTTTTTTTAAGGATATTCCTTCTGTGAACTTAGGTATAAAAAAGCGTGAAATTTGAAAGTAATATGACATTCAATTAAATTTACGGTTGTATGAAATTTTCTAAAGTTTTAAACAGTCAAAAAATTATTAGATTGAATCTACAAATATTGAATAATTTAAATGATAATCTTTTAAAACATCAAATTATTATTTGTTCGAATTTTCAAAACGTCGAATGTTAATTTAAACGAATTTTAAGAACATTGAATGCTTATTTTAATTGATTTACAAAACATCGAATAACAATTTGATTGAAAATGTTGCAGTTGTTCTATATTTTCGAAAAATTTACTTTTTTATATAATCATAAACATTGATAATTTCAGCCTCAGTAATAATGTAAAAATTAATGTAAATAGTATATACTTGTTTATCAAAATTATTTATACTTTTATAGTATTTTTTCTTGTTTTATTTGAATGTTGAAAAAATGATTTTGTATGCTACTGACAAGCATAGAGGCAACTTTGTATGCATATCTACTATTAAGTAATAAAACATTAATGAAAAAAGTTTACATTGACAAGTAAAAAGAAAAAAGTCAAATGTAAATATGGAAAGTATTTTTCTTAGTATGAATACAATTTTTAATTTTAAAGTATAACTTCTTCGAACAGGAAAAAGTAATCAAGCGTGTGGAAAGATTCACTATTGTTATTGTTTTTTTTGTTATTGTCAAGACAAAAATGCAAAATATACAAATATTAAATATTAACGAATATAAAGTTAAGTAGCAGTAGATGATTATTTTTTTCTCTGCTTCTTTTAAAAAAATTTCTTTCTCAAGAGAAAGAAGATAAGAGAGTCAACCGGAATTAGTTTACAAAAACGACATTAATTCTTGTGAAAAGAACGTAACCTCTTCAAGTACTCGTCAGTGTATACTATTCTCTACCGAATGTGAATTGATACCATCGCTTCACATCTTTGCAGTGCATCACCGTCAAAAGGCTCATTTTGTCATTTTTTGTTTTAGACATTTTGTTAACAAATGAATTGCCGTACACAAGTTAACAAGAATATCATTAGATGAAGAAAGTCAAACAATCATCATCAAACGTATGACATTGCGTGAGACCCCCTGGGGTGGCTAGACCTAGCCACGCAGAGTCCGCTTTTTCCTTTTTTCGGAAATCATTCTTTTGACCAGGAAAAATGCCGTTTATTTTTTATCAATCTTTTGTTAAGTGCAATTTTGATATAAATGTATATTTACATATAATGTATGAATATAATAAAGTTTGTGGATATAAGATAATAAAACCAATGCATTGTTGGTTATAAATATTATACTTCTTTTTTCTTGTCATTGGAAACTATTTTTTATAAATAGTTCATTGTTTAATACTAGGAGAGACTGAGGCTGAATGTTAAATTTAGAACAACTGTTTTTTGACAACAAAGAAAGCCAAAAGTCATTTGCTTAAAACCAATTTCTAGCACAAACTACTTCTGCAAGGGTTACATGCCAATATGAGTATATGACCTGTATATCTCCTTCGATGGTTTACATGCTATAATGAATTTTTGGTCTTTAGCAAAGACAAATATGGTTTCTTATGAACGTTCACGCTCTGCAACAATATTTCTCATTATTTTCTTAGTGTGAATATATAATTTTTAATTTCAAAACAAAACTTCTTCTAACTGGAATATTCTTTCAATTTTTATAATTTAGCACTAGATACGCGCTAATAGAATAAAATTAATCATAAAATAAAACATTACAATGTTCTTAAAACTGTAATTTTGTTTTAAAATCGTGTTAAAAAACTACGAAATTATAAAAAATTTCAAACATAAAAAAAAAAAATTTCAAATTTCTTTATAAAGTAAAAATATTTAAATTTTGAGAAATGAAAATAAAATTATTCAACATTTGAACAAATGTAAAAAAAATTTTAAATTTAAGAAAAAAGTATAGTTATTGAAAATTTGATAAAATGTAAATAATAATAAAATTATTTAAAGTTTATAAAAAATTTTTTTGAAAATTAAAAATAATGAAGCTAAAATAATTAAAATTTTAAAAAATATAATTAATTAATTAAAATTTTAAAAAAGAAAATGAATCAAAATTTAAACAAATAAAAATCAAATGAATTAAAATTGAAATAAATAAACAAAAAATTGTATAAAATTTGGATAAATAAAAGTATAATTATTGAAAATTTGATAAAATTCAAAAAAAAATTATTTAAATTTGGAAAAATAATATTATTTAAAGTTTATAAAATTTTTTCAAAATATAAAGTAATGAAAAGTAAAATAATTAAAATTTTTAAAAATAAAATTAATTAATAATAATAAATTAATAATAAAATTAATTTTGGAAAAATGTGAATAAAATTATTTAAGCTTTGCAAGAATTAAAATAAAATTATTTAAATTTTGGAAAAACGTAAATAAAATTTTTTAAATTTAGGAAAAATGTAAATGAAATTATTTAAGCTTTGCAAAAAATAAAATAAAATTATTTACATTTTGGAAAAATGTAAATAAAATTATTTAAATTTAGAAAAAAGTAAATAAAATTATTTAAAATTTGCAAAAATTAACATAAAATTATTTAAAGTTGGAAAAAATAAAGTTAATTAAAATATAAATAATTTAACATTTGAAAAAATTAAATCACTAAGAATTTTTAAAAAACCATTCAAAAATTATAAATTTCAATTTAAAAAAAAAAAAATTTTTTAACTCACTGCGATATCTCAGCCCATTCTCCAGATTATCCCTGAGGCTGCACTCGTTCGATGACGCACTTCCCAAGTTAGCACTCACAAAAAAATGTGTCAGCGACACTTTCCACTGTTTTTGAAAAAATGCACTTCTTTTTGGAAGATATCCAAATTTATCCAAAAACGTCCAATAGATTGAAATTTATTCAAATATTTCAAGTGTTTCCAAACTTTTCCAACGTATCCAAAAATATCACCAAAAATATCCAGATTATCCAAACGGCCCGAAAATAATCCGACAGCGAGGTGTTACACGGCCCGAGGTTCATTAATAACTGAAGAAATGGCTCTCCTGTCGTTAACCATTACCGTTAATAACCGTTAATTGATTTTTAATGAGTTTTTAATTGCTTCAAAATTTACACATTTTTCTCTCTCATATTTTCAAAAATAAAATTTTCGAAAATTTTTAAATGATTTTTTACATATTTTACGCGTAATAAATGGTACAAAATAGATGACATAGGAGAGGGGGGTAATTACGTAACGTTTTTTTTAATCCATCGCTTTTTCTCTGACTCTTGAGAAAATAAAAAATTTCAAAAATATTCCAAAAATTATTTCTACTTTTCGCAGGAAATAAAAAGGACAATGAAAATGACGTAGACGAGTTAGTGACGTCACATTTCTTGTAAATATTTTCCTTTTCTTTCTCTCTCACACTTATGGAGAAAAAAAATTTTTCAAATGCTACTATTTTTTTCTTTAATTTTTTCAGAAAATAATGAGGACAATGGCTACGACGTAGAAGAGGAGATAATGACGATTAATTTCTTGGAAATTTAATTATCATTTGTCTCTCTCACTCTTAAGGGAAAAAATTGACTTTTTAAGCAAATTTTCAAAAATTTGAATTTTTGTTTTTTTATAAACGGGACAAAAAAAATGTAAAAAAAATTATTTAAATTTTGGAAAAATGAGATTAAAATTATTTAAATTTTGAAAAAATGTAAATAAAATTATTTAAGTTTTAGAAAAATGTAAATAATATTATTTAAATTTTGGAAAAATGTAAATAAAATTATTTTGAATTTGCAAAAATTAAAATAAAATTATTTAAAGTTGAAAAAAATAATGTAATTAAAAAACAAATAATTTAACATTTGAAAAAATTAAATCACTGAGAATTTTTAAAAAAACCATTAAAAATTAAAAAATTCAATTTAAAAAAATAAAAAAAATTTTTTTAACTCACTGCGATGTCTCAGCCTATTCTCGAGATCATCCCTGAAGATGCTCTCGTTCAATGACGCACTTCACAAGTTAACACTCACAAAAAAAACAAAATTTTAAATTTCTTCGAACTTGATAACGTTGTTTCTGCCCCAGACACTTTCCAAGGTTTTTGATAAAATGTAATTTTTTTTGGAAAATATCCAAAAACATCCAAATTTATTCAAAAACGTCCAATATATTTAAATTTGTTCAAAAATGTCCAGCGTTTCCAAACATTTCAAACGTATCCAAAAATATCACCAAAGATATCCAGAAATATCCAGATTATCCAAACTTATCCAAACGGCCCGAAAATAATCCGACAGCGAGGTGTTACACGGCCCGAGGTTCATTAATAATTGAAGAAATGGCTCTCCTGTCGTTAACCATTACCGTTAATAACCGTTAATTGATTTTTAATGAGTTTTTAATTGCTTCAAAATTTACACATTTTTTCTCTCATATTTTCAAAAATAAAATTTTCGATAATTTTTAAATGATTTTTTACATATATCACGCGTAATAAATGGTACAAAATAGATGACGTAAGGGGGGGGGGTGTAATGACGTAACGTTTATTTTTTAATTTACGCTTTCGCTTTTTCTCTGACTCTTATATAAAAAGTAAAAAATTTCAAAAATATTCTAAAAATTATTTTGTACTTTTATCGCAGGAAAAAACGGGACAATGGCACTTTCTTCAACTGAATCAGTGAAATTTGACTGATTATCAGTGATTCTCTTCTCGCGAGTTGAATCAGTGACATTTCATTGACGATCTATAAAAAATGATTGAAATTTCAGTCATTTTTCACACAAAAAATAACAATAAAAAATAATTACTATAAAATAGCCTATTAGGGGCCGTACACATAATACGTCACGCGGCTAGGGGGAGGAAGGGGGTCTGAGAATTGTGACTAAGTGTGACATGGGGGAGGGGGGGGGTGAACTCATGTGTTACGTCACGATCTTTTAAATTCAAAGATAATAAGAAATTATATGTGACAATGTCACTTTTTCTAAATAAAACAAGTTAAAAATGTTTTGAACTATTTAATATCTATTATGTATCTGTTTAAGGGGTAACATCACCCAGAGCCTATACAAAATATGGTCTATTTCAATTAATTATTTTAAGAAAACGGTCAAGTACAATGTTGCTGGGTTTACTCCAACGTTAAACACATGAGTTAAACTTAATTTAAAAATAAAACAAAAAAAAATTTTTTCAAAATGGCGCCTTTACACATCCAACAGTGAAAAAATTGTAAAAAAAACTGGCCGGAAGGATTTCTCCAACATTTTTTGACGGATTCAATTAAAATTTAGACTGTAGCTTTAAAACAACATTCTTTATCGAAGTACATAGGATTTTTTAGATCGGTTAATGCGTTTCCGTTTTATAACCATTTTTACCTTGATTTTTTAACAAAAAATAACATTTTTGTCATCGAAGTCATACTATTTTGCGAAAAATTGATATTTTTAAAATATCCTATGTACTTTTCTAGTAAATGTCATCCTCTTTCATAATTCGTTTGAATTTTTTGCCTAGGTGCTTATGGAACGTAGAATAGCTTCCGGCTGCAGAGGTTGTTTTAAAAAACGTGATCTACGTTGAACTGTTGTGAAGGCGCCATTTTGAAAACAAAAATTTTTTTTTTATTTTTAAATTAAGTTTAATTCATGAGTTTAACGTTGCAGAAAACCTAGCAACATTGTACTGAACCGTTTTCTTAAAATAATTAATTGAAATAGACCGTATTTTGTATAGGCTCTGGGTGATGTTACCCCTTAACATCTATTGGCATATTATTTATAATATGATAAATAATATCCCGTGTAGAAATATCCCTATTATGGCCATATTAGGGAATGAAACACACGGCCCGTCCTGGGCCAGATCGGGGCGACGATCAAATGTGGATTTCCTGATCAGGGCCATATCAGGCCGTGTGTTTCATTCCCTAATATGGAAGGCCCGATGAGTCCCTGATCCGGACCATAGCGAAATTTCTACACGGGATATTCTCTTAATTTGAATCAGTTAAAAATCATGGTTTTAACTGTCAATCAGCAGTGACTGACTTTTTGCTTCTGAATCAGTTAAAAATAACTGAAAAATTATCCACAAAACACCGAAATTTTTCTAAATATTGTATATTAAAGATTTGCTTGCATAAGTTAAAAAATTTACTTGCAAAGTTTATTTTAAAATTGTGTAAAGATTTAAATTTCTCACTCCAATAAATGTCTATCGTCAAATTTTCTTAAAAATATAGCTTGAAACTTTCCTGAACATTTGAATTGCATTTTCGACTATACTTTCGTGAAAATCTTCCTGAAAATTTAACTTAAATTTTCGGAAAAGTTTCCCGCTAAACATTTATTGAAGTGGGATATTTAAATCTTTACACAATTTTAACTAAACTTTGCATTTAAATATTTCGAAGCTTGCGAGTAAATCTTAAGTAAATTTTTAGGAAAGTTTTGGTGCTATGTAGGTAGTAAAACGTGACTAATTGAATCAATCAAAAACAATTGTATTGAAACATCAGTTATTTTCAACTAATTGTCAGAAAAAAATATTACTATTTGAATTAGTGACTGATTTCTTGCTTCTAAATCCGATATTCTTAACTGATTCAATAATTTAGAGTGTAAGATATAATATACATATATATTGTCCAATGTATAAAATTTACAGTGAAATTTACGTGTGTGACGTGACGTAGGGGGGAGGGGGGGTTCAAGATTTGTGACGAAGTGTGACATAGGGGGAGGGAGGGGTTAAAAGTGGTCAAAAATCGCGTGACGTATTATGTGTACGGCCCCTTAAATAATAACTGAAATTTTTAATATTCGTGACAGAAATTTTTTAATTATGGCTAATCAGTGAAAAATTACTGATAAAAATGACTGAAAAAGTCTGATTACAATTTACTTACTCTCTAAATTTGAATTAGTAAATTTTTTTACTAATTTGAATTAGTGACTGACTTTTTGTTTTTGAATTAGTAAACTTTACTAATAAATAGGCATTTTTACTAAATTTTTAGTAAAATTTACTAATTCAGAAGCAAAAAGTCAGTCACTAATTCAAATCAGTAAAAAATTTTACTAATTCAAATTTAGAGAGTATACTACAAAAATTATTATTGATATTATTAAATTTGAACCACAGTCTGACTTTAATTGACAATTTCTTCTAGAAATGTCTGACTATAATTAACTCAAATTACTTATATTAAAATTTAAATAAAAGTCAATAGCAGTCTAACTAAAAATTACTATTTCTACTAAAAATTTAAAGGACTGACAAAAACTATTTATACTAGAATAAAATTTATTCGAAAATGAAACCAAGATTGACTCAAATTGACTATTTCTGTTTAAAAATTAAAAATTATTTTTACTACTTAAAATTAGTACTAAATTTTAGCAGTCCATTTTTATGTAAGTTTTATTATCAGTAGTATAAGTAAATGACTAGTTTGTTTTTTTAGTTTGCCTTTTTCAGTAGGTAGTATAAATTAATTTTTCGACAGACTTAAATTTTCAGTAGAAATATTTAATTATAGTCAGACAAGAGATCATATTTACATTAATTTTGTTGTCAGTAGTATAAATAAATTGTAATCTCCTTCTTTTTAGTAGAAATCGTAAATTTTAGTCAGGCATCGCTACATTTTCATATAAATTTAATATCAGTATTGTAAATAATTTTTAGCCAGAGTTTATCATTTTTAGTCGAAGTAGTAAATAGTAGACAGATAGCAGTTTATTTTCTATAAATTTTGTATATGGATATTTATTTTAATTATTAAATTAATTATTATTGAATTACTGAAATAACGCGAGGAACGAGTAAATTTGGTATTAAAATTTCTCACAGTATAGTAAAAAATTTTTTAAGTCAGACTGAAGATTTTCATCTCTTTTAATTAGAAAATAAGTAGTAGATGTCAACATTAGTCAGACAGGCATTTTTTATTCTATAATATTTTAAACTTTAGGGAGTAAAATAATTTTTTAGACCGGAAAAATTTTGTTCAACTCAGTTCAACTGCTCTGTGAGTTTTTAGGCCGGATTTGCTTTTTTTTCGCTTTGTATTTTCAAATTAGTAGTACATGTCATTTTTAGTCAGACATAAAATACGTTGTTTTAAAATTCTTAACTACTTTAGTTTTAAGTAGTACTGGTATTTTCTAGTCAGACAAAACTGATCAAGACTCAAAACTGTTCGACATGCAACACTATAATGTTCGAGAAAAATTGGTGATTGCTACTTTTCTCAGTAGTAAAAATTTTTTATGTCAGACGGAATGTTTTTAACCAGCGGACATAAAATAAGAGTACTTTCTGATAGATTAATAAAGTTTAAATAAATTGTTTTTGGAATTTTAATTTTGCAAAAAAAAGTTTTTTGCTCATCACTTTAAAAAAATGTAAGGACACCTATAAATGTTTTTTCCATAATTTTGTAGAGTTTTTTTAGACGCATCTTTTGAGCCCTAATTGAAATTTTTTCGTCCATATTAACCGGAGTTATTAAACTTTTAAAAATCAAAAATTTTGGAAAATAAGACTTTTTTGAAAATTTTGTTGAAAAACGTAGAAGTAACTTTAAAATTATCGTTATCAACTTGTAGAGCATTAAAAAACGCTTCGATTGACCTATTTTTGAACCTAATTCGATAATAAATTTCGAAATTATTGCTTATTGGTATTTTAAAAACCAAAAATTGTGAAAAATGACATTTTCTCAACTTTTTTGTTTGAAAATTTTTGTTTAACTATCAAATTATTGTAACTATCTTGTAGGGTATTTAAAAATACATTGATTGACCGAAAATTCAATCACTTTTACCATATTTATAAAAAGTTATTCATATATTTCTATTATTTTTATCTCTATGAGGAAGTAAAGTGTTCATGAAATGAGCACCAAAATTATACAAAAAAAAATATACAACTTGGCAGCGGTTTTTTCTAATTTTTTCTAAGGATATCAATTTGATACAAAAAAGGTATGAAAATAATTGCTTCGCAACTATTTTGATACGTTTTTTGTCTCAATTTGATATTAAAAAATTATTTAAAAAAAATTATTAAAATTAAATATTTTTTTTTATAATATTTGAAGTCAAACTTGATTTAATTTCAGAAGATAAAATTTTAAAAACTTTATATTGTTATAAAAACAAAAGTACAGAAAAAAATAACTAGAACTCGGATAAGTTTCTAAAATAGTGAAAGTCTTAACTGAATGAACTAAAAAATTTCCCTAATTTAATGGAATTTTTAGCTGTTCTAGGTAAAGCGTTTTTTCGTAACAAATAAAAACAAAAAAATAAAATAATAAAAACGATTAATTTAATATATATGTATATTAGTGAAAATTACAAGAATAACAATTTTTAATTCGAGAAAAAAAATTTAATCAATAAATAGCAATAAAACTACAACTATTACTTATTAGTAGAAAACAAAACAAAAAAAACTGAAAATTCATTCAGTGTAGATTTTTTTTCACTCTTATTGCATTAAAACTGAATTATTTTGAATTAATTGAATTAATTAAAAAAAGAGAGTAAAAATTAATTAATAAATAAATTATAAATTAAATGTCAAATAAATTATAAATTAAATGTCAAATAAATTATAAATTAATTCACAAATAAATTAAAACCTAATTAAAAGCGTATTGTCCCTTAATAAAACTACAACTATTACTTAATAGTAGAAAACAAAAAAAAACTGAAAATTCATTCAGTGTAGATTATTTTTCACTCTTATTGCATTAAAACTGAATTATTTTGAATTAATTGAATTAATTAAAAAAAGAGAGTAAAAATTAATTAATAAATAAATTATAAATTAAATGTCAAATAAATTATAAATTAATTCAAAAATAAATTAAAACCTAATTAAAAGCGTAGGGGAGAGTGGGGCAAAATGGGGTAGGCGGGTCAAATGGGGTACCTCTGTTTTTCCATGATAGGTACTTTTAATTTTTTTTTCCTCGACATATATCATTCATGTTGATAAGAAACTGTTATTAATTATGAAGACACTCCAAAGAAAATTTTTTTTTGAAAGTTATACAACTTTTAAGTTTTAAGCAAAAAAAATATGAATTTTTTTCAAAATTAAATTGCTCTCCAAACTTTTTGGGATAATGCATTTAATTTGGCAAGTGTGGGATCTTTTTCAGTACTTATTCTAGAGTGATTTCCAATAGAATAGATTGTTTAATTGTTTACAATAACTTGTAAACATTGCATTTTGTTTTAGTATGCAGTGTGGGGCAGAATGGGGTACCTAAGTGTGGGGCATGCCGGAAGCTACGCCGATTCATTAAAACTATTTAAAAACATTATATTATGCATATTTAAAGGTTTCCTGCAGAAGAATCGATATTTTTGCTTCGAGGCATTTATACTATCGATGTTTCATTATCGATATATCGATATTTTGCAATATCCATGTTTTTTTGTTAAATTCTAATAAATATTACTTGTTTTTTCATAATAATAAAGAATCCTACTTTTTGTTTGTATTTATAATCTCTTACAACAAGAATTTAATGAATTTTGAAAAAATACTCAATGTTTTGTATAGTTATTTGATGCCACCCCATTTTGCCCCACGGGTGGGGCAAAATGGGATTTTAGCACTTTCTTAGAAAATACGATATAAGTTCTTTCAAAAATTTTTTTCTTCGCTATTATCATAATTTCCTCAAAGCTAAGTGTACAAAGAAGAATTCTGAAGTTTAGCTGAATCGATTTTTTCTTTTGGTTCTCTGTAAACAGCCAATTTCAAAAAGGTACCCCATTTTGCCCCACTCTCCCCTATATTGTCCCTTATTTTTAATGGTGAATTAAAGAATAAAAAGTATAAATTAATTGATAAGTAAATTATAAATAAAAAAATAAAAAAAGCTAGTTATAAGTGTAATGACATTATTTTGAATAAATTAATTAAATTAATTGAAACAAGATGAAAAAATAAATTGATAGCTAATGATAAAATAAATTAAAAAATAATTAAAAGGTAAATTAGAAACTAATTGTTAAACATACATTTTAAAGTGTAGTTACAAAAGTTATTTTAAAAAAAATTTTTTAACAAAATTTACCAATTTTGCGTTTTAATTTTTAGCAAGCTGTGCCAATTAAGGCTTGGGACAATATTTTAGATGCTTCTGAAGAGGGTCCAGCGTGTCCTCAATTTAGAGACAATTCTACCTCTGAAGATTGTCTTCGTCTAAACGTTTACACAACAGAGGTAAAAAAAAAGTGTAAAATAGTATGAAAGAGTGTAAAAAAAAATGTGTATTTTATAGAGAAAAAAAAATATCTTCTTTTTCCTAAACTTTAGTTAACTACAGAAAGTAAAAATGTATCCAAGCCAGTTATTGTTTTCTTTCATCCCGGTGGATTTTACTTTAGATCTGCACAAAGTACTTATCATGGACCACAATATCTTTTAGACAAGGATCTTGTTCTAGTCACTGTCAATTATCGCCTTGCTTCTTTAGGTACATTTTTTGTTTATGTACCTTTAAAATTTTTTATTTCTTTACTTTTTTATTATTTCTATATTTTTATTTTTATAATTTTTATTTTTTTTATTTGCTATTTACTCTCTGGTTACTTCTATATTTTTGTTTGCTTATTTTTTATTATATTTTTTATTTTTATTTACTTACTTTTTTAATATTTTAATTTATTACTTACTTTTTTGTTAATTTTATATTTTTAATTACTTACTTTTTTATACTACTTCTATATTTCTATTTACTTTCTTTTTTTAAATATTTTTATTAATTTACTTTTTTATTATTTCTATTTCTCTATTTTCATTTACCAGGTTTTTTTTAACTATAATTATAAAGATTTTCTAAATTTTCATAGTGTAAATAATATAAATTTTTAATGTCCCTGGAAATTAGAGTAGAAATTTAAAAAAGAAAAGTATCAATTGATTGAAAAATGAAAAATTAATAATTTTGCCCAATTAATATTATTTATTGCACAAAATATTTATTATTATAATTATAAATAATAAATATTATTTATTGCGCAAAATATTTATTGTTATAAATAATAAATATTATTTATAATGTTATTAATAACATTAATACTGTATATTAATTGTAATTAAAGCAGATGAAATATTTATTTGGTAAATATTAAAATTTTTTTCTTTTTGTTATTAAATTTCCATGACTTTATTTTATTTATTTATTTTTTATTTATTTATTTATTTATTTAATTTATTTCATATAATAAACAGGATTTATAAGCGCTGCACATCCACTACTTCCGGGCAATAATGGTCTCAAGGATCAAGTGGTGGCCCTAAAATGGGTGAAGGAGCACATTTCGAAATTTGGCGGAAATCCAAATTGTGTGACGATTGCGGGACAAAGCGCAGGTTCGTGGAGTGTTGCATTGCACATGATGTCACCAATGTCAAAGGGTCTCTTTCACAGGGTGATTTCAATGAGTGGTTCACCCGTCAAACCGGAACCACTTCCGAGTCATCAAAAACATCTCGCCAAGAAACAGGCTCAAATTTTAAATTGTCCCACCGATCCAATTGAGGCGATGGTCGAATGTCTCAAAACAAAACCTGCCGAGGAATTTGGCAAATCTTTTCCTAAATTTAACGTAGGTTCGAAATAAAATTAAAATTTATTATTACCACCCCTCCTTTTTTTTCTTTGGTTCATTTTCATTTTTTTTTTTTTTTGCACATAGCTTATTTTGAATTTTTATTACTCGGAAAAAATTCTAGAAAAACTAGAAAAAATACTAATAATTTAAATTTAAAAATAATAACAATTATTATTTTCTAAAAATTATTTTTTATTTCTTTTAATTAATTAATCCCGATAAAACAGGAATGGTACGGTGATCCGATTTTAAGATGGAGACCAGTAGTGGAGCCAAAATTTCCCGGAGTCGAAAGATTTCTTACTGATGATCCGCAGAATTTGATTCGAAGGGGAAAATTCGAGCACGTTCCCTTTTTTGGTGGTGTTACGAAAGATGAATTTGCCGGTGTTATCAAGGGTGAGAGATAATATTATCTCATTTCGTTATTGAAAAATTAGTCAAAATTTAATTTTTACTAGGAAATAAAAATTTTTGAATAAAATTTTTTCTCGAAAATAAAATTTTTTTGCTCCAAAGTACTTTGAATTAAAATTTTTCTCGAAAGTAAACATTTTTTAATATATTACAATTTTTTCTTGAAAATTTTTTAATTACATTTTTTCTCGAAAATAAATATTTTTGAATTAAATGTTTTTCTTGAAAATAACATTTTTTTTATCCAAAGTACTTTTTTGAATTAAAATTATTCTCGAAAATAATACTTTTTCAATTCAATTTTTTCTTGAAAATACAAATTTTTGAATAAAACTTTTGCTTGAAATTAAAAAATTTTGAATTACATTTTTTCTCGAAAATAAATATTTTTCAATAAATGTTTTTTTGAAAATAAAATTTTTTGATCCAAAGTACTTTGAATTAAAGTTGTTCTTGAAAATAAAACTTTTTGAACTCAATTTTTTCTTAAAAATGAAAATTTTCGAACAAAAACTTTTCCTTGAAAATAAATATTTTTTAATAAAACATTTGCTCCAAAGTAGGTTTAAATTAAAGTTTTTTTCGAAAATAAAAATTTTTGAATTCAATTTTTTCTTGAAAATACAAATTTTTGCTCCAAAGTACTTTTTTAAAGTAAAATTGTTCTCGAAAATAAAACTTTTTGAATTAAATTTTTTCATGAAAATACAAATTTTTGAATAAAACTTTTGTTTAAAATTAAAAATTTTTGAATTACATTTCTTCTCGAAAATAAATGTTTTCTTGAAAATAAAATTTTGTGATCCAAAGTACTTTTTTGAATTAAAGTTGTTCTCGAAAATAAAACTTTTTGAATTAAATTTTTTCTTGAAAATAAATATTTTTTAATAAAACATTTGCTCCAAAGTAACTTTGAATTAAAGTTTTTCTCGAAAATAAAAATTTTTGAATTCAATTTTTTCTTGAAAATACAAATTTTTGAATAAAACATTTTCTTGAAAGTATAAATTTTTGAATTATATTTTTTTCCGAAAATAAATATTTTTGAATTAAACTCTTGCTTGAAAATACAAATTTTTGAATTAATCTTTTGCGTTGAAAATCAAAATACGTTTGAAATTCAATCTTTGCTCGAAGATATATCAAATTTTTTTGAAAAAATGTTTAATATTTAAAAATATATTGTAAAAAATGTTTAATTCAAGTATAAAAGAATTTAATTGTTATATTAAAAGGAACGATTGAACGTGCCAGACAAGGAAATACTTCGACAATCGATGAGAGAAATGCCAATTGGGATGAAATATCACCCATTAGTTTTCTATATCAACGTGGTACACCGAGATCAAAATACATCAGTCACGAATTGAGGAAATTTTATCTCGACGATCAACCCGTCAGTCTTGACAATATTCTCGATTTGGGAAAAGTAGGAAATTTTATTATTATTATTATCTATAAATTTCAAATTATTGATAAATTTAAAAAAGAAATAAAACTTAAAAACTAATAAATTATTTAAATTATACTAAATTTAACTACTTAGAAAAATTAATGACTTTATCTCTAAAAATCTAAATCAGTGAAATTAAAATTTAAATCAATTAAAATTTTTCTTCTAGGTATTAAATTTTAAGTTTTAAAACAGTGACTGGCATTTTGTTTTTGAATCAGTTAAAATTTACTAATTTTGTCAAGAAAAAGAATTTTCTTCTAATAAAGTAGCAGTAAATTCTAAATTTTATAAATTTTATAAAAATTGTTTTGAAAGCAAAAAGTCAGCTACTGCTTGAAATTTAGTTAAAATTTTAACTTCAAATTTAGGGAGAATAAACTTTAATTATTATAGAAAAAGTTAATTAATTACGTACAAAATATTTTGGTTTTTGAAAAATATCAGTTCTTTTTGTTCTTATTATTGAAATTCGAAATAAATAAAAATTTCGTTTTAGATTTATGCCGATGCTGTGACTATATTTTCGCAACATCGTCTAGTAACTTTATTGGCAGCGGCGAACAAAAAACCAACATATTATTATAAACTTACTTATCAGGGTCGATACAGTCATGTGACGTGGGTCGACACTAAAAAACCTTTTGGTAATTTCAACAATTATTTTCTTTACCAATTTACTTTTAATTATATTATTTGTAATAATTTATTTTCAATTATTATTATTACAGAATAATTTCCAATAGGTTTTATTTAATAATTTATTTTCAATTATTCAATTTCTAATTATTTATTTTTAATCATTTAATTTTTAATGATTTTTTCTTAGTTATTTAATTTTTAATGATTCATTTTTAGTTATTTAATTTTTAATAATTTATTTTTAGTTATTTAATTTGTAATGATTTTTTCTTAGTTATTTAATTTTTAATGATTCATTTTTAGTTATTTAATTTTTAATAATTTATTTTTAGTTATTTAATTTGTAATGATTTATTTTTTAGTTATTTTATTTTTAATGATTTATTTTTAGTTATTTAATTTTGAATTATTTAATTGTCCACAATGTTTATTATTTTTTCTTGTGTTCTAACTAGAATATATTTCCTTTTGCAGGTGTTGTTCATCATGACGAGTTAATTTATCTTTTTGGCATTGCACAATTTCCAGCAATTAAAGAAGGTGATCCGGAATTGGCAACTGTTGAAAAACTGACAGCAATTTGGGAAAATTTTGCAAAAACTGGTGAACCAATTCCCAAGGAAAATCATTTGTTCGGCAATGTCTCTTGGAATCCAATTACTCCAAGTCGTCCTTGCTATTTAGAAATGAATAGTGAATTTGTCATGAGGGATGGAATTATTTATCCTGAACGAATGAATTTTTGGGAGAAACTTTTCCCCCTTCGACCACTTTCAGTCAAAGGGTGAAATTAATTTTTTGAACTGCAGGAAAGTAATAAGTGAAAAATATGGGGCAGAAGTAGAATTGAGAGGAAGAAAAGCAGGAAAAAATAAAAAAAATAACAAAAAAGAACAAAAAAAAAATAAAGAAAGAAAAAAAGAAAATATTACGAAAAAAGGAACGAAAAAAATAAGTAAAAAAAAGGAATTAATGAAGAAGAAAGAATGCAAATAATGCAAGAAAAAAAGGAGAAAAGAAAAAAATGAAGAAAAATGGAAAAAAGAAAGTAAAAAGAAGAAAAGGAGAAAATAGAAAAATAAGAAAAGAAAAAATACAATACGAAATCTGACGATTTATGTTTAGTTCATAATTAGTTTTAGCGACACTAGCGCTCATGCGGACAAACTGTTACAACTCAGGTGAGAGATAATTTTGTGTTTTCTTTTCAAAAATTTTATATTACATTTCTATTATAAATAGGAAAAAAGGAAAGAAGAAAGGAAGAAAAAATAAAGAAAAAAAGAAGAATAGAAGAATAATTAAAGAAGAGAGGAAGAAAGAAAATTGTAAAAAACATATAGGAAAGAAAAAAAAGAAAGCAAAAAAAAGAAGAAAAAAAAAATAAAAAGGAAAAATTAAAATGAATGAACTGAAAAAAATTGAATAAAAATACCATTACTTTGTCATCTTAAAAACTATAATTTATTCGAAATGATTATAAAAAAAGGTCTAGTTGAACTAATTATAATCTATTGAGTAGTAGTCTTATGGGCGGAATAAAAAAAATACGCAGATTTGTTCTTTAAATCTTTGGATCGATTGATTGTAATTTAACAAAATCCTCGCTAGCCTCCCAGAATTTTTTCCCCTTCGCTGGATCCGATACTCCTGAAGATAATGATGATTGCTGGAAAAATAATAATTATTATTAAAATTATAATTTTCTTGAAGAATAATATTTATTGTAAAAACATTAATTTTAAATGCAATCATTAATAGTATGATTTCAAACAAAGAAAATTTTTCCAATTCCAATGTTTTTACCCAAAAAATTTCCACAGGAATTAATTTAATTTAGCATAGCATTTAAAAAAAAATTTCGAAAAAATCAATTATTCAACAAAATTTGTAGACAATTCTTCATAATAATTTCATTATTTTTACTATAATAATAACATTTTTCATGGAAATTCAATTTTTAAAAAAAAAATTTTGATAAAATTCTAAGCACGAATTTAATTATTTTCATAAATAATAAAATTCATCGCAGGATTTCAATTATTTTTAATATAATTTTACATGAATTGCTACAAAAAATCAAAAATGTAATTATTCTGAATAATTTAATTTCAATTCCTCGAAAAAATCAATCATTTAATATTTAAAAAAATGTTTTTTAAATTTTTTGTAAGAATTCAATTATTTACAAAAATATTTGAATTTTTCACAGGAATTCAATTGTTTTTAAATTTTTATTTAAATTGTTTGAAAGAAATCAATTATTTTTAATAGAATTTTAATTATATTTTTTTGAAATAATTCAATTATTCTTTTAGGTTTTAATAAAATTCTTCCCAAGAATTCAATTATTTACATAAATAATTCTTCGAAAGAATTCAATTTTTAAAGATAAATAAGAAAATTTATTATTCCCAAAAATTCAATTATTTTGAGGCATTTTAACAAAATTCTTTGCAAAATTCAATTATTTTTACACTGAAAAAAAAATTTATTTGATTCAAATAACCGATTATTTGGTTATATTCAAATAAATATTTATTTGAATCAAATAATTTTTATTTGAATTAAATAAATTGTATTTGAATCAAATATTTCAGTATTTGAAGCAAATATTATTTAATTGATTCAAATAAAAATTATTTGATTCAAATAAATATTTATTTGAATATAACCAAATAATCGGTTATTTAAATCAAATAAATTTTTTTTTCAGTGTATAAATAACAATATTGATCATAAGAATTCAATTATTTTGAAAGTAATAAATTTTTTCTTGGAAATTCAATTATTTTTAAAAAAATTTAATAAAATTCCACACAGACATTCAATTATTCTCAAAAATTTTAATAGACATCTTTGTAAAATTTAATTATTTCAAAAAACTTTTCGCAATTTAATGATTTTTAATTTCTACTATTTTCATAAAATTTCCAAACAGAATTCAATTATTTAAAAAATTGTTTGTAAAAATCTTCGTAAGAATTCAATTCTTTTCATGAATAATAAACATTTCTCAGAAATTCAATTATTTAAATTAGAATTTGCATAAAATTGGTCGAAAGAAATTAATAATTCTTTAAAAATTTTAATAAAATTTTTCACAAGAATTAAATTATTTTTATAAATATTTAAATTTTTTGATGAATAATAAACTTCGTTGCAGGAATTCAATTTATTAGCAGGATCAGAAAGAAGTAAATATTTTTAATGAAAATTAGGAAAAAGTCAGGAAAATAAAATATAGAATGGAATTTTTGTCAGTTTTGTGAAGTGTTTAAAACGAATTTTTTTGGTCGTCAAGTTTAATTTTTGATAGCTATAGTTTTTTACTACTTTTTTTTAGTTTGAAAGCTACTTTTTTAAAATTAATTATCGAGTGCGAAGTCTGTTTTCGATATTTTTATCGTCTCAAATTTTTTTAGAGTCTTAGAATTAATTTTTCCTCTAGAAATTTTTACACTAAATTAATATTAAAATCTCGTTTTAAAAAATTAATTGGGGCCTTTTTTTATAAAACCAGCGTCATTAGTAACTTATTTAGAAAAATAGTGACTAAATAGTTACACAGTTTTTCTGCAGATATCAAATTGAGACAAAAAAGGAATCAAAAGTGTTGCGAAGCAACATTTTTCATTCCTTTTTGTCTCAATTTGATATCTGTAGAAAAACTGAATAGAAAAAATAAAAGAACAGAAATAAATCAATAAAAGAAAAGTCAAAAAGTATCAATAGTCGCGTAAGTTTGAGAGTTATTAGAAAAAAAATTGATTTTAACAAAAAGCAGATAAAAAATATAAAATATAAAAATTTCTTACGTGACAATCGAGAAAATATTTTCCAGACACTTTAGCAACATCGTCCGACACTGCCAAGTGTATTGAGGTTTGAGCTCCTTGCTTTGGAGTTTTGAAGAATGATTTGATGATTAGTCCCAGTCCCCATGACAAGGGAATTGGAACATTTCTCCAAATTCCACTGTCAATCATTCCTGGATGAAGACAATTGGCCGTCACACCGCTGCCCTCGAGACGTCTTGCCAATTCCAATGTAAAAACAATATTCGCGTACTTTGACACATAATACAAATAGCCAGGAAGTGTTGTCGTTGGATTCAAATTGTCCATATTTAATGTTGATATTCTGTACAATTCCGAGGCAACAACTATTATCCGACTTGGAGCTGATTTCTTCAGTAAATCTTTAAACAAATTTAGGACATAAACATAACACATTAATAATTTCAGAAATTCAATTATTTTCAAAATTTTTTTTTAAATTCTCGTCAAAGTTTCAATTACATTTATAAATAATAAAATTCTTTTTCAAAATTCAATTATTTTTAAAAATTTTAATAAAATTATTGACAAAATTTCACAGAAATTCAATTATTTACAAAAATTTTAATAAATTTCTTCGAAATAGTTAAATTATTATTTTCATAAGTATTAAAATTTTCACAGGAATTCAATTATTTAAAATACAAAAATTTTATAAAATTTTTCGAAAAATATATTAAGTATTAAAAAAGATTTGTATAAAATTGAAAATTCGTAGCAAGAATTCAATGATTTAAAAAAAAATTTAACAAAGTTCTTTTCAAGAATTAAATTATTTTTATAAATAATAAAATTTTTCACCGAAATTCAATTATTTTTATAAACTTTAATCAAATTTGTTGCAAGAATTCAATTATTTATATAAATAATGAAATTCTTCACCGAAATTCAATTATTTTTATAAACTTTAATCAAATTTGTTGCAAGAATTTAATTATTTATATTATAAATATTAAAATTCTTCACAGAAATTCAATTATTTTCATAAATTTGAATAAAATTCGTTGGAAGAATTTAATTAAATTCAAAAGTTACAAAATTCTTCTCCGAAATTCAATTATTTTGCGGTATTTTAATAAAATTTTTTGCAAAATTCAATTATTTTCATAAATAACAATATTCATCACAAGAATTCAATTATTCTTAATAGTAATAAATTTTTTCTTGGAAATTCAATTATTTTTAAAAAATTCTAATAAAATCGTTCGCAAGAATTCAATTATTTTCATAAATAATAAAATTTGTCACAGAAATTAAATTCTTTTTAAACATTTTAATAAAAATTTTGTAATAATTCAATAATTTTCATAAATAATAAAATTCTTCTCAGGAATTCAATTATTTTTATAAACTTTAATCAAATTTGTTGCAAGAATTCAATTATTTATAGGTATAAATAATTGAAATTCTTCACAGAAATTGAATTATTTTCATAAATTTGAATAAAATTCGTTGGAAGAATTTAATTAAATTCAAAAGTTATAAAATTCTTCTCCAAAATTTAATTATTTTAGAAAATTTTTAATAAAATTCTTGGGATAATTTTAATTATTTTCATAAATAATAAAATTCATCGCAGGATTTTAATTATTTTTGATCCAATTTTTTTAATCAAATTCCTCGAGAAATATTATTATTATTAATTTAATTTTTGCGATGAATTTTTCTCATACATTTACTAAAATAATATTTAAAATTTAAATTATTTAAGTAAATTATTAAATTATTTAAATAATATTTAAATATTTAATAAATATTTTCATAATTTTACTCATAAAAAAAATTGAATATTGTTTCGAAGGAATTATGGAAATTTTTAGATAATAATTGGATTCTTTCAGAAAATTAAAAAAAATTGAATTATTTCGAATGATTTATTACAATTTTAGTAAATAATTGAATTTTTTTAAAACTTTTATAATGAATTAAGAAAAAAATTGAATTCTTTCGTGAAATTTTATTGAAATTACTTAAATTTTTGCAAAAATTATTTTTAAAAATAATTGAATTGTTTCAATGTATTTATTAAAATTTTTAAAAAAATAATTGAATTCTTTCGTGAAATTGTATCAAAATTTTGTTAAAAATAATTGAATTTTTGCGAAGAATTTTACTATTTATAAAAATAATTGAATTTTTTCGAATAATTTATTAAAAGTTCAGAAAATAATTGTATCTTTTTAAAAAATTTTGTAACGAATTAAGAAAAAAATAATTGAATTCTTGCGATGAATTTTGGTAAAATTTTTTGAAATAATTGTATTCCTGAGAAGAATTTTACTGTTTATAAAAATAATTGAATTCTTTCAAAGAATGTTATGTTATGTATTTAATAAGTGAATTTTTCAAATTTTAATTATAAAACTAAAAATTATCATTTCAATCAATAATTGAAAATAATAATTATTATTACTTAAATTAAAATTGTAAACTATAATTATAATCAGTAAAATAAGATTTCACTGCAGTTATTTATACAAAAAAATAAAAAAAAAATGTAAATGCTAATAACTTTTTTGGACTCGTACCAATCAGAAGATGGGTCAGAAGAAATGGTCCATAGTGATTAGTAGCCATTGTCATTTCTAGGCCATCATCGGTGACTTTTTTTCTGAATGTCTCAGCCGTTCCTGCATTATGAATTAAAACGTGTAAACTTTTTTCCTCCTTATTTATTTGCTTGGCAAATTCTCGCACCGATTGAAGAGACGATAAATCCAATTTACGAACAACTATATTCTCATTATCCGTCTCCTTTACTAATTCATCTGTAAAGAAATTATAATTATTTTTTTTATATCTTATAACTTTCTTTTGTATTGTAATGATCGTTTCAAGAGAAGACGATTAAATGGATTCTTGAAATGGTTAATTATAGTTCAATAAAATTGTAATCAACTGTTGGGAAATATTCAAATGGGAAGTGTATATTGATTATTGTCTTTAGAATACAAAGCGCGACTTGTGGAAATATTTGTGAAATTGTGGAATTAATTTGCAATAGAAAATTATTAGAGTAGTGCTTTTTTTAATTCTTTGCTTATTTTCTTTTTCAGCGAAAATTTATTTGACACATTGTATTAAAATTAAAATTTTAATTTTTTTAATTTGTTTTATTTAATTTAAATAAAACAAATTAAATCAGATAAAATTATTATACAGGGAAAAAGTTAAAATTTTGTCTGGAAATCAGGGAAAAAGAAAATTAAATTTAATTAAATCATAAAAATAAATAATTTTTTTGAGAATTAATTTTTCTGCTCATCGCTATTATAGAATAGGAAATAAATTGATAAGAATGATCTCGTGATTTAAGTGATTTTTGAGAAAGCATACATACATTAGATAATAGAAAGCAGTATGGATGCGTTTGCAAAGAATTTTCTCGCCAGATTGTACGGTTACAATTGGTTAGTTAAGTGGCAAAGTATAATGAGTTCTTCTTACAATATCCTATATCTGTATATTTATACATAATTGGAAATAATGTGCAAAATACCTTTTAATTCGGTGGCATTCTTAACATTTCTGCACGCCATAATAACACGAGCACCACGCTTAGCAAGATCTCTGGCTGTTTCTTTACCAATTCCAGAAGTGCAGCCAGTTATTATAACAGTTTTTCCATTCATTTTATTTTTACTTTTGCAAACTCCCAAACTAAAGTACAAATACAATTTTATTGCCGAGATGAATAAAAATGCACCGCCGAAAATTACAGCTGCTGCCAAATAACAGAGGGTTGAGCAAGATATAATGCTCAAATTCATCATCTGGAAAAAAATAATTTTTTTTTTTTTGACAAATAATAATTTATATTGAATACTTTACAGGGTTGCCACAAGTCAGGGAAGTCAGGGAAATCAGGGAAAAGTCAGGGATTTTTATTAAAAGTACTGGAAAAAATTTAATTTTTAGAATTTATAAGAAAATTCTGAATTTTGGTGAATTTTTTGTTTACCTCATAAACTATGAAATTGCCAAGAATTCTAATACAAAACCCTTCAATTTTTTCTATTTCTAACAATAATTTCTTTTTAAATAAATTAATTATTCAAGAACTATCATAAAATTATTACTTAGAAATTATTTAATTAATAATTTTACTTAAAATTTTCAAAATTAATTCGATTTTTAAAAAAAGTTGCGTTTAAAATGTTCATAAATAGATGAATTTCAAAGGTTTAATTATGAAATTTTTTAATGAATTTAAATAGAAATTTTAAGAACAACTGATTACAGAAATTCAATTATTTTCAAAAGTGATGAACTTCTTCGCATAAATTCAATTATATTCAAAAATTTATAAAAATTCTCGTCAAAATTTCAATTATTTTTATAAATAATAAAATTCTTCTTCAAAATTCAATTATTTTCAAAAAATTTAATAAAATTCTTGGCAAAATTTCAATTATTTTCAAAAATTATCCTCATTTCAATTATTTTTAATATCTACTATTTTAATTAAATTTTCCAAAAGAATTCAAATATTTAAACAAAATGTTAAAAAAATTTCACAGGAATTCAATTACTTATCAATTTTTTATCAATTTCTTTGCACCAATTCAATTATTTTTAATTTTTTAATCAAGTTTCTCGAAAGAATTCAAATATATTCAGAGAATTGAAAAAAATAGTTCTGAAAAATTCAATTATTTCGAAAAATTTAAATAAAATTCTTTTAAAAATTCTATTATTTAAAAAAATTTTAACAAAATTCTTTACAAGATTCAGTTAATAAAATTGCAATTTTAATAAAATTTTCCTATTCAATTCAATTATTTTCAATACAATTCTTCGAAAGAATTCAATTATTTTTATAAATATTACAATTTTTCTCGAGAATTCAATTATTTTAAAAAATTTTGATAAAATGCTTTATAAATTTAAAAAATTATAATAAAATTGATCATAGAATACAATTATTTTCGTAAAATATAACATTCTTCCTAGGAATACAATTATTGTCAAAAATATTTCTAAAATTCTTCGAAACAATTCAATTATTTTCGTAAAAAATAAAATTCTTTAAAGCAATTCAATTATTTAAGAAATTTTAATAAAATTCTTTCCAAGAATTCAATTCTTTTCAAAAAATAAACATTTTCACAGGATTTCAATTATTTAAAAAAAAATTTAATAAAATTTTTCGTCAGATTTCAATTATTTTCAATTTTTTAATTAAATTTCTCGATAGAATTTAATTATTTTTAAAAAGTTTTAAAAAATTCTGAGAAATTGAATTATTTAAAAAAAATTTTGAATAAAATTCTTCACAAGAAATTAATTAATATTATAAATAATAATATTTTTCTCCGGATTTAAATTATTTTTATAAATAAAATTCTTCACAGGAATTCAATTCTTTAAAAATTTTGCTGATAAAATTCGTTGCAAGAATTAAATTATTTTTATAAATAACAAAACTTATCGCAGAATTTCAATTATTTTTTTATAAAATTTTAAATAAAATGATAGAAAATTGCATTTATTATTAAAATGTTTTTAAAATTCGCCCAAAGAATTCAATTATTTTAAAATTTTTTAATAAATTTCTTTATAAAAATTCAATTTTAAGAAATATTCATATATTTAATAAATTATTTATTTTTGTATTTAAATAATTGAATTCTCGAGATATTTTTTAATAAAAATTGATGAATATATGAATTTCACTTAAAATTTTAAATTATACCTAATTGAATATTAAAAGCATTACAGCATGAATTTTTAGAAATAATTGAATTCTGAAAAGGGTTCAAATTAAAATTTTTGAAAATTTGAATTTATAGTTACAATATTCTTATGATATAAAATAATGATTTTATTACTCTGTCATCTTAAATTTATTATAAGTTTCAGAAGGTTTTAATTTGAAAATCTTAATTCCTATAGAAAAATAATAATGATTAAGTATTTATTTAAAAAAGAAGTTATTGATGTTTTCGAATAATCGTACACTCAAAGAAATTCGTAAATAAATGTACTATTAAAATAAAAATAAAATTAAAATTAAAATAATTTTTAAAATATTAAAAACAAATATTTGAAATACGGAAAATATAGGATGACTTAACTTTTCTAATTAAATTGAACAACGGTATAATATATTTAATCATAGATTGAATTTTATTAGAAATTTGAAGTCGTCTCATTTATTTTATCATTGAATCTCATAAGAAATAGAAATTCTTTCCAAAATTATGTCGTTGAAATACTATTTTTACACTTTTATCGTTTTTATACTTTTTTAATTGCGTGCATATTTTGCAATAAATTTATTCATTTTCCTAACGAATCTTTGCAGTTATTACTTTTGTATAACGATTACACACTCTTTTTTCTTCTCTTTTGACAATTATTTTTCTTTATTTGTCCATGCAGGATGAGCAATTTTGTTGGAAACCCCATTAAGGAAAAACCGGTTTTCAACTTCTTATAACAAATGAAATATAGCGGGAAAGAAAAAAAATATTAATCTACCATATACAGGATTCATTGAATGCAAATAGTTTAATTTTTTTTTCGAATATTATTTATATTCGTGTCATCAAAAAATTTGTAAAATTTTAAATATGTAAATAAATATGCAAAAAAAAATACTTATAAAAACTAAAAATACTTAATAATTTAAATTAGTGACTGATTCTTTGCTTTCGAATCAGTAAATTTTACTAATATGTAAATAGCAGTATCTGCTAATTTATTTGTAAAATTTACTAATTCAAAAGCAAAAACTCAGTCACTAATTTAAATTTAGTAAACATTTTTAGTTTTTACTAATTCAAATTTAGAGAGTAAATTTTTATTATTTGGACTTGTTGAGTAGCTACACGGAGAAAAAGGAACAATAAGTATATATACTTATTGTTTATTAATATTATTGTTATTATTAATATTATTTATTAATATTATTATTATGAATATTATTTATTAACATTATTAATATTACTTATTAATATTATTATTATTAAAATACATCAAATTACTTATTAATTAATATTAATTTACAGTGTAATTTTTAATTGTTTTCCGTTAAATGACATTTTTAATTTCATTTTATTATTATTATTTGAAATATTAATTGAATTACTACTTGAATTATTAATTAATCTCATAAATTTAAGTAATAAATGTAAAATTTGATAAATCAAAAAGTAAATAATAATAACAAACAAAATATGTTAATTTAATTAATTACTTGAATCAGTTGATTAGTTGAATTAGTTGAATTAGCAATTTGTTCAATTATTAGCTGAATTATTAATATTTTTAGTTTTAATTAATTATTTTATTTAAAATTTGGAATTAAATTTAATTTTTCAATTTAAAAATTAGAAAAAAAAGTTTTTTAATTTTTTATAAATTAAAATTATTTTATGATTAATTGTATTATTTATTGCTAATTATTGGTTGAATTATTAATTAAATTGTTAGTTGAATTACTTTACTAATTTATTTATTAAATTACAAATTCAATCTCTCTAAATGTAAAAATGTAAAAATGTTTTAAAATGTTTTTATCTTTAGTAAAAATGTTTTCTAATTTGAATTAGGGTCTGACTTTTTGCTTTTGAATTAGTAAAATTTACTAATGAATTTGTAATAATTATAATTTTCACAAATTTCTACTAATTTATTTGTAAAATTTAGTTAATTAAAAAAATTTAGTTAATTTAGTTAATTTATTTAATTTATTTAATTAATAAAATTTACAAATTCGAAAGCAAAAAGTCAGTCAAATTTCGAGAGATTATTAATTTAATAATTATTAATTTATTAAAAATTAAATTATATTAAAATATTAAAAACCTTTTTTTTTTAATTTTTAAATTGAAAAAATTCAATTGAATTATTAATGAAATTTGTTTCTTAATAATTACAATGTTTTTAATAAATTGAAAAAAATGAAATGAAATGAAATAAAATAATAAAAAAGTTAATTGTGTTAGAATTGTAATGAGTAAAATTTGAAAGTTACTTACTTTGAAATATTAAGAAATATCTTGTCTCTCATGAGTGTCCGAATTAAACTAAACTTTTGTAGCTGTGTAGCTGCATCGGCACTGGACTCTACTTACGGTACTACCTGTCAAGCAACAGGTATTCCCCTCCAAACAATATTACAACAAGTTCACTGAATTCACCTTGAAGTTGGTGTGGCAGATTCCTGTATTAAAATAATTCAAACTTTGCAAATGATTTAAGAAAGTTGAATTTCGATATCAAAGTTCAAAGATTTAGAAAATTTATAAATGGTTCAACGATCTACTTTCAAAAATTATTCGTTCGTTTATTTTCAAAAAAGAAAAAAAGTGAAAGTAATCTTATCTATGAAGTTAAATTTTGATTTTAATTGTACAATTACGGTTACAAATTTGAATTTGAAACTTCGCTGAAAAAAATTTATTTGATTCAAATAAATTATTACTAGCTTATTGTAGAATAAATATTTTTGTATTAAATAATTTTTATTTAGTCAATTAAATGGTATTTGTTTCAAGTCCTGAAATTTTTGGTTCAAATAGGTACAATTTATTTGATTTAAATAAAAATAAATGAAAATTGCTTGAATCAAGGAAATATTTATTTAATAATGGTAAATTTAAGTATAGTAAATTATTTGAATCAAAATATAATTTTTTTAGTATTTTACCCAAATTTCGGAGTAATTATTAAATTAATAAATTAAATTATCTAATTAAAACTTTGTAATAATAAAATATTTATAATTAGTAATTTATTAATTTAACAATAATTTGACTATTCTAAATAATTTAACAATATTACATCAATAATTATTTAATCCTTTTGACGAACCAAATATTAATATTCATCAGCTTTTGAAAAAAAAATAAAATTTTTTTGAGGTTTTAACTGAATAACTGAAAATTAGAAAGTAATTTTTTATTGTTTTTGAGAGAAAAAAGGATAACATTATTAGGCGGACTACAAACGTTTTTGTGTTGGTTCAAATAAAAGGAAAGGCCATTAAGATGCTGGTGGCCAGTTCAATGAACCTTGCGTGTCCTTTTTTCAATACAAATCTTCACCAACTCTACTTTTGTCGCAGAGTCGATGCCCTTTGGTTCCTGGTTGCGATAAATTTACAAAATTTGTAAAATATTTTTTGTAAACTAATATGTTTAATTGAAATTGTTACTATTTATTGTTAGTATAGTTTATTTACATTATCATTAATTTCATTGTCACTTGATGAAATTTTCTCCTTTTTTCACAAGCGATTTATTTTGTTTCTTATTTCTCTTCTTCTCTTCTTTTTGTTCTTTTTCTATTTTCCAAGTGTGAAATTAAATTTAATTAATTAATTTTATTTTCATTAGCTTTATTTCCGAAATTATAATTTTAGAAAATTTTAGCAATTTTCTTTTAGGAAAAAAAAATTTCTAAATCTGGGCAATGTTAAATTAATCTCTCTTCTGGTTTTAGGCCTACAAGATCACAGCATTTATTCCAAAGTTTTACTCTATCTTCGTCACTATAGGGACGATTCAAAAAATTCATTTCCTGAAAAGAAATAAATAAATATAATTGAATTCTAGTTTTCTTGAAAATATCCAAATGGTACCAAAGTGGATCAAATTGTCTGTAATAATTTTAAACTTATTTATGAGAAAATGTAGGAAATTCTTTGAAAATAATTTTCAAAAATACCTTGCAATCGACGAAATACTTTCCGGATACTTTTGATCCTTCATCGCTAACTGCTACATGAATGGATGTCTGCGCCCCTTCTTCTGGTGTCTATAAAATTACTATTTTTTACTTAATTACTACATTATGATATTTTTCGTTTTAAAAAAATAATTTTTTTTTCTCAAAATTTTTACCTTGAAAACAAAGAGTCCCAAGAAGTAAATTAGAATTCTGCCCGTAAATTGAATTGGTTGGAAAATATTTGTATCCACAGCACCAGGATAGACAGAATTTGATGTAACTCCTTTAAAAACAAAAACGAAAATATTGAAAAAAATATAAAATTAGCTAAAAGTTATATTTTTATTTATTTGTATATCAAAAGTTGGACTTTAGTTTCTGTTTATCTATATTAATAATATTGTTGTATTCCGGTACTCTATTCGCAGTTTGAAATTAGTTGCTGTTTGCTTTATTGTTTCCTAAATTTTTAAATAATTTTTTTCTTTAAAATGTTTTCAATTTTAAGAATTAATGTACTGAATATCATTGAATTCTTGTAAAGTATTTTTATAAAAAGATTTTAAAATAATTGTAATTTATGAAGAATTAAATTATTTTCAATAATTGTAACAAAAATTCCATAGGCAATTTATAAATAATACAAATCTTAGTAAAAAATTCAATTATTTTTTGAATAAATAATAAAATTCTTATCAGGATTTCATATATTTTCAACCTACAATTTTAATTAATTTCTTCAAAAATTCCAATTATTTTTTTAAAATATTGTAAAAATTCTCCGAGAAAATCCGATTATTTAAAAAAATAATTGAATTTTTCACAGGAGTTCAGTTATTTAAAAAACTTTTAATAAAATTCAAGTCAAGAATTAATTTATTTTTAAAAATAATGAAATTTTCGCTAGAATTCAATTATTTTAAAATTTAAATACAATTTTAATAAAATTCTTCTCAATATTTTGCAAAAAGTCAATTATTTGTAGAAATAATATATATTTTTCGGCAGGGATTCAATTATTTAAAAAAATTAAATTCTATTAAAATTAATTAAATTCTATTTAAGAAATTAAGTATTTTCAGAAATAATTAAATTGTCAATTTACTGAAAATCATTGAATTCTTGTAAAGTATTTATAAAAAAATTTGAAAATAAATTGAATTCATTTCAAGAATTTTATCAACATTTTTTCAATAATTGAATTCTTTCGAGAAAATGTAATTAAAATTTGTATTGAAAATAATTTAATTCATGGCAAGAATTTTATTAAAATTCTTTATTTAAAATAATTGAATTGTTTTGAAGAATTTATTTCAATTTTCTTGAAAATATTAAAGTTTTCTTTAATAATTTTTATTGAAAATTTTAAAAATAATTAAATTTTAAGAAGAATTTATTAAATTTCGTAAAAATAATGTAATTTTAATTGAAAATTTTGAAAATAATTGAAATTTACAAAGAGTTTTATTAAAAACTTTTGAGAACAATAATTGAATTGATTAAAAAAATTGTATTACAATTTTTAAAAATAATTGAACCTGTTAGAGATATTTTATTAAAATTACCTTGAATATAATTGAATTTTTTTCTGGAAATTTAATTATAAATTGTATTGAAAATAATTGAATTTCTCAGAAGAATTTTATTATTTACAAAAATAATTAAATTCTTGCCAAGAATTTTACAATTTATAAAAATAATTGAATTGATTCGAAGAATTTTTTATTAGAATTGTTGAAAATAATTGAATTTTTATTAAAACTCTTGAAAATAATTGAATTTAAATAATATTTCTTAAAATTCTTTCGAGAAATTTTATTAAAATAATTGTATTAAAAATAATTGAATTTAAATAATATTTCTGAAAATTCTTTCGAGAAATTTTATTAAAATTGTATTAAAAATAATTGAAATCCTCCGAAACATTTTATTATTTATGGAAATAATTGAATTCCCTTGTAAAATTTTATTATTTATGAAAATATTTTAATTCTTGCGAAGAATTTTCTTATTTATGCGAAAATAATAATTGAATTCTTGCGGAGAATTTTACAATTCATAAAAATAATTGAATTGTTTCGAAGAATTTTATCTGAATTTTTTAAAATAATTGAATTTTTTGAATGAATTTTATTAACAATTTTGAAAATAATGATTTTTTAAAAAGATTTTTATTAAAATTGTTGGAAATAATTGAATTTATATTAAAATTCTTAAAAATAATCGAATTTAATTAATATTTAATTAATTAATTAATAATTATAATTAATATATAATAATAATAATAATATAATAATTATAATTAATATATAATATAATTATAATATAATTAATAATTAATAATTTTAATTAATTTAATTAATATTAATAAAATAATTATACTCTTTCGAGAAACTTTATTAAAATTGTATTGAAAATAATGAAATTCTTGTGACAAATTTTATTATAATTTTTGAATAATAATAAAAATAGATCTTTTTTTTTCTAAAAAATTAAAAAAAAAATTTTAATTTAATTTATGCTTTTATAGTAAAAGTAATTTTATATTTTTTTCCGAGTAAAAAAAAAATAGTTATAAATTATCGTTACCTGTGCCTTTTAAACGTTTTGCAAATTCATTACTACACAAGACATTGTACAATTTGCTGTCACTATAAAGTAAAAGCATATTATTTCCCTTTTCAGAATTCATATTATTAAAATCTAATCTTCCCAATAGATGTAATATAGATGCGACGTGAACAATTCGACTAGGTGTTGATTTCTTTAATAAATCTGTGAATTAAACAATTTTGAATTTACTTTAATTTATTAAAATTATAATTCTGTAAAAAATATGTAAAAATTTAATAATGTATTAACAATATTAGTATAATTAAATTTTTATATTTATTATTTATTTATTATACATAGTTCCTGCCTTTCGGCTTTGAACGAACTTCCGGCATTCTCCAATTAAATTTTTATATTTACTTAACAGAATTTTTAGGTAATCAAATTATTAGGTACTTAATACAATTTTATTCAAAATCCATCAGATATTCCGTACGGAATTTTGCAAAAAAAAAAAACAAAAAAAAACATACAACTAAAAAAATTATACACCTACAATAAATTGTTAATTAATAAATTAAAATTTAAAAACAAGTGAACTGAAAAAATGAACAATGTCCTATAAAAAGAAAATTTTCTTTCTTGAAAAGAATTGTAATTTAAAAATTAAAATTGAAATGAATGCATACCGATTAATAAATTTGTCAGCAAAAAATGTCCATAGTGATTTACTTGCATTCCAATTTCCAAGCCATCTTTAGTTTTTTTATTTGACGATGAAGCAATACCTGCATTATTGATAAGAATATCCAATCGTTTTTCTTTTGCAATAATATTTTTGGCAAATTTTCTCACGCTCTCAAATGAACCCAAATCCAGAAAATGTGCCTCAATATTTTTATTACCAGATATTTCTATTATTTCATCTGTCAACATTTTCGTATATATTATATATAATTAAAAATAATTCACGAAATAAATGTTTTAAATCAACATTTAGTTTATTATTTAAATTATTTCTTAATTTTTCTTTTAAATTTCATACCTTTCGCTTCATTTGCTTCAGTTATATCATTACAGGCTATGATAATTTTTGCTCCTCTTCGCGCAAGATCTAATGCAGTACATTTGCCAATTCCTAAAAAATAAAACATATAATAAAATATTAAGTGATTAAAATTTAAACCAAAAATTATTTGATTCAAGTAAATATTTATTTGATAATAATAGACGAATAATCTTCTATTTCAATAAAATAAATTTTCTAATCCCCTTTAGTTGGTTATTTGGATCAGATATATTTTTTAATGATGATTTTTAGCTTAAAAAAAAGTTAATAACCAGTTCAATTGTTTTAAATTTTATCCAGTTACCTCTGCTTGATCCAGTAATAATTACGACTTGACCGTCTAATCTTTTATTTGTCGAACATTTTCCTTTCGTTAAAGTATTGAATATTTTTAATACTATCAGAAATAAGAAAGTGTAGAAAATGTAGGCGAAAATTTGACAATATATATTATTCTGAAACAAGAAAATATAAACTCTTTGCATCAAGAATAATATAATATAAATTGTATTCATCAGTTTAAAAAAATGTTGCAAAAAATGTACAATATTACAACAACAATAATTGTACCAACAATATTATAACAACAATAATATTACCAACAATATTGTATAATAAAATTGTACTAACAATATTATAACAACAATAATTTTACCAATAATATTGTAATAATAATATTGTACTAAAAATATTGTAACAATAGTAATTGTACCAACAATACTGCATAATAAAAATAATAATATTGTACTAACAATACTATAATAACAATAATTTTACTAACAATATTGTAATAATTATAATATTGTACTAAAAATATTGTAACAATACTATTCTACTAACAATATTGTAACAACAATAATATTGTACTTACAATATTACAACAATAATAATTGTACCAACAATATTGTATAATAAAAATAATATTGTAATAAAAATATTGTAACAACAATAATGTTGTAGTAACAATATTATAACAACAATAATTTTACCAATAATATTGTACTAACAATATTACAACAACAACAACGATTGTACCAACAATATTATAACAACAATAATTGTACCAACAATATTGTATAATAAAAATAATATTGTAATAAAAATATTGTAACAACAATAATGTTGTAGTAACAATATTATAACAACAATAATTTTACCAATAATATTGTACTAACAATATTACAACAACAACAACGATTGTACCAACAATATTATAACAACAATAATTGTACCAACAGTATTGTATAATAATTATAATAATAATAATAATATTGAACTAAAAATGTTGTAACAACAATAATGTTGTACTAACAATATTTTTACAACAATAATATCAGGTGTTTAAATAAATAAATAAAATACAATAACAATATTGTAAAAACAATAAATTTTTTAAAGTAACAAAAAATTTTGTAAAAAGCCTGAAATTACTTTTATAATAAAATTATAGAAAAAATTCAATTAATTTAAAAAAAATTAGAAAAAAATGGAAAATTTTAAAGAAAGAGAACTGAAAATAAATTAAAGTATGTTGTTTTATTGAAATAAAACCTAATAACAACAAATAATTTTTTTTTAATTTACCTCCATAATAATTATTTCTAGTTGCAAACAAAGAAGAGACTTGAGTACGTGACTTTTAATATAGATCACTGACACTTTTTTTGTTAGGAAAACTTAATTATTTTTATTGAATATTTGTATGAAAGAAACTGTCAAGAAAGAATATATAGAAGCAAATGCAACATGTTACTGTTACGGAAATTTATTTAAACTATCTGAAGAAGCAACGTAATTCAATTTACTTTCGCTAAATAGGGAAGTTTCTCTGATCACAGCAGTAGAGTATTTGAAAATTGCACATCAGTCTGACGCATATTATATAAGACACGATCTATCATTTATATCCTTATGATAATTATTGGAATGTCTCATTTTTCAAATAAGAATAATAAGCAATTTTTTAGCAACATTGTATTGATGTTTTTTTTATTTAGAGAACATTGAATATCAAGTTATAAAATTTTATGATTGAGGAAGAAAAATAATGTCAAAATTGAATAATAATTATCTTTAATTAATATATCATATGCTTTTTGTTAAGTTAGAAACGTTTTTTTTAATTATTTTATGCATAATTGAAAGTTCATTAATAATAAATCTGTTTCATTTCAATAATAAAAAAAACTGCACTATTTCTAGGTGTAATAAAAAAAAGATAATAAATAACAACAATGAATTGTTTAAACAATTGTTATCATATCGAATTTACACTTAATAATTACCGGTTATTACCTAAGGTCCAAAATTGCAAAATTAGAAAAAAACTGCATCTTTCTAGGTGCAATAGAAAAAAGTTAATAAATAACAACAATTAATTGTTTAAACAATTGTTAACATATAGAATTGACATTTAAGAAGTAACGGTTATTATCTTAGGTCCAAAATTGCAAAATTAGAAAAAAACTGCATCTTTCTAAGTGCAATAGAAAAAAAAGTTAATAAATAACAACTATTAATTGTTTAAACAATGTTAAATAATAACTATAGCAAATTTAATTTAATGTTTTATTTAAGTCATTAATTTAGCATTAAATAATACCAATATCAGCTGCCAAATTTTTAGAAATTTGCTTTTCTCTATTTTATTTTTGGAATTTTTAGAAATTAATAATAATAATTTGTTTAAACAAATGAAAAATTTATCGTAACATTAATAAATTAGATTACTATGCAACATAAAATAATTATAAAAAAAATTTTTTATGATTTTAAGGTTTATTTTTAATTTATAAATAGTAATACATTACAGGGTAAAAAATACCCTACCTTACGCTCGGTGTTGCAAAATTCCACCTTACGCTCGCCGGGTTAAGTCACTTAAAGAAAAAGCATGAGTAATTATTTAGTGAAAAAGGTTAAAAGTTGGAATTAATTTTTAATTTTACAACTTTTTTTATAATCTGACAAAAAAGTAATTTTAGTGCATAAAGTGTTGTCCGTTCGTTTATTATTTTTGCATATTTGCTGTATTTTTTGGGTTTATTGCAAAAATATTTTTATTATTTTTACAATTATTACATATTATTTAAATTATAAAATGTTTATAAATTTAAAAAAAAAATTTAATTTTCCAAATTTTTTATAAAAATTAGTTTTTATTGTTCAATTTGTATAAAAAATTACATATTTAATTGAAAAATTTGCGTCTGTTTAAATAATTTTTTCTAAAGGAAGAAGTAGAATTAAAAATAACAGTTTGAAATTAGAAATTAGAAGTAGAATTAAAAGTTGAACTAGAATTTGAATTTCAAATGAAAAATTGAAACTGAAATTTAATTAACTATAATTAGAAGTAGAATTAAATTTTAATTAAATTTTAATTAAATTAAACTAAAATTAGAATTATAAGTAGAAGTAGAATTAGAGTTTCATGTGAAAAATTGGAATTAGAATTAGAATCAGAATTAAATTGATTTCAATTTAATTCATTTAAATTGAAATTAGAACTAAATTGAATTAAATTTAAATTTAAATTATAATTATAAGTAAAAAATAGAATTAAAATTTCATGTGAAAAATTGAAATTAGAATTAAATTGAATTAAATAAAATTGAAATTAGAATCAGAATTAAATTTAAAATTTAATTTACAATTGATAATGAAATTAAAATTAGAATGAAAAGTAGAAGTAGATATAGAATTTTTTTTATTAAATATGGATAATCGATTATAAAAAGAAAGTCGATTATATAAATTTTTTCTATTTTCTATTTTGTATTTCGCATATTCGTAATATGTGTATACAAAAGAGAATAGGTAAAACGCAAGCGCAAAAAGTTGCGCGCGTTTCTTTTCGTGTGAAAATTGATTCTACGTGAATTTTTGGTTCATAGATTCATTCAAGTAGAGCATAACATAGTTTGAAGTTATTGCACTTTTTTTTGTTTTATACAAAAAAGCATGTCTCTCTGTAAAATTTCAAATTTTTACATTTGTTTTTAATAAGTAGCAAATCGTCATGCGAATAGTATTTGTAATGAAATTTCGTCGACGCGAAATTAAGAAATTTTATTAGTACATTTTTTCTATTATAATCAAATTAAGTTTACACCTCGGTTTACACCAATGGAATTCCAAGTTTTATTACTGGTCCACATTATAGGTATGTTGTTCATTTTGCTAAAAATTCTTCAATTATTTCTATATGGAAATTTTTTTTTATTATATTCCTATTTTTAATATTTATTTACGAGTATTTATATTTATATAATATGTTTATATTTATAAAACAAGGCGAATAAAACGAAAACATTCGGACAATAATTAAAATTTATTTACTCCAACGTTTCGAAATCATTCAGTTTTAAATTTAACTTTGCAGTTTGCAATGTTTTTACTTTGCACTTACGTTGACAAATTATTTTTATTTTATTGTGAACTGTTATTTATTTATTTTATGTGTTATTTATCTATTTTTTCCATTCAAAGACGGATTATTTATTTATGATTCTATTCTCGAGTGTATTAACAAAAAATTTTTTGTCTTTATTTGACTTATTAATTTCTGATTTTCTGAAGAGGAAATTATTTAGATTTCGAAACGTTGGAGTAAATATATTTTAATCATTGTCCGAATGTTTTCGTTTTATTTACCTTGTTTTATCAAAAATCCCCGACGTTAAAGATTAAGTGACTAATGTTTATTTATAATAATTCTTTTCGTGCTTTTTCGGAACTTTTCTCTCAATTTCTTACTCTCAAATCTTCTTATTTGAATATTATCACTTTTGATTCAATTTAAGAAACTGTTTTTGCTTTTCCCAGACCACTCCTTTTTGCGAATATGTAAATTTTGACAGAAATCCGCAAAAATTATTTTGTTTTGAAACTGAAAGAAAATTTTAAGTTTTTTTTATTTTATTTTTAATTTTAACTCAAATAGTTTTATTGAATATGTGAAACTAATAATTTTTTGAATTAAAATATTAATTATTTTAACAATAATGTTAACATACATAATTGTTAATTCAACTTTTCTATGGAGAAGAAAATATTTTTCGATGCAAATTATGAATTTCAACAACTTGTTATTTCTAAACATTTTTTTTTTTTTTGTTTATCAGAAAAAGCTTTATAATATTTATGCTCAACAATTTTTAAAAAAAAAATTTGTAAAATAACAACAATTTATTGTAAATAATTCGTCTTGTGAATAATTCTAGAAAAACTTAAAATATTGAAAATTTAAAAAATTTAAAAAATATTAAAATTATTAAGAAAAAAATTTTATTTGTGGAACATATTTTTTTCAATTGTTGTTTACGAGTGTCGTGAATTTTTGTCGATGTTTATTTATTTATTTATTTTTGATTTTGACTTTGTGACGATTAAAAGTCTTCAAGACTTTTTAATTAGTTTAGTATTAACTGTAAAATTATCAATTAGTATTTAGTAGTAAATATGAGCGCAAAATAAGTTTTTTGTGAAAATTTTATTGAAAGAACTGTAAAAAAGAAATTGAATAACGAAGAATAAAAAGTTTTCAATTTTTCGTCATTGATCGGGAATATGAAAACAGACAAGCTCTAAATTCTCTGAGTCATCTCGAGGGATGACAAGCGATAAGGGGATGGTCCATCAGAATAAGTATATATACATTATTGTATTACAAAGAAAACTTTTGCTCAAAACTCTTTCCGATGAGGGGGATTCCTAAACAAATATAGTTTTTTTTCATCTGCAAATATGAATTAATATATATATAGTACTCTTCCACAAAAATATTAATATTTTTCAATTCAATATTTTTTTTTGTGTTAATATTATATTTTTAATATTATAAGTTATAACTATTATATTCATTATTATAATTACTGATATAATACTGAAACTAAACTATTATTATTATTAAACAATTACATAACTATTATTATTTATTACATTACAATTAATATTAATTATAATATCATTATTATTATTATTATTAATAATTATTTTCAATTAAAATTTATTATTTCGTTTAATTTAATTATAAATATTTTTCTAGGTTTTTGTCTTGGTTTGAGGGATGTTCAAGTTAAGGTGCCAGTCGCTGTAAGAAGAGGAGAGACTGTTACGTTATTTTGCTGGTATGACACGGAAGATGATCCTCTCTATATTGTCAAATGGTACAAAGCAAGACGTGAATTTTATCATTTTGCCCCTAATGCAAATCCAGCTATTAAAACATTTCCCATTGGGGGCCTAAGGGTGAATGTAAGTCAATTATTTTTAAATTAAATATAAATATTGACTAATATTAATTAAAAAAAAAAATTAATTTAATTTGCAGGAGGCCAAAAGCAATGCGACTCAAGTTACACTCGACAATATAGATTCGGATTCGGCGGATACTTATAGTTGTGAAGTGTCTGCTGATGCGCCTTCATTTCATACAGCCATTGTGTCTGCAACAATGAATGTAGTTGGTATGAATAATTTTGTTTTTATTTTCCAGTAGAAAAGTAGATAAAAAAAATTGTTGTCTGGTATTTAAATTACAAAAGTTAAAGTTTCGTCTCTACTCTTTGATATACAATTTTCTCGTATAACTTTGACTATGGAATGTAAATAAAATAGTAAATAAACAAAGTAAATAGGACAACAAATAGCCAAAGTATATTCTCGTATACTTTGACTATGAAATATAAATAAAATAACAAATTAACAAAGTAAATAGAACAATAAATAGCCAAAGTAAATGAAATAACGAATAAACATAGTAAATGGATTAAGTAACAAACAAAAAAAAAAATAAAATACAATAGAGCAAAAGAAATTTGTTAAATTTTCTTAAAAAAGTATTTTTACAGAATTACCTGAAGAAAAGCCAATGGTAATTGGAATGCAACGAAAGTACAAAGTTGGAGATTCAGTTAAAGTTACATGCACATCTGGTAAAAGTTATCCACCTACTAACCTCACTTGGTTCATCAATGATCGACCGGTAAAACTAAATACTATATTTCAAAATTTAATATATTCTTTAAAATTAAATTCCATTAAATTATAAAAAAAATTAAATACCATTTAAATATTAACTTTAAATTAAAATATTGTCTTATTTAATCCCATTACTTTAGTATTAATTTGAATTAAAAATATTAAAATAAATTATAAAATTCTTTAACTGCTGTCTAAAGTAGAAACCTAGTAAGTCGCAAATGCGACTATAGGACTTACTAGGTTTTTACTTTGGACAGCAGTTTAGACCAGATGTATTTATTATTATAAAATATAAATAATATAATATAATGAAAATAGTTTAATAAAAAATAATTTGAATATGCAGCCTCATGATGCACATGTACGTACAATAAGTCCACTGGACACAAATGAATCAGAAGTGCAATTCACTCAAATTACGTTACAATTTCTTGTAACAAAGGAACATTTTGCTCATGGAAAATTAAAGATACGTTGCACTGCGTCCATATATTCAATCTATTGGCAATCGTCGGAAGTGAGTGCCGACGAAGATAAACTCAATCGGCATCAGGTGAATTTTGTACCTGTAATCACGGCCACTAGATATGGAGACCCCTACTATCAGCCGCCTCCTAATCATCAAACTGGACAGAAAATGCCCGACGGACAAATTGATGTTAAAAGTAAGAAACACTTTTTATTTTAAATATTACCTACAATAATCTGAATCACGGTAAATTGTGAGTTGTTAAAATAACACCAGAATTGATTAAAATAATCTGCAACAGTTTAATCCCTGCAGGGTTAAATTAACACCGGAAAGGATTAAAATAATCCATTTTGGTGTTATTTTTGAGTACGAATGAAATTTTACATTAAATCAAAACCAAGTCAACGATTACTAACAACTAACTAACAAACTAACTAATTAAATTAGTTACGAACTAACTAACTTACTAACTACCTTACTAACTATCTTCCTGACTATCTTCCTGACTAACTTCCTGACTAACTTACTGACTAACCTACTTACTTTACTAACTTACTTGCTAACTAATTTACTAAATAACTAGCAAAACTTAACTTAGTTACTAATTAATATACTTAACATAGTTACTAACTAACTTACTAACTAACTCACAAACTTAATTTCTAATTAACTTACTTAACATAGTTACTAACTAACTTAACTTAGTTACCAACTCACTTACTAACTAACTAGCTAATTAACTTACTTCACTTAGTTACTAATTTACATACTTAACATAGTTACTAACTAACTTACTAAATAACTCATAAACTTAATTACTAATTAACTTAATTTAATTACTAATTAACTTACTTAACATAGTTACAAACTACCTTACTTAACTTAGTTACTAACTTACTAACTAACTTACTTAACTTTGTTACTAACTAACTTACTTAACTTAATTACTAACTAACTTACTTAACTTAGTTACTAACTAACTACTTTTTCTCCGTGTGAATTAAAAATTTGGTGAACAAGTAATTTAAAAATAATATTAAAATAATATATATGATATTAAATTAATAACAAAAATTAATTTTCTATTTAAGTACTCGGCTCATCTGCAGGCAGTTTGAAATCAGCGGTGCAATTTATTTTAGGATTGTTAATAAGTTTGCTATTTGTCTAAATTGAAAAGTTCTATATGTGCTTTGGAACTCTATATATAGATCGACGTGCTTTACAAAGTGAAAAACAAAAAAAAAAGAAAAGAAGTTCTATTGTATTTGTAAATGAATTTTGTTTTCCATTTTCCTTTAAGATTGTTTATTCTTCATTTGATATATATGAGTATTTGTATATAAAAATAGTACAAATTACTGCCACCTTTCATTATTTAGATTATTTAAAACAAATTAATATTTTTTTAAAAAACAAATATTTATTTACATTAAACAAACTTCATTTACACTCGAAAAAAATCATTATTGATTCAAATAATCGATTCACAGTTTTTCTAAGGATATCAAATTGAGACAAAAACGAATCAAATTGTTGCTATGCAACAATTGCTATGCAACAATTTTGATTTGTTTTTGTCTCAATTTGATATCCTTAGAAAAACTGTATTACTTTGTCTATTATCAAATAAACATTTTCTTGGATCAAATAATTTTTACTCAAATCAATTTATTATTTGCTGTATTTGCTTTAAATATGTAATGAAATTATTAGTTCAAATACAATTTATTTGATTGGAATAAAAATTATTTAATTCAAGTAAATATTTATTTGATAATAATAGACAAATAATCGGTTATTTAAATCAAAAATTTTTTTTCCAGTCTGGAACAGCTAAAAAATAATGTTTATCAAATAATGTACTTGATTGAAACATAATTTTTTCAGTGTGAATGTTAATATAATTTAAAAGAAATAATTGCTTATTGCAAAAATAAGCAGAAATGCCTTTTTCAAATAAGATTTTAAAAAGTATTTACATGCGTATTATTTACGTTTTTAAAAGTGTACTTCCATAATATGGCAAATTTTTCTTGAAACAAAGTTTTTTATATATTTAAAAGAAAGTATTATATATAAATGTATATTTATAAAAAAATATAAAATGACGCGAATTTTTAAGTCAATATTATATATGAGAGATTTAACTATGTGAATATAATGATAACAATACTTATAATGTAATAATTGAAAATAATGAAAATAGTAATAATACAGGGTGGCCGCAAGTCAGGGAAAAACTGGAAATCAGGGAAAAGTCAGGGAATTTTGTTAGTCAGGGGAAAATCAGGGAAAAGTCAGGGAATTTTTAAAAATTCTTTAAAAGTCAGGGAATTTTGATCGGAAGAAACCACAAATTAAAAAACTTTGATACTTAAATGTCAATTCAGTTTTTTATTTAGACGTTTTTATAATATAGCTCATTATAATGGTGCCGTCACATTTTTTATAAGTTTGGACCTTCTTACGGATATTTTTAAGTAGAATATTAAATAATTCAAAAATTTTTTAGTCAGGGAAAATCAAAAATTAGTCAGGGAAAAATCAGGGAAAAGTCAGGGAATTTTGAAAATAAAATTTTGCGGCCACCCTGTAATAATAATAATTACTATAATAAAAAGTATTATTGTCATTATTATTATTTTCATTATTAAAATTATTAATATTATAATTATAATGATAATAATTATGTGCGCTTATAAACTAACTGCCGTCTAAAAATATACAAATAATGTTTATTGTAAGTATTTTAATGAAAAACGAGAAGTGATTGATTATATACACAAATTATACAATATTATATATACATATACTATATTGTGAAAAGAAATCTTTTTCTTTTGTATATTATATGACATGACAATAATAATTATACCAAAATGCTCGAGTAATTTTGGAATGCCAATAAATTGAAAGTTACCAAGTATGAATTGTTTTTTTACTGTATCAAAAATTCACTATGCGCAGTGAGAACAAGTTTATTTGAGGAGACTCAAATAAACGATTTATTTGTCTATTATGGCAAATAAATATTTATTTGAATCAAATAATTTTTATTCCATTAAAAATAATTTTTGTTTGCAACAAATAATTTTTATTTGAGTCAATTAACTCCTCTCCAAAATTTTGAATTAGTAAAAATTTTTATTAATTTGAATTAGTGACTGACTTTTTGCTTTTTAAATTTCAATTAGTAAATTCTACTAGTAAATTAGGGGAAATAACTATTTATTAGTAAAATTAACATTTGAATTAGTAGTTTAATACTAAAAATAAGTCAAAACTGTCTACTTAACTTAGTTACTAATTAAATTACTTAACTTAGTTACTAATTAAATTACTTAACATACTTACTAACTTACTAACTTTCTAACTTATTAACTTACTAACTTAATAACTTACTAACTTTCTAACTTATTATCTTACTAACTTATTAACTAACTAACTAGCTAACTAATTTACAAACTTAATTACTAATTAACTTAGTTACTAGCTAACTTACTAACTTACGTAACTTAATTTCTAACTAGCTAACTAACTTACAAAATTAATTACTAATTAACTTACTTAACATAGTTACTAACTAACTTACTATTTTAATTACCAATTTACTTACATAAATTTGTTACTAATTAACTTACTTAACTTAGTTTCTAATTAACTTACTTAATATAGTTACTAACTAATTTACTTACTAACTTACAAACTTAATTACTAATTAACTTACTTAGTTACTAACTAAATTACTAACTTACTAACTAACTAACTTACAAACTTAATTAGCAATTAACGTACTTAAAATAGTTACTAACTAACTTTCTGATTAACTTACTTACTAACTTACAAACTTAATTACTAATTAACTTACTTTACTTAGTTACTAATTAACTTACTTAGTTACTAACTAAATTTCTAACTTACTAACTAACTAACTTACAAACTTAATTAGCAATTAACGTACTTAACATAGTTACTAACTAACTTTCGGATTAACTTACTTATTAACTTACAAACTTAATTACTAATTAACTTACTTAACTTAGTTACTAATTAACTTACTTAGTTACTAACTAAATTACTAACTTACTAACTAACTAACTTACAAACTTAATTAGCAATTAACGTACTTAAAATAGTTACTAACTAACTTTCTGATTAACTTACTTACTAACTTACAAACTTAATTACTAATTAACTTACTTTACTTAGTTACTAATTAACTTACTTAGTTACTAACTAAATTTCTAACTTACTAACTAACTTACAAATTTAATTAGCAATTAACGTACTTAACATAGTTACTAACTAACTTTCTGATTAACTTACTTATTAACTTACAAACTTAATTACTAATTAACTTACTTAACTTAGTTACTAATTAACTTACTTAGTTACTAACTAAATTACTAACTTACTAACTAACTAACTTACAAACTTAATTAGAAATTAACGTACTTAACATAGTTACTAACTAACTTTCTGATTAACTTACTTACTAACTGACAAACTTAATTACTAATTAACTGACTTTACTTAGTTACTAACTAACTTACTAAATAACTCACAAACTTAATTACTAATTAACTTACTTTACTTAGTTACTAACTAATTTACTAAATAACTCACAAACTTAATTACTAACTTACTAACTGACTAACTTACTAATTAACTTTCTAACTAACTTAATAACTAGCTAATTTTGTTACTATTTAGTTAACTTAGTTACGAACTAACTAACTTACTTTAATACCTTACTAAGTTAGTTATTCAGTTAGTCAGTTAGTAAGTTTGTGAGTTAGTTACTTAGTAAGTTAGGCAGTAAGTTAGAAAGTTAGTTAGTTACTAACTAATTTTTGTCCATGGTAAAATTTTATTCACGGTAAAAAATAACACAAAAATAACATAAAAAAATAACACACATTAAAATAATCATTTTAATGTTTAATCCTTTCTGGTGTTAATTTAATTCTAGAGGGATTAAACTGTTGCAGATTATTTTAATCTATTGTATGGTGTTATTTTAACACCTCATGATTTACCGTGAATAAAATAAATTTTTTTTAAAATGATAATAGTAACCGGCCATTCGAATAAAATAAATTTTTTTTCACTGTTTAAAAAATGGTTCTTAGTTATAATCTGTCAATTTCTACACTAGATAGTATACATAATACAATCTTCTTTTCAAATAAGTCTTGATTCTGAAACGTCATCGCCGCAGGTTGCATAAGCACACATAGGTGTACATATACCTCTGCCTACTTCATGTTCTCCTAATAGACGTTTAAAACTTTAGAAAATATTTATATTTTAAATTAAAAAAAACTATCTTGAAAAAAAGGATATTTTTTTTGTTTTGTTTTTTTTTATATTTTGCTTGTTAGATTTGTGTTATTAGAAGTGGACTTAGAGGTATTTTCACCTGTGTAAAATTTTGTCGGATCGTGAAAACTACACTTTCAGCCAACGCTCACTTCACGATGTGTGCACCAGTTCTCGTTCGATCACTGAAGTTAAGCATCGTTGAGCGCGGTTAGTACTTGGATGGGTGACCGCTTGGGAATACCGCGTAGTTGTTGGCTTCATTTTTTTTTATTTTAATAAATAAAGGTAATTTTCCAAATAAAGAGATTTCTGAGTTTAGCGTCAGCGCTGAGAGTAGAAAATATTATTTTTTCCAAGAAAGGAATTTTCTTTCATTAAAAAAGAACGGAATAATTTTTTTAAATATTTTAATAGAACAAAGCACAGTGGAATTTTTTAACACTAATTTTCATCCCAAAAAAAATTGAAATTAATGTTTTTAAAGTTCTAAACGATGTAATGAACGAAATTTACTTATTTCTTCTTCAAGCTAAAATTTTATTACGAAATAGTTTTGCGTCAAGTAAAAAAAATAATTAGAAAGTTTATAAATGTTAAATGTTAAATTTTTACTTTTAACTGCAATCGAATATTTATGAAAACGTTTTTATGAAAAATATTTAGTTAGTTTAGTAAAAAGAATAATAATAAAAATAATAGAATAATAATTTAATAGTATATATTAGAAAACTATTAATATTTCTATATTAATTTTTTACTAAAAACTTGTGAGTAGAATTTTTACTATTTTTTTACTTTTACTATCAAATTACTATTTTTAGTAAAATTTAAATTTTACTAAAACTTTATTCATTACTATTTTTTATTTTTTATAATTTTGTTTCTATCAAATTAGTAGTTTTAGTAAAAATAAAAATTTGTTTAATAATTTTTTACTATTTGCTTTTTAATCCAATAAAATTAGTAGTTTTAGTATAATTAAAAAAATTTACTATTTATCATTTTTACTATCAAATTAAAAGTGTTAGTAAATTTAAAAATTATTATTTATTATTCTTATGATCAAATTAGCAGTTCTAGTAAAATTTAAATTCTTTTTACTAAAAATGTTTCGAGTAAAATTCATAAAATTTATTATTTTTACTACAAAAATTTATAATTTGAGTAAAATTAAGATTTTTTTTTACTAAAATTCTTAATGCTAATTGTTTTTACTCTCAAATTAGTAGTTTTAGGAAAATTACAAATTCTTTTACTGAAACTTTTTGAGTAGATGTCTTTACTATTTTTTTATTTTTACTATCAAATTAGTGATTTCAGTAAAATTAAATTTTTTTACAAAAACAAAACAAATATTTGTTTATAAATATTTATTTTCTTAATTTATTTGATTATTTTTTTTAAACGACTTTTTTATTATTTGATTTTTTTTTAGATTTTTTATATCATTTAATTCTTCTTTAGATCTTTTTTTTATTATTTATTATAGTTTCATTTATTTTTTTGTTATTCTTTCTTATTAATCCATTTTATATTACAATGCAGTTTTTGTTTCATTTAGTTCAAAAAAAAAAAAAAAAAAAATGTTTAAAAAAATTTGATTTATAAAAATTTATTTTCTTTATTTATATAAAAAAATATTTGTTAAAAAATTGTAATTAAGAAATAGAAACAGTGAAAATTATTTTCCTCTTTCGAATAAAAAACAAAGTTTTTGTTTTTTGATTTTATATATTAGAAATATAGAAATTATGCAAAATATTTTCTTCTTTTTCTAAAATGAAACTCATAATTTTGTGTGAACAAAATAATTGTGATTGAGAAACAAAATACGAAAAAAAACTTTTCTATTTCCTATAATTTCGATTTTTTCTAATTTTTTTTTTTTTTTTAGAAGAAACGAAAATAAAAATTGAAGAATATTTGTAGATATTTCCATTTGACAGTTACAATTTTTGTTACAACAAAATGCAATTTTTTTTCAGAAAAAAAGGACAAAAATTTTGTTATTATATTTTTATTTTCCAAAAACTATTTTCCCTTTTGCGAATAAAATTTAGATTTAGATAAATACTTGGAGAGAAAATCAGTGATTTATCTATAGAAAGCAAAAACGTTGTTTTTCACGCAGAAGATTTGTATACACAGCCCCTTTTTATGATAGGCAATATTGTGATATCTTATCCGCAGTAATAGAAGCAGTAGAATCGTTTTGCGTAAATTATATCTTAATCTCTGTGTGTGAGAGTGTTTGCGACTGTGATACTATACACAGAATCCTGGGGACAGGCGCAAAAGCACTTTACTTACGTTCTGGTTGCCTAGAGACAGGAGCAGAGGATTGCAAACTAAATAGAGAGTAGAGTAGTTGGAGAATTTCGACTCACTTTCCTTTCAGTTAATGCTGGATTGACATTAAAATCGTCCTGTCGCGACATAAAGTCTACAAAAATGCGTCGGGGTTGAACTTATTTCAATAGAGATATAAAAGAGGGTGTATTTTTGCGAAATTCGCAAAAAAAAGATAGAAATCTTTATAGTAGAAAGTACCAACCAACGATTCACCATGTCAGTCGGTATGCATATACTATACAGTATCATTGTATTCACGCAATATTTTTGGCCTCTCTCCAAAATAGCAAAAAGAAAATGCTTTCTTTTGTAATTACACTTTGTGCGCATAGAGCTTTTCTTATTATTATGCGTGGATAGCAAGTCATTTATTATGTTATGTTCCGCACAAAATGATTTCTTCAATTTTCGAAATATGATTCTTGCTTCTATTTTTTAAATAATTCGGTGATTTTTTCAATTATTTTTCAAATTTTTTCATTTACTTTTAACCAATATAATGTTAAATTATAGTCGAAGTTTAATTTTAATTAAATTAATTTAATTTAATAATGAGTTTAATTTAGTTAGTTCGATTTACTTTAACCAGTTTCCTTTAATTTAATTAGTTACACTTAATATAATTAGTTTCATTTAATTTAATTAGCTTCACTTAATAAAATATTAGTTTCATTTAATTTAGTTAGTTTTCCAGTACACAAAAATTTATTCCTATTAAATAATATAGTTCAAATTGATTGTCTACATTATGAGACTAAAATTACATTCATCAAGTCTCAATTAATTTCAAAGTCGAATTCTTAAAATAAGCTTACAACCGTTTTTAATTTACTCCGTGCGCTTTTTATAAGTACTTTAATTGTTTTATAATGATTGTTGAATTCAATAATAGTATAGAATATTATACAATATCGTCAGATGGTGTACATAATTCAAAATTGTAAATCAACTTTACGATACAATAAACGAGTGATGTATTATATTTAAAGATGCTCGTCAAGAATCTCGCCCTACTGGCCCATTGCCATTAATAATTATTACATATGCATATTTTCAAAAATAGTTTCAAGATGTAGAAATAAATACCATACCTACTTTCTCAAAAGAACGATAATAGAATTTTTTTTTATTTGAAATTACAAAAAAAATCTCCTATATTCAGGGTTGCCACAAAAATTTAATTTTCTTTTCTTAAAAATTTATTTATTCATCGTTATAATTCAATAATTGTGACGCGATCTGAAGAAAGGGACCTTAGAAGCAAATCATTTTGAGGTTGGGTTAGAGTTACTTTTTTCTTGTTTGAAAGTTTCTTTTTACTTATTTCGAATTAAAATCAGTGTTTATTAAATATTTTAGTTTTAATGAAGACTTAAACTTCAATGATTTATATTGACAGTTGATCCTTTTTTTGTATTTTCATTTAAAAAATTGCAAACATAACCTATAATTTTTTGCTTCTAAGGTCCCTTTCTTCAGATCGCGTCACAATTATTTTCTAAAAATTTTAACTAAAATTCTAATAATTTATGATAAAGTTCTTTTGAGAATTTTCAAATTCATTTGGTTAAAATTCAGTTTTACGTGAAATTTCGATTATTCGGCAATTCTTCAATTAAATATACATTAGAAAATAAAAAATTGAAATAATTTTAAAAAATTGCGATTAAACTTTTTGAAAAAAATTAGTTCCATAGAATTTTTAATTAAAAGTATGAAAAATTCAAATTTTCAAAGACTTTAATTTGAAACCTTTACAAAATTCAATTATTTCTAAAAATTGCAATTATTAATAACTTCTCCAAACTTAACTCCAAAGCTTTATATGAAATTAATTTTTAATAGAAAATTCTACGAGAATTCAATTATTTAAATACAAATGTAAATAATTTATTGAATAAATGAATGAATGTTTCTTAAAATTTAATTCTTATATAGAATTTTATCAACAAATTTTTAAATAATTGAATTCTTTCGACGAATTTTAATAAAATTTTTATTTAATAATTACATTTTTAGAGGAATAAAAATTTGATTAAAATTCTATTAAAAATAATTGAAATTCTGCAATGAGTTTTATTATTTAAATGAAAATAATGGAATTATTGCGAAGAATTTTATAAAAAAAAGTTTACAACAATTGATTTTTTTCGAAAAAATGTATGCAAATTCTATTTTTAATAATTGAATTCCTCTGAAATTTTCATTATTTTAGAAGATAATTGAATATTCGTTTATAGAACTTTGTTAAAATTGTTTTTAAATAATTGAATTTTTTTGAGAAATTTTATTAAAATAGTAGAATATTGAAAATTATTGAATTAAGAAAAATTTTTGAAAATAATTGAAATTTTGCCTTGAATATTATAAAAATTCCTGAATATAATTGAATTTTGGCGAAGAATTTTGCTATTTATAAAAATAATTAAAATGTTGACGAGAATTTTTAAAGAATTTTTGAAAATAATTGAATTTCTAAAAAGAATTTTAATGTTTATTAAGATAGTTCAATTCTTTCAAATAATTGCGTTAAAATTTTAAAAATTGAAACTAATTTCAACAGAATTGAAATTAAAAGTTTTTCAAAAAAATACTTCATTAAATGATTTATAAGTAATAACTTTATGGCAGTTCTTCAATAAAATGTAGTTATTTAAAATAAATTATTGTCTGAAATAGAAAAAATTTAAGACTTTTTTAGAATTCGTGGTAATTTTATAGTTTCTGAGACAAACAAAAACACAAAAATTCATAATTTTTTTTTATAAATTCTAAACATTTAATTTTTTCCAGTATTTTTAATAAAAATCCCTGACTTTTCCCTAACTTCCCTGATTTCCCTGACCTGTGGCGACCCTGATATTGTAATGTAAATCCTATCCTAGCATTTTTCAACTGCGAAAATGCTTTTTGCTAATTAATTTTGAATTATCTCTCTAATTTAATTCATTTTCTCCAATTTTTAATTCTGTTTAAATTTTTAATCATATTAACTTTTAATTAATAGCAACAATTCGCGCGGCTAACTTCTTACTACCTTTTTTAAATAAAATTAACAATTTTAAAAATAATAGAATTTAAAAATTTTCTAATTTAAATTTTTGTTGAAAACACTAAAAAAATTCAATCTTGAAGAAATTACAAACAATTGCAAAAATTCAATTATTTTGAAAAAAAAAATATTATTCTTCTTATAAAATTCAACTATGTTTAAAATTTAAAAAAAATTCTCGTAAAAATCCCAAATGTCTTTATAAATAACAAGATTCTTCTCCAAAGTTCAATTATTATATTTTTCTAAATTCAATGATTTTTAATATCTACAATTTTCATAAAATTTCCCAAAAAGAATTCAATTAAAAAAATTTTTAATAAAATTGTATGCAAACATTTAATTATTTTCATAAATAATAAAAATTTCACAGGAATTCAATTATTATTTTTATAAAAAATAATTTAAAATTCTAGAAAATAATAATTGAATTAAAATGATGAAAAAAATTTTGATGAAGTTACAGTAACAATACTTTGATGATATAAAATAATGATTTAATCTCTCGGTCATCTTTAATTATTATAAAACATGAAGAAATCGATCACTCCGAGTCTTCGACTCGGAGCAATCGATATCTTCATGTTTTATAACAATACTTTTATGAGTTGTTTAATTTAAAAAAGGTTTGAATTTGAGTTTTTTGGATGTCTTAATTCCTGTGGAAAATCCTGTTCCAAAAATAAAATTAAAAATATAAATTGTGCAAATATTTTTCTTCTTTTTCTAAAACAAAATAATAATTTTGTTAAAAAAATTGTGATTCATAAAGAAAAAAAATGCAAAATAAATAAATTTTCTATTTCTCAATCACAGTTGTTTAACAATTTTCTAATTTTGTTTAGAAGTAAAGAACAAAAATCTGCATAATTTAAATTTGACAAAAGGACAAAACATAATATTTAACAAAATTTTAGTCTTTTAATGAAAAGAAGTGAAAAAAGTTTTGATGATTTCTATTTGTCATTACAATTTTGAATTAATTATAAAATATAAAAATAATTATAGCATATTAGAACTATTGAAGTGTTTTACCAGAAATTAGAATATAAATTTAATTTTTTATAGGTAGCACGCAAATGATTCTTGTTCGGATGTTGTATCTATAATATTGTAGTTCAATATTTTTAAGATTAGAAACTCCGAAAAATTGTTTTATTCTATTATCAATAAAAATATTCTGCAATCAAGTGGAATACTTTTGTTTTGAGAGGAAAAATTGATTGGCGATATTTTAGAAGAGGATTTTTCCTCTAAACATGAGCTTCCTTTTTTCCGTGGTTGTAATTTTCTTTAAAAATCAATATAATATATTGAATTAAAAAATTGAAAATTAAAAAATTGAAGAAAAAAAATTGAAAAAAAATCAAATATATTGACAAAAAAATTAAAAATATTCCTTATTAGGACAATAGATACATTTGTCAAATATTACATCACATATGCACTTATTTAACCTTGTGTGCGTGTACATGCGTCTTTGATTACGCGTCATATAAGTAATAAAGTATAGATATATAGGTCACATAGAGAATAAATATTGTTTCCAGGTATTCCATCGAGGACTCGCTAAGTGAATACTATTTTACAGTTTAACCATTTTTCATTATTATATTCGCTCGCGCCTTGTCCATACTGACCTATATGTAGTTCACAAAAGTGAAGCTTGTTACAAGATAAATATCGCAGAGTTTGTAGCGCAGGAGTGACATTTTTGTAACAATGGAAAATTAATGGTATGAAAGAAAACCGAAAGGAGAAAATTGCATATTACAAAAAAATATATTGTGTATAAAATTATGTTTATTTTGAAAAAAAAATTCTATTACAAAAATTGAATAATAGAAAAATTTTCATATTCTTCTACTATTGTTATTTATATAATTATGTATGTAGCTAATTATATTTCGCAATTTTTAATTCTATTATAGATTTTACTTTTGAAGATTTCAATCCTACTTTTATTTCTATTATTTTTTTTTCTATTGCTTCTATTTATTTATTGTTATTATTGTATTTACTAAAGAGAAAATTAAAAAATATTATTTAACTAATAAATTTCCCTGATAATTATTTATTATTATTATTAATTATTGGGGGGGAATAATAATTAAAAACTAATAAATCCCCTCCTTTATTATTATATTGAGAGGGATTAAGTAATAACAAACTAATACTTACCCTAATTATTTATTTATTATTAGGGGGAATTAAATAATTAGAAACCAATAAATTACCCCCATTTACTATTAGTTTTATTGAGGGGGGATTGAGTAATAATAAACCAATAAAATTCCCCCTACTTATTATTATTGGGGAGGGGAATAAATAATAATAATAAACGAATAAACTTCCCCTATTTATTATTATTATTATTATTGGAGGGGGGATTAGGTAATGATAAACTAATAAACCCGGGGGGGGGGGGTTAAAAATATAATAATAAGTAGGGGGGGGCCTATTTATTACTATTTTTAATTTTTCTATTTTCTCTTTTTGAGTGTACAATTAATAATTATAATGTTGTTAAAAAGTGAAAATAGAAGAAAAATATAACAAAATAAAAAAAAAATTTTATTAAATTAAATAAAAAATATAAGACAACCGCCTTTTGTATTAAATAATGAAAAGAGGACAATGTTTTTATTTTCCATGGTCGAATTATGCGTAATAAACTCCAGGGATTTATGCAATGTGATTCATCTACCGCCAGAGAGAGAGAGAGAGAGAGAGAGGGAGGGAGGGAGAGAATAAATGATAGTATACTTTTATAATTGAATCGACATTCGTTGATTGCGAAAAAAAAGTGAAGACTCAAAATTTCTACATTATTAATGAGTAATGCGAAACAATAATTGTATATGCATAATAATTTTGTCTCTCCTGTTATTTATTTATACATATATGTTTTTTCGTTTAATAAATAATTAAATTTGAATTACTTCGCCTTCCCTTTTTTTTTTCTTTTGTCAAAGAAAAAGAAATTCTTATTCTAATATAAAGATACATATTACTTCTTTTTGCTCTATTAAATTTATCTGATGAATCAGTGAAATTTCCACTCAAAAATGAGTAGTGAGGAAAGGTTTAATTAAAAAAAAATCTCTTGGTAATTTTATTTTCTCAATTTTTTTACATTAGTAAAAAAATAACTAAGGGCCTGATAACTTTTTTATTCTATATTCAAGTAAATTCTCCTTAATTCAAAAAAAAAATTTCTTTTTCGCAAAAAAAAAAATGGTATTTGTGCGATTTAAGTAAATTTTGTCTGTGACAAATGGATTCTTTACTTGGAAAAAGAAAATTTATTTACTAAATTTTTTCACTTTAAAGGCCATTTTATTTCTGACAAATAAATATTTTATTGCGAAAAATAAACTTTTTTTCACTTACAAAAACAATGTTATTGCTCACAAATATTATTTTATTGTTCCAAAAAAAATTTTCACTCAAAAGAAAAATTTTATTTGTTCAAAAAAGATAAATTTCAAAAAAGAAGCTTTCATTTGTGTCAAACAATTCATTTATTGTGTCAAATACATTGAAACAATTTTATTTATGCCAAATAAATTTTTTTACTGAAGAAAACAAATTTATTTCTGCCAAATAAATTTTTTACTGAAGAAAACAAATATATTTACTTATTGTACCCTCAATAAATTTTTTACTTGAAAAAACAATTTTATTTTTACCACAGAATTTTTAGTTGGAAAAATAAATTTAATTTGTGCCCAATAAATTGTTTTCATGACAAAAACTATTTTATTTGAGACAAATATTCATTTATTGTGCCAAATATAAGTTTTCTACCTGAAAAAAATTTTTATTTGTGGCAAAAATTGATTTATTTTTCCAAATAAATTTTTTACTCTAAAGAAACAATTTTATTTGTGCCAAATAAGTTTTCTATACTTGAGAAAAGGTTTTATTTGTGGTAAAGATTTTTTTAAAGTGCCAATTAAATTTTTTACTCTAAAAGAAATTTATTTGTGACAAAGACTTTTTTATTGTGCCAAATAAATTTTTTACTGTAAAAAAGAATATCTATGTGTCAAATAAATTTTTTACTTTAAAGAAACAATATTTTATTTGTGCCAAATAAGTTTTCTACTTAAAACAAATTTTTATTTGTGGCAAAGATTTTTTTAAGTGCCAGATAAATTTTTTACTCTAAAAAAAAATTTATTCGTGGCAAAGACTATTTTATTGTGCCAAATAAATTTTTTTACTGTAAAAAAGAATTTCTATGTATCAAATAATTTTTTTACTTTAAAGAAACAATATTTTCTTTGTGCCAAACAAAGTTTGTATTTAACAAAGAGAATGAAAATAAAGAGTTATTATTTCTCCGACAATTATTTTCTTTTTCACAAATAAATTTTTTACTCTGAAAAGACAATTTTATATTTTAAGGATATAATTTCATTTGGGCCGAATAAATTATTTTCCTGAAAAAATAAATTCTATTTGTCCCAAGTAAATTTTTTTCCATAAAAAACAGTTTTGTTTTTGATTTTTGACTTGTTAAGAACAATTTCCTTTCAGCCAAATAAGTTTTCTACTTGAGAAAAAAATTTTCATATTGGGCCAAATATATTTATTTATTATGATAAATAATTTTAAACTTGACAAAAACAATTTTTCATTTGAGCCAAATAATAATTTTTCTACTTGAGAAAAGTTTTTACATATTTTGGGTCAATTATTTATTTATTACGCAAAATGAATTTTTTTACTTTAAAAGATAATTTTAATAGTGCTTAATATTTATATTATTGTTTGTATTATTTTTATTATTGTAATCTTTGAACTTGAAGAAAAATTTTCTTCCTGACAAATAAATTCTTTTAGTTGAAAAAATAATTTTATTTACTTAATTCAAATAAAAAGTATTTTTCTGTGGGTTTAGTGGTAAAAATATTTAAGAATTCAATTTTTTGTATCAGACCGATAAAATCGAATTTCAATTAAAAATAAATAAAAAAAAATTGAAAGAACAAAAAAAACATAATTCCATAATACGAAAAAAACAATTTACTCTCCTTTCTCTTTTTCTCTGATTCTATCAATGCGTTCACTTTTTTTTTGACGTTTCACAAAGAACGCTCTTAATGAACAAAACAAAAAAAAAAAAAAATGACAATTTCACAATATTTACAATGACCTTCGCACGTGTCTGGAAGATCCTTGATTCGGAAACATTGGAACGGAAGACACTCTGCTATTGAATAAAAAGAGGTAGGTCAGTAATCGCGACGAACAATTAGTGAATTTAAAGGACACAAGCGTCATTGAAATGAAGAGAAGAAGTAAAGAGAGAAAGAGATTGTGTTGTATAGAGGGAAAAAAGAAGAGAGACAAGACTATTGAAAGGGAGGAATGTTTGAAAAAGACAGAGGAGAAAAGAAAGAGGCTTTGAATTCTCCGTTCTCCTGCTGCTTATACCTTCGAACAGCGGGCATTTAGTCTCGCGAGTTTACTCTCCTAGCCAACATCGTGTTTTTAACGTTCGAATATAAGTGAATATGTTGTTCTCCTGATCGGAATATACAATTTTATTTTCACAATTATTTCAAACTGTGAATAATTATAATTTTTTTTCATTTTTTTTTTTTTTTTTTTGTTATTAAAGACTGGTGAATCAGACACATTTAAGGTGAGTCATCTCTCACTCTCAAAGATTAAATTGTAAATAATACAAGTGCGTCAAAAGTCATTGACATTGTTCGAGAAAAATTCCTATTTTTACACAAATTTTCAATAAAGTGGTATTTTTCAATTTTAATCTCGTGCGGTTTTTTTTCTATTTATATAATCAAAATAATTGAGGTGGATTTCATTTTTTTGAAGAAGAAGAAAAAATTATCTGTGAGGGGAACAAAGGATTTTTTGTATCAATGTTTACTTTCGAGAAATAAATCAGTGTACTTGGTAAATAATAAATATAGACGTTATATTAAATAGCACATAAATTAAAATTATTAAAAAAACATTCACCCTAGTGAATTAAAAATACTCTAATATTATATTCCATAAGTTAAAAATTTTATTTATTTACAAAAAAAGTTTTTTTTGAAGAAAATTAAGATTTTAATTCTTTTAATTTACTAATTAATTGTAATAATATAATTACAACGATAAAAGAATAATAATTAATAATAATAATAATAATAATAATAATAATAATAATAATAATAATAATAATTAACAATAATAATAATTAATAATAATAATAGTAATTAATAATAATAATAATAATAATAATTAATAATAATAATAGTAATTAATAATAATAATAATAATAATAATAATAATAATAATAATAATTTATAATAATTTCTTTCAGTTTAAGTTAGCAATAATTATTACTTAGTGAAGTTACTTCATTAGTTAACAATAAGTTATCAACAATTAAATTGTAGTAATAACAATTTAAAAATAACGATAATAATCATTTTTTTGCGCCATTAATATTTAATAGTTAATACTAAGTGCTTTTGTACTTAATTGTAATAAAAATAGTAAAATAATAAATAGCAATAATTAATATTAAATATTATTTATTTATTATTTTTATATTGATTTTTATTATTGTAAGCCCTTATATTGTTTAAATAAATATATAAATAACTAACAATGGTAAATAATAATAAACAATTATGGTAACAATAAATAATAGAAATAATAAATAACAGTAACAATATATAATAATAAAATAAACAATAATAATAAAAAATTATAGTGACAATAATAAATAATAGAAATAATAAAAATTAATAATAGTAAACAAAATAAAAACAATTCCAGAAAGTAGGTACTTAAATGTTTAATACCGATTTTTACACATTCATTAAATATTAATATTTCATTAACGAATTAAAAAACTAAATGAATTGAAAGTAAATTGAATTTATTGTTTCAAAGAATTTTATAAAGCAATAAATTAAAAGTCTTATCGGCATTTATGTTATTCGAATATATCGAACCGAATTTGTTACAGTGTTTTACCTGATTAAAAGTTGAGCAGGATAAGATAAGGTGCTATGGAAATCTAAACTGACATCATTTCCTTTAGTCCACTTTCAACAATACATGATTTAAACTCATATGTAATTTGATATAGAGTGTAATGTATTTTCTTTTTCTATTTTATTTTTTGTATAATAGAATTACATTTTTATTTGCAAAAATAGACAAAAAAAAATTGATTCACATAATAACGAATTGAAATATTAATTTTGTCACATTGTACATTATTGATAATTTATTATTATTATTATTATTATTATTCCTATTCTTATTTTTTTTATTGTTACATACTTGCATTATTATTATTATTATTATTATTATTATTATTATTATTATTATTATTATTATTATTATTATTATTATTATTATTATTATTATTATTATTATTATTATTATTATTATTATTGTTATTGTTATTATTATTGATAAATTATTATAAATTATTAATTTTCTTGTAATTTTATCACATGATTGTTTAGTTGTTTGACAACATGGGAGAATGGAAGCATTAGATAACTGTGATTAATTATACTTCGAAATCGAAGATATACAGTCCCCAGAGGAACTTGCGGTATAAATAGTCCCAGAAGATTGCTCTGATCATGAAGTAAGATTTTACGTTAAGTTTCATTCGTTCGCGTATAACATTGAATAAAGAGGTAAAAATCGTAAACTAGCAATTTATATGCAAAAGTGTTTCTTTGTTATGTTGTATAATCGTGGTTGAAATTCCCATGATGTAAATTATAAAACTAATATAATAATAAAAAATAAATAAATAAAAATAAAATAAAAAATAATAAATAAATAAAATATTTAATAATATTTATTTAAATAATAAAATAAACTAATAAAAAATTGTACGTTTACTGTACTTTTTTGTTTGCTTTTAATTATAACTTTTTTTTAAAAAAATCTAATTTTATTTTCTATTTTTTTATTGAAAATAAATAAATGTATATAATTTTAGCAAATATATATTGAAAGGAATTTTTTTCAGAAATTTTTAAATTATTAATATAGTAATTTATATGTATGCACTGAATTACTATATATATTTACATAAGCAGTAAATAAAAAAGTGCAAATGCTTTTGTTAGATGGCAAATGTCTGCGATGTTGATTCATTATTTATATTGACAGAAGAGTTCTCATCTCGATCTCATTCTCGAAAACTTATAAATATTTTATTTCGAGCGATATTTTTTATTATTCTACTAATTTTTTTTTGAAAATTTGTATATTAACAAATTAACAATAATAATTAATAATATTAATAAATAAATAGTAATTGATGATATTCGCATAAATTAACTCTCTAAATTTGAATTTTTAAAAATGTTTACTAATTTCAATTAGTAACTTACTTTTTGCTTTTGAGTCAGTAAACTTTACTAACAAATTTGTAGAATTTACTATTTCCTAGTAAAATTAAAATTAGTGTAATTAAAATTAGTATAATTTAAATGTTTACTAATTTAAATTATCGACTAAATTTTTGCTTTTGAGTTAGTAAATTTTACTAACAAATTAGTAGAAATTACTATTTTTTTTAGTATAATTTACTAATTCAAAAGCAGAAATCCAGTCACTAATTTAAATGAGTAAACATTTTAATTACTAGTTCAAATGTATAGAGAATAATTAATAATTAAAAACTAAGTAATACACTAATAATAATAATTGTTAATTATATTAATAAATTAATAATAATAATAATTGATAATTATATTAATAAATTAATAATAATAATTAATAATATTGATAAATTAATAATAATAATTAATAAATTAATATTAATGATAATTACTAATGTTAATAAATTAATATTTATACTTTTAAGTTAATAATGTTGCATGACACTTATCTAATAAATTTGCAATTAATTTACTTTTGTCAACTGAGTTGACAGTTTGCTCTCGTTATCCATAATTCAATATTTTTAATTACAAAGATGACTAACTCGCCTTGTTGTATAAAATTTATAAAACCATTTATAAATTAAACATTTTAATACATTATTTCAATTATAAAAATCTATTTTTCTTCAATTATTAAATTAATCAATTAACTATTTTCTCTTCTTTTCTATAAATAGAATGTAAATATATCTTTGTTAAATAATACGAAAAGCTTAATTTTGTTTTTTTATTTACGTTACAAACATTTTTTTTCTTTTAATTACAATTTCTTATTAATTTATTCATTGCTTTTTTCTCTCTATCAATAAAGTATAAAATTAAATTAACATTTTCAATTAAATTTTTTTTGCTTTCTTAACACAGTTTTCCTAAGGATATCAAATTGAGAGAAAAAAAGAATCAAAAAGTGTTGCGAAGCAACATTTTGATCCTTTTTTTGTCTCAATTTGATATTATTGATATCCGTAGAGAAACTGAGAATAAAAAATGTACGAGAAAAAAATACTTAAATAAAATTTAAATACTTTCTATTCTTTTTGTTTCTTGTCTTCTCCTTTTGTTCTTTTCTCGGTTCCTTTCTTTCTATATTTCTTTTGACGTTTTCATAGCATTTCATAGGAAATTTATTTATAAAGATAGACAAAACTTCTCTCGATACTCTTTTGTTCCTATTCGTATATATATATATATATATATGTCGTACAAAGCGGAACATTATTGTGAATGTTGAATAATAAAACAAGTGCCCGTTAATTTTATAACCGCGCCAAGTATGTGGGCTTTTGTTTGAATATTGTTACCACGTGTGAATTTTCAGTATTGAGTTTAGAGTGGAGTGAAAAAGCAATTTGGAAAATTGAATAAACAATTCTGATTTTATTGTGTAAAACATAAAATAACATTTTTTTTACCCCCACTCTACTCTGATGTGAAAAAAATCAAAAATTCGGATATCTTTCAGTAAAAGATACGAAGAAAATATTTGTAAAAATTTTTGTTATACAGCACGTGCATAAAATTTGATTATGTTTCGTTCTTTTTTTTCTAATTTTGCATCGTTGCGGTTTTTTTTTCAAGAGGTGTTGAAACTATTTTTTTTTTCAAATTCCGCACTGAAAGCACCAGTTGCCAAGTGAAATAATAATAATTGGTACGAGGGTCAATGAATTTTCTGCAAGAATTGCTTCGCATGCATTATATACACTCATTAAAGACAAAGAGAGACCGTACCCTCGATTGTTTTACTTTTTCATGATGCGTCCAGTTAGCTTGCTTCCCCATTTTCATCTTCCTCATCAACTTTTGTATTATTCTTATACCACGAAACCAATTCTTCATTTTCTCCTTCGTCAATGAATTTTGCACTTTCATCTTTTTTTTCTAACTATATTTATTTTTTTCTTAATTTATTAAAATTTTTCTAACTATATTTATTTGTTTGTTAATTTATTTAAATTTAAATTCTTTATTTCAGTGCTTTTTTATTTGTAATTTTATTTTTAAATTGAATTACATTATTATGTTAACTATAATAAATTCATTTTTTCTTCTATATCCTAATTTTAGAATCTTTACAAATACTTAAACTCCAGCCAAACAAATTATTGTTAATTATTATTAAAATAATTAAATTATATTGTTTATTAAGTATCAATAAAATTATTTACTCTCTAAATTTTCATTATTAAAAATAAAAATGTTCATTGATTTGAATTAGTGACTGGATTTTTGCTTTTGAATTAGTAAATTTTTCTTATATATTCGTAAAAATGACTAATTATTAGTAATTTACGAATAAATTAGTAAAAATTACTATTTATTAGTAAAATTTATTAATTTGAAGTCGAGAAGGCAGTCACTGATTAAATTAGTAAAGAATACTATTTATTAGTAAAATTTACTAATTTGAAGGCAAAAAGTCAGTCACTAATTAAATTAGTAAAAATTACTATTTATTAGTAAAATTTACTAATTTGAAGGCAAAAGTCAGTCACTAATTAAAATTAGTAAACTTTTTTACAAATTCTAATTTAGGGAGTAATTATCGATAATTAATTATTATTCAAATAATTAAACTAAATTATTTTAATTAAATCATTAGTATTTATTTATTTATTTATTTATTTATTTATTATTATTTCTTAATTTTGAAAAAACAGTAAAAAATATTTATTTTTGGTTTTTTTAATTGGAAATCTAGTTATTATATATTTTTGTCGCAAGTATTTTTACTGTATTATTTATGCCTTTTTTTATAAATATAATTGTGCATATATTGTTAAAAGGCCAGTGCACTCGAATCGATTTTTCGATCGAGATATGATCTTGCATATTGTAAACACTGAATACCACGCACTGATTTTATGATTAGCTGTAAAATTACAGGTTTATAGAAAAACACAGTCTTCCTTGTCTTCTTTTGTTTTAGGAGAAATGCATCAAAAATAAATGATGATAATAATAATAAAAATAACAATAATAATAAGAAGAAAAAGAATAATAAGAATAAGAATAAGAATAAAAATAAAAATAAAAATAAAAATAAAAATAAAAATAAAAATAAAAATAAAAATAAAAATAAAAATAAAAATAAAAATAAAAATAAAAATAAAAATAAAAATAAAAATAAAAATAATAATAATAATATAATGTTAATAATAGAAATAATATTAATGATTAATAATATAAGAAGGAACTATTTTTTTAGCCTCAATTGTCAAATTCTCAATTTGTTTATAAAATCTATCTATATTATTATATTAATAATCGTTGTATTCCGGTAATATGTTCGCAGTTTGAAGTTAGTTGTTTATGCTTTTTTGTTTCCTTACTTTTTTAATAATTTTTCTTTCTACATATTTTCAATTCTAAAATTGTCTAAAATTAATGTCTTGAAAATCATTGAATTCATGTAAAGAATTTTATCCAAAAATTTGAAAATTATTTAATTCCTTCGAAGAATTTTATCAAAAAATTTGAGAATAATATTGAATTTCATCGAAAAATTTTAGTTTTTTGAAAATTCTAATTCAATTATTTTGATGAATTTCTTTGAATTCTTTTTAAATAATGGGATTTTCATTAAAAATTTTAATTTGGAAATTTTTAAAGATATTTTTTATAAAGAATTTCTTTCAAGTTTTTAAAATAATTGTTTTTGTTAATAATTGAAATTAAACATTTAATTATTGAATTTTATTAAAATTTTTAGAAAATAATTAAATTCTTCTCACAATTTTATTAATACAATTTTCTGAAATAATTTAATTCCTTTAAGGGGATTTGAACCTTGATGACGTCACAGTTTGTGCAAAGCATTAGTTTTAAATCTGTGACGTCATCATGGTTCAAATGCCCTTAAGGAATTTTATTGAAATATAGAAAAATCATGTAAAGAATTTTATCAAAAAATTTGAAACACATTTCATTCCTTCGAAGAATTTTCTAAGAAAATTTGAGAATAATTTAATTTCATCGAAGAATTTTGGTAAAATTTCTGAAAATCCTAATTAAATTCTTTTGATAAATTTATTTGAATTTTTTTTTAAATAATGGAGTTTCATTAATAATTTTAATTTGGAAATTTTTAAAGAAATTAAATTTTATGAAGAATTTTTGTTAAGTTTTTAAAATAATCGTGTTTCTTAATAATTTAAATTGAACTTTTCATTATTGAATTTTATTAAAATTTTCAAAAAAATAATTGAATTCTTTTGATAATTTTATTCTACAATTTTCTAAAATAATTTAATTCATTCAAGGAATTTGATTAAACGATTTATTAAAATTTAAGAAAATAATTGGATTTTTTCAAAACATTTTATTAACAAATTTTTAAAAATATAATTGCTTCGAAGGATTTATTAAAATTTTAGAAAATAATTGAATAATTTTTTTGAATAATATTATTAAAAATTAAAATAAACATTTCTTTCATGAAATTCTATTAAAATTGTATTCAAAATAATTGAACTTTTGCAAAGAATTTTACTATATTTATAAAAATAATTGAATTGTTTCAAAGGATTTATTTTTAATTTTAGAAAATAATTGAATTCTTTTGAAAATTTTTAAAGCGAATTAAGAAAGAAAATTGAATTCTTTCGTGAAATTTTATTGAAAATAATATAATCAATCTTTGCAAAGATTTTACTACTAAAATAATTGAATTGATTCGAAACATTTATTAAAATTTTAGAAAATAAATTGAAATTTTATAAAATAATTTACTATTCATAAAAATAATTGAATTCTTTTCATAATTTGATTACAATTTTCTAAAAAAATTTAAATTATTCATAGAATTTTATTAAAATATAAAAAATAATTAATTAGATATTGAATTTTATTAAAATGGTATTGAAAATAATTAAATTCCTGAAAAGAATTATAATATTTATGAAAAAAGTAATTTAATTCTTGCGATGAATTTTACTCCTTATAAAAATAATTGAATTGATTCAAAGGATTTATTATTATTTTTAGAAAATATAATTGAATTTTTGCAAAAAATTTTACTATTTATAAAAATAATTGAATTCTTCCGAAGAATGTTATTATTAATAAAAATAATTGAATTCTTGCGATGAAATTAAAATTTTTGAAGACATAAACAATAATAATTAATTACGGTTACGTACTTAATAAATTAATTTTTTAAATTCTGATTATAAAATTATTCAAAAATTTGTATTTAGAAATAAAAATTTTTGGCATTTTCATAATAATAATAATAATAATAATAATAAATTAAACATTTGCTATTATTTATTAAAACTGGCGGGTACAAATGTGTAAAAAACGGACTTCTCGGATGAAATTTGTAGCTTTTTCAAAAGTGAAAATTTTCTTTCCGAGTAATAATATTATTAATAATAATAAAAAAATAAAGATACTATTAATATATAATTATATATATATAATAACATATTTTTTCTGCAGATATCAAATTGAGACAAAAAACTAATCAAAAATGTTGCTTCGCAACACTTTTGATTCGTTTTTTGTCTCAATTTGATATCTGCAAAAAAACTGGGAAAATAATTTATATTTTAAAACATTCAAATAATATACACAGTCTAATAAATAATAGAAAATGACAAATAAATAAAAAAGAAATAAGAGAAAAGAATGGAAATATTTATGTTGAAAAGGGAAACATAAAAAAAACCTTTATTCTAATATGAGCTGAACACGAAAGTGAAAATTTCTCTTACATAGAGAAATTAGTTTAATTAAATAAAAAAAAAGTATTTTTTTTTTTTTTTTTTTTAGTTAAAAAAAGCATTTATTTTTAATGTTACTTAATGATGCAGTTATTCTTTCCATTATAGTGGAATGCTCCGAGCTACGCCTTTGCTCTTGGGGTCGTTGACTATAAGTTCACGTGCTTTGTGCGTTTCATCTTATGGTGTATATATATATATATATTCTTTACACTCTGCACAATAATTCCTATATATAAAAGCCTTGTTTGAATTTCTATGGATATACAACTACAGATGATGAAAATAAGTTCAATGATTTCATTGAATTGGTGCGGGAATAACGAGAAAGGACAATTCATCATTTCTTTTTAACAATAGAAAATACCTATATACTATACTTTTTTTCCTCCGCATCTTATGCCTGGGAGAGTACTCTGAAATTATTATATTTATCAATGGTTCATCTAAAATATTTATAGTTATTATTATTTTTATAATATTTTATAACAAAATTGTATAGAAGCCGAAAAGTGAATTTTTTTTAACTCTTCTCCGACTTCTTTTTCTATTTTATTAATGAATCTTTAAAATCTTTTAGAGAGAAATTATTGATCACAATTATTTAATAACTTTATAAACAATTTTTATAAACAAATTTCGAATTAGCAACAAGTGAGAAGATTCAGATTCTAACACTATTTTTTTTCTACTGGTTCAATGAATCTTGATATACTTATGTTTACCTTTTAATATTTTTCAATAAAGTTTTAAACAATTGTTGTAAACACAGTATACATATTGACAACAATTAAATATAAAAAAATCGTTCTTATTTTCAATTTTTCCTGAAGCAATTTCTAATCAAAAATATAGTTTTAATGAAGGATGACTCCAAAAATTTTGGCTTTATTTTTGTTATAAACAATCATAACTTTATATCCTCAAGTCAAAATTAAAATTTTTTTTTGTAGATTCTGAAAGAGGACTAAAAAATACGTAAGAATAAAAATAATTTTTGATTTCAAATCAAAAACCCCTTTAATGAAGAAAAAACTTTTTTATAATCTTAATCCGTAATTTTTTTATCGCGCAATGTCCCTTTCACCGGAAAGAGTCAAAAATCTATATTAATAATCGTTTTTTTCCGGTAATCTGTTCGCATTTTGAAGTTAGTTTTTGTTTGCTTTTTTGTTTCTTAACTTTTTTTAAATAATTTTTCATTTCAAATATTTTCAATTTTAAAATTAATTTATTGAAAATCATTGAATTCTTGTAAAGAATTTTATACAAAAATTTGAGAATAATTCAATTCCTTCGAAGAATTTTATCAGAAAATTCGAGAATAATTGAATTTCATCGAAAAATTTGAGTTTTTTGAAAATCCTACTTTAATTCTTTTAATGAATTTCTATGAATTTTTTTTTTAAATAGTGGAGTTTCATTAATAATTACAATCAAAAAATTTGAAAGGAATAATTGAATTTTATAAAGAATTTCTTTTGAGTTTTTAAAATAATCGAGTTTATTAATAAATGAAATTAAACATTTAATTATTGAATTTTATAAAAATTTTTAGAAAATAATTAAATTCTTCTCAGAATTTTATTAGTACAATTTTCTGAAATAATTTAATTCCTTCAAGGAATTTTATTAAAATACAGAAAATTCAATTCTTTTAAACAATTTTATTAGAGTTTTGGTAAATAGGTAATTAAATTCTTTTGAAGAATTTCTTTAAGATTTTTTTAAAATAATGTAGTTTTTTGAATAACTTTAATTGAAAATTATTAAAATAATTGAATTAAACAAACAATTTTTTTCAACTTTTTAAAATAATCGTTTATAATCATAATTAAAATTAAATATTTGATTTTTGAAGTTTATTAAAATTGAATTGAAAATATTTGAATTATTTATAAAAAATAATTCAATTATTGTGATAAATGTTAATACTTATAAAAATAATTGAATTGTTTCGAATGATTTATTAAAATTTTAGAACATAATTGAATTCTTTCGTGGAATTTTTTTGAAAATAATTGAATTTCTTCGTAAAATTTTTTTTTGAAAATAATTGAATTTTTGGAAAGATTTTACTATTTAAAGAAATAATTGAATTTTTAAATTTTTTTCAAAATAATTCAATTTTTCCAAAAATTTTACTATTTATAGAAATAATTGAATTGTTTCGAAGGATTTATTAAAATTTTAGAACATAATTAAATTCTTTCGTGGAATTTTTTTGAAAATAATTGAATTTTTGCAAAGAATTGCACTATTTATAAAAATAATTGAATTGTTTCGAAGGATTTATTAAAATTTTAGAGTATAATTGAATTTTTCCGTAAAATTTTTTTTGAAAATAATTGAATTTTTGGAAAAATTTTACTATTTAAAGAAATAATTGAATTTTTAAATTTTTTTTGAAAATAATTGAATTTTTGCAAAAATTTTACTATTTAAAGAAATAATTGAATTTTTAAATTTTTTTTGAAAATAATTGAATTTTTGCAAAAATTTTACTATTTAAAGAAATAATTGAATTTTTAAATTTTTTTTGAAAATAATTGAATTTTTGCAAAAATTTTACTATTTATAGAAATAATTGAATTGTTTCGAAGGATTTATTGAAATTTTAGAACATAATTGAATTCTTTCGTGGAATTTTTTTGAAAATATTTGAATTTTTGCAAAGAATTACACTATTTATAAAAATAATTAAATTGTTTCGAAGGATTTATTAAAATTTTAGAGTATAATTGAATTTTTTCGTAAATTTTTTTTTGAAAATAATTGAATTTTTGGAAAAATTTTACTATTTAAAGAAATAATTGAATTTTTAAATTTTTTTTGAAAATAATTTAATTTTTGCAAAAATTTTACTATTTATAGAAATAATTGAATTGTTTCGAAGGATTTATTAAAATTTTAGAACATAATTGAACTCTTTCGTGAAAATTTTTTGATAGTAATTGAATTTTTGGAAAGATTTTACTATTTAAAAAAATAATTGAATTGTTTCGAAGGATTTATTAAAATTGAATTTTTGAAAAAATTTTATTATTTATAAAAATAATTGAATTGTTTCGAAGAATTTATTAAAATTTTAGAAAATAAATTAATTTTTTTGAATAATATTATTAAAAATTAAAAAAAAAAATTTCTTTCATGAAATGTTGTTAAAATTGCATTTAAAGTAATTGAATTTTTTAAGTTTTGTTAAAAATAATTGAATTTTTGAAAAAATTTTGCAATTTACAAAAATAATCGAATTGTTTCGAGAAGAATTTTATCCGAATTGTAGAAAATAATTGAATTTTTGCAAAAATTTTACTATATATAAAAATAATTGAATTCTTTTGAAGAATGTTATTATTTTATAAAACAATAACAAAATAATATTGTATTCTTGAGAAGAATTGTATTAAAATTTTTGAAAATATAATTCATAATAATTAATTACGTATACTTAATAAGTGAATTTTGTAAATTTTGATTATGAATAAAATTATTTTTGCACACAAAGTGATAACATATGTGAACTTGAAAAAATATTTATCTTTAATTCGTGATATAAACTGACGTCGTCGATAGTATAAGTCGAATTTTGCTGAAGTCATTTCGTTATAGTTTTTTGGGGAAGGTTAAAATATTCAAAAAAAAAAAGAGACATCAAATAGGGGTTCTCTTTATTTACAGGGGACAGGTGTGTTCACTATATATATGTGCATGGGGATCGTATAGAATTCATTGTGAAAGAAAATTTATTCTAGCCACGCACGTTGTGGCACGTACTACTATACTACACTTTTCTCTCTTTTTACAAAGTCGCCGTTTAGCTTCTGATCTGTATATTAATAAATGTAACTCGAGTTTTCTGTTGGTTTTTTTTTTGCATCTATGACTTTAAATCCCTGTTTCACGTCAAGTTACTTACAGGAGGAAAAAATTTCGCAATTAATTTAGTGAAAAAAATTTAGTTTGGTGAATATTGTGTATTTAAAAAGAAGAAGAAAAAAAACTGCTCTTTGACGTACAGTCACGAACGCATCTATTATAAATGCAGAAAGTTAAATCAATGTTTTGAGGAAGTGCAATTATTATATGGGAATGAAATTTTTTGTATGCTTTTTTTGTACTATGTTAATATTTAAATTTAACTGAAAACAATAATAATCAGACAAATTAAATTTTAAAATGACATAAAATCAATTATTGATAAATTTGCTAAAATGAATAAGATTACTTCTTTTTAAGGTGTACAAAAAACTTTTTATTTACTATTTAATAAATCAAAATTTAGAAATTGTATCGTAAAAGTTCTACATATGGCTACAAGTGGTGAGTTCATTTTTTAACTTGAACTTTACAGTTAGTTTATAATATCTTTTTTTTAATAACAGAAAATGTTAGGAAGATGAAACTGGCACCCGCAGTTATCAGCACCCACTTAATTTTGGAAATTAAATTTTACATTTTAATATTTTATTGTTTAAAACCAGCATAAAATTTTGAAAAATTATTTAGCATTTAATTTAACATTCAATTCTTGATATAAATTCTTTTATAATTTCTCGCAGAAAACTCAAAATTTAATTTTTCATATTATTATTTACAAAACAATTATAAATTTTTTAAAAATCATTACCGCGGATAAGTATTATGAAGAAATAAAAAAATAGAAATTAATAAATTATTTATTTAAAGATAAAAAACTTATTTAAACTAAACTAAATTCCAATTGAAATAAGAGAATAATTAAAATTTTAATACGGTTGAATAATATTTACCCATTAAAATTTTAATATGAATGAATTAATTAATTTTAATATTTAACAGGGTTGCCACAGGTCAGGGAAATCAGGGAAGTCAGGGAAAAGTCAAGGAAAGTAGAATTGGCCAGGGAAATTAGGGATTTTTATTAAAAGTACTGGAAAAAAATTATATGTGTTTAGAATTTATAAGAAATTTCTCATTTTTTTGTGTTTTTGTTTGTCTCATAAACTATGAAATTACCATTAATTCTAAAAAAAACCTTAAATTTTTTTCTATTTCTAACAATAATTTATTTCAAATAACTTAATTTTATTGAAGAACTGCCATAAAGTTATTACTAACAAATAATTTAATGAAATATTTTTTTGAAAAACTTTTAATTTCAATTCTGTTGAAATTAGTTTCAATTTAAAAAATTTTAACTCAATTATTTGAAAGAATTTAACTATCTTAATAAACATTAAAATTCTTTTTAGGAATTCAATTATTTTCAAAAATTCTTTAAAAATTCTCGTCAACATTTTAATTATTTTTATAAATAGCAAAATTCTTCGCCAAAATTCAATTATATTCAGGAATTTTTATAATATTCATGGCGAAATTTCAATTATTTTCAAAAATTTTTCTTAATTCAATAATTTTCAATATTCTACTATTTTAATAAAATTTCTCAAAAAAATTCAATTATTTAAAAACAATTTTAACAAAGTTCTATAAACGAATATTCAATTATCTTCTAAAATAATGAAAATTTCAGAGGAATTCAATTATTAAAAATAGAATTTGCATACAATTTTTCGAATAAAATCAATTGTTGTAAACTTTTTTTATAAAATTCTTCGCATAATAATTCAATTATTTTCATTTAAATAATAAAACTCATTGCAGAATTTAAATTATTTTTAATAGAATTTTAATCAAATTTATTCCTCAAAAAAATGTAATTATTAATAAAAATTTTATTAAAATTCGTCGAAAGAATTCAATTATTTAAAAATTTATTGAGAAAATTCTATATAAGAATTAAATTTTAAGAAACATTCATTCATTTATTCTATAAATTATTTACATTTGTATTTAAATAATTGAATTCTCGTAGAATTTTCTATTAAAAATTAATTTCATATAAAGTTTTAGAGTTCAGTTTGGAGAAGTTATTAATAATTGCAATTTTTAGAAATAATTGAATTTTGTAAAGGTTTCAAATTAAAGTCTTTGAAAATTTGAATTTTTCATACTTTTAATTAAAAATTCTATGGAACTAATTTTTTTCAAAAAGTTTAATCGCAATTTTTCAAAATTATTTCAAGTTTTTATTTTCTAATGTATATTTAATTGAAGAATTTCCGAATAATCGAAATTTCACGTAAAACTGAATTTTAAACAAATGAATTTAAAAATTCTCAATAAAGAACTTTATCATAAATTATTAGAATTTTATTTTAAAATTTTAGAAAATAATAATTGAATTGAAAGGATGGAAATAATTTTTAAGAAGTTACAGTAACAATTTTTTTATATTATAATATAAAATAATGATTTTATCACTTAGTTAGCTTTAATTATTATAAAACATGAAGAAATGGATCACTTCGAGTCGAAGACTCGGAGTGATCCATTTCTTCATGTTTTATAATAATTCTATTCATATTCTTTCAAGTTATTGAATTTCAAAAGGTTTTAAATTTGAAATTTTTGAAATCTTTTTTCCTATGTGAGAAAATAATAATGATTAAAAAAGAAATTAAGTTATTGATATTTTCGAATAATTTTACAATTAAAGAAATTTGTAAATAAGTGCGATAGAATATTTTTTTTGAGTACCTAATTATTTTTAAAGTGAATCTGAATATTCTTTATTGTCAGGTAAAAAGTCAAAATCAGTCAGGAAAAAGTCTGGAAATCAGGGAAAAGTCAGGGAAAAGAAAATTAAATTTTTGTGGCAACCCTGTTTAATAAATATTAATTTTTTTTTTTTTTTTGAAAATAAAGACATTTTATAGAAAAATGATGTTTACAATTTCGATAAGCGCACTTTCTGCACATGTTAAACAAGGCAATATGATCGCGTTCCTTAAAAAGCTCTTAAGATTACAAACACGATAACTTATGGTCTCGAATGCGAACAATTACATCTGAAATTTAATGTATTTGCACGTGACAAACGTTGTGTAAATAAAAGTTGTTTGATTAAATACTTCTCGTGAATAAGCTACTTACTTCTTTTTGCAAAGTTTATTTTGTCTCTCTTAAAACTTTATTTTTCTTAATTAGACTATATTTTAAAATTATTGAATTTATTATTATTTAATAAATTCTTTTTTCGATTTTTGAAAGATATGTGTGTAAAAGATTTTACTATTATTATTATTATTATTATTATTATTATTATTACACACAGAAAAAGATATTTTTGACTCAGACAAAAAAACTTCCTCTTTTTTATATATTATTCGTATATTGAAAATAAAATGTGAAAATAATTGTTGAACGGAATTTTCTTCTCACTTTGAGATTTTATTTTTTCGGTGCTTTATTTATTTATTTATTTTATAATAAATATAATTTATAATATCTTTATAAATGAAAGAATATAAAATTTCTATTTGTCTGTGAGAAAAATATACCGTTTCTCTCTAAACTATTATCATTTTAATACAATCAGTTAATGGATTCATTAATTAGAGAATTTGACCCAAATTAGAAAATATAATTAAGAGAGAAGAGTGTGTAATTCGCGTATAAATATAGAAATATAGTTAAACTGTATGTGCGACAAATTTGTCAAAAAAAACTATTTTTAGTTAATTATACGCTATAAGTAGAGCGACACTGAAGTAAAAAGTTCAATTTATACACCTTTTGCATTACATAAAATGGGGAAGATATTTATCTCGGTCGATGGTAATATTTTCCAATTGTTTAATGGCTCTAGGAAAGCTACTATTGACCTAAATGATTTCTGCACGAGCTTGTAGATATTTTATGAGCTCACAATTTCTTCGAATGTTTTACTTTTTATTGCATATACTCCTTTTTTTTCTATATGAGACCAAACGTTCCTGCCAACTCACTTTTAACAAGTTTGCTCTTTTCAAAAAAAAAAAAAAAAACTATTGCACTTTTCTAAAATTTAAATAATATATTGTATTTATATTTCTTTATATTCATTATATTTTATTTCTCACTGCACTTTATTTTAAATTTTTATTGATGGTAATTATATAAGATAATTTATTTCTTTATCATCTATTTACCGTATATAAATATTTACCTGAAACAAATAATTTTTCTTTGAAACAAATAAAATCGTGTTTTTTGAATCAATATTTTTTTTTTAAGAGAAATGTGTTTTAAGAGGGTGTCAAAGTCGAGTCAGCTGTTCCATAGAAGCTTCAATGGAAAAGTTCAAAATCGACTTTGTCACCCCTTTAATTGACTCAAATGATGATTATTACTTGTTACGAAAGAAACTTTTTTATAATATAGTAAACATTATATTGAATTAAATAATTCTTTCGGGGGTATATAATGCAATTAATAAAAATAATAATAATAATAATAATAATAATAATAATAATAATAATAATAATAATAATAATAATAATAATAATAATAATAATCGATTATTCGGTAATTCATTTTTAAATCAATTTTTATTAGAAAATTCTAGAAGAATTATTTAAATTGAAAAATAAATAATTTACTAAATAATTGAAAGCTTGTTAAAATTTAATTCTCATAAAGAATTTTATCAACAAATTTTTAAATAATTGAATTATTTTGATAAATTTTAATCAAATTTTTAAAAATAATTACATTTAATTCTTCCAACGAATTTTATTCAATTTCATAAAAAATAACTCAATTTCTGTGAAGAATTTTATTACTTATAAAAATAATTGAATTCTTGCGACGAATTTTATCAAAATCTTTTTAAATAATTGATAATCTTCAAAAAATTTTATGAAATTTTGTATTTGAAATAATAATTGAATTCCTGTGAAAAGTTTATTACTTATAAAAATAATTGAATTGTTTCGAAGAAATTTGTTAAACATTTTTTAAATAATTGAATTCCTGTGAAATTTTGCCAAGAATTTTATTAAAATTTTTAAAAATAATTGAATTTCGAAGAAGAATTCTATTATTTATAAAGATAATTGAAATTTTGACGAGAATTTTTTTTTGAATTTTGGAACATAATTGAAATTCTGCAAGGAATTTTTATAACTTTTGAAAATAATTGAATTTCTGGAATTATTTCTAACTTTTCCAAATTTCAATTTTTTTTAGTATTTTTTACTAAAATTCTTCTATTTATTTATTTACTTCTATTTATTTACTCGAAAATTCTTCAAAATAATTCTATTAATTTCAAACATTTTTCTCACCAATTCAATTATTTTTAAAACATTTTATTAAAATTCCTGGAAAGAATTTAATATTATTTTCAAAATTTAAAAAAAAATTCTTCAAAAAAAATTAAAATTATTTTCAAAAAATTAAAATTTTTTACAATAATTGAATGTCTGTGAAAATTTAATTAAGTGTTTTGAAAATAGTTGAATTTCTAAAAAACATTTTATTATTTATGAAAATAATTGGATTCTTGCGAATGATTTTATTAGAATTTTTTAAAATAATGGAATTTCCAAGAAGAAATTTAATACTTTTAAAAATAATTAAATTATTGTGATGAATATTGTTATTTTTAAAAATAATTGAATTTTGCAAAGAATTTTATTAAAATACCTCAAAATAATTGAATTTTCGGGAATAATTTTCTTATTTATCGACAATAATTGAATTCTTTTGAAGAATTATTTATAAAAATAATTGAATAGTTGCTAAGAATGTTATTAAAATTTTCAAAAATAATGGAATTCCTTCGAGAAATTTTATTATTTTTGAAAATAATTGAATTATTGTGGAAAAGTTTATTAAAATGTTTAAAAATAATTGAATTCCTTCGAGAAATTTTTTTTTTTTTTTTTTAAATAATTGAATTATTGTGAAAAAGTTTATTAAAATGTAAAAAAAAGAATTGAATTTCCGTGAAAAATTTTGTTATTTTTGAAAGCAAAAATTTTTTTTTAAAATTCTTCATAAGAATTTTATGAACATTGTTTTAAATAATTAATTTTTTCGAAATATAATGATTATTATGAAAATTTTATTAGTTTAAATAATTGAATTCTTGTGGAAAACTTTATTTGTGAAAAATAACCTAATTTTCCGATTAATTAATTTAAAATAGTATACAAATAATTAAAATTCTTCGATGAGTTTTATTGTTTATGAAAATAATTAAATTCATGCTTACAATTATTTTATCAAAAAATTTATTTAAATAATTGAATTTTAATGAAAAATGTTATTATTAGTGGAAGTAATTGAATTATTGTTAAAAAATAAATAAATTGTATAAAATTTGGTTAAATAATTGATTTTTTCGAAATGTTTTTGAAAATGCTATTTTAAATTAATTGAATTATTTTGCAAAATTTCTTGAAAATATCTAGATATTAAAAATAATTGAATTTCGAATATTTTTTGAAAATAAAGGAAAAAATTTTACTCAAAAGAATGTTCTGTTACATTTTTATTTACGAATTTCTTTAATTGTAAAATTATTCGAAAACATCAATAACTTTTTTTTTTTAAATAAATATTTAATCAATATTATTTTTCCATAGGAATTAAGAATTTCAAAAATTTCAAATTCAAATCTTTTTAAATTCACTAACTTATAAGAATATGTTTTATAATAATTAAAGATGACCGAGTGATAAAATCATTGTTTTATATTATAAGAATATTATTACTAGTAACTTTTTCAAAATTATTTTCATCATTTCAAATTAATTATTATTTTCTACAATTTTTAATTATTTTTTATGGAAATAATTGAAAAAATTTTATTATTTATAAAAATAATTGAATTATTGCGAAGGACTTTATAGATAATTTGTTTGAATTCCTGAGAAATTTTTATTATTTATGAAAATAATTAAATGTTTGCGTACTATCTTTGGGAATTTGAAATTAATTTGAAAATAATTTAATTTTGGGGAAGAATTTTGTTTTTTTATACAAAGATAATTGGGATTTTGACTAGATTTTTTTTTTAATTTGAAAGATAATTGAATTTTATGAGAAGAATTTTATCACTCTTGAAAATAATTGAATTTCTGCAATTATTTGTAATTTTTCCAAAATTGAATTTTTTTAGTGTTTTCAACAAAAATTTGAATTAGGTACAAATTTTTTAATTCTATTATTTTTAAAATAATTAAAAAAGGAGAATCGCTCTTCCTTTGTTCCTCTCACCACTTTCATTGATAAGATCTATATATATAGATAAAATTCGATTAGAAATTATGAAAAAAAAAATTAACCAGTTTTAATATTCTCGTACTATTATTATTTGTCATATTATGATAAATTATTCTCGTTCATGCAGTGATAATAAAATTTTCTAAAAATGCAAGACGTCGTTGCCCCGCGTTACGGAATTGTATAATGTTAGCTCGCGTGACAGTTTGTTCGATTGAAGTCCCCCATCGATCGTTATGCATTCTACTGGTAACGTTTACCTATGATAAGAATCAGTCTCTGGAACCCATGAATGATAGCGCGATTAATGGAAGGACAATTGCAAACATATATTATGTACATATATATAATAAATGATGTTCACATTGTGTAAATATAATATTTGATTTTTTTCCTTTTATTATAATATAGAAATTGTCACTCCCGAGGAGGAAAAATTGTATACATGCGTTGAGGAAGAAGATCAAGAGGAGGCGAGAATCGAAAGTGATCGGGGACGGTTTTTGCCACTTCACTCCCCATCACCAACGACAAATATGGGTTGCTGCGGCTGTGGGGATGATAAGGTAGTGCCTTCGGTAAGAGAGATTTTACAATATATCGAGAGCCTCGTAAAAAACACTACTTTTTTTTTATTTTTAGAAATGAGAATATAATTATGCTATGTGATGAAAATGAAATTTTGTGTCAAATTTTAATCACGCACTGAATATAGTTTTGATTTTTGTTTACATTTAGTGGTACTGGCACAGCAATTGTTTTTTTTGCACTTTCAATTTTTTTTTTTATTTTTCTTCAATAAAAAGAAACTAGTTTAAAAATTTTTCTCTTTTATTTATTGTTTACTAACTACAAATATATAAATATTTATTAATAATAGTCGAATGTTTGATTACTTGAAGTAAATAAATTTTGAGCCATTTAAATTTGAGCCTCTGGATCGTAGGAGTAAATTATTATTTAATTTTTCTTGCCCAAAATCAAAGTCCCTTATTGGTCCCTCAAAATTCAATTTTTGAATTTAAAATTTAAATATTTTGAACTAGTAATGAAATTTTTCTATATAATATGCATTCAAAGTATTTCAATTCGAAAGTTGAATTTTGAGTGTCCAATAAGGGACTTTGATTTCGTTCGAAGACACTTTACACGATCCAGCGGCTCATTTTCATTTTTTTTTTTTTTTTTTTTTTTTGCAAATGAATAGATTTCTTATTTTAATAGTTTAATTTATAATAATAGACTGAAAAAAAAATTTATTTACTTCAAGTAATCAAACATTTGACTATTATTAATAAATATTTATATTTATAGTTAGTAAACAATTAATAAAAGAGAAATATTTTTGAACTAATTTTTTTTATTTAGAAAATGCTATACGTGCGTCAGCGCACAAACCTCGTTATTCAATTTTTTATTATTAATAAATTCAAATTACAAATTTTTTTATTTTTAAATATCAATTTCAATTTTAGAATAATTGCAGATTTGGAAATTCAAAAAAATTCACTTATTAACTAATTTATTTAATAATTAATTAGTTAGTTATTATTTTCAACAATTTTAAAAACATTCTTCGTAAGAATTCAATTATTTTTAAAAATTTTAACAAAGTTCTTAGCAAGAATTTAATTATTTTCATAAATAATAAAATTTTGTGCTGGAATTCAATTATTTTTGAAAATTTTAATAAAATTCTTCTCAAGAATTCAATTATTTTCATAAATATTAAAATTTTTGTGCTGCGAAATTCAATTATTTTTGAAAATTTTAATAAAATTCGTTGCAACAATTCAATTATTTTCATAATCATTTTAATAAAATTCCTGGAAAGAATTTTTGAATATTATATTCAAAAAATTTTTAATAAAAAATTCTCGAAACAAAAATTAAAAATTTTTTTTGAAAATTTAAATAAAATTCTACTCAAGAATGCAATTATTTTCATAGATAATAAAATTTATCGCTGGAATTCAATTATCTTTGGAAAATTTTAATAAAATACGTTGCAAGAATTCAATTATTTTCATAAACAATAAAATTCTTCAAAATAATTTTAATAATTTCAAAAATTGTTCACAAGAATTCATAATTATTTTTAAAACAATTTTAATAAAATTTCTGAAGAGGATTCATTTATTTTCAAAATTTTTTATAAAAAACTTCTTCAAACAAATAAAATTTTTTTTTTCAAAATTTTAATAAAATTCTTCGCAAGAATTCAATTATTTTCAAAAGTAGTAACATTTTTTGCTAAAATTCAATTATTTTCATAAAAAATAAAATTCTTTCCTAAAATTCAATTATTTTTATTAATTTAACAGAATTCTATACAAGAATTAAATTTTATTTCATATAGATTTGAAAATTATAAAATTTACAACATTGAGAATGTTTTCTAAACAAAAATTCAATTATTTTTGAAAATTTTAATAGAATCATTTTCATAAGTAATAAAATTCTTCAAAATAATTTTAATACTTTCAAAAATTTTTCACAAGAATTCATAATTACTTTTAAAACAATTTTAATAAAATTTCTGAAAAGAATTAAATTATTTTTAAAACTTTCAATACAAAATTCTTTAAATGAATTAAAATTTTTTTTCAAAATTTTAATAAAATTATTCTCAAGAATTCAATTATTTTTAAAAGTAATAAAATTTTGTGCTGGAATTTAATTATTTTTGAAAATTTAAATAATATTCTTTGCAAGAATTCAATTATTTTCATAAATAATAAAATTCTTTACAAGAATTCAATTATTTTCATAAATAATAAAATTCTTCTCGAAAATTCAATTATTTTCAAAATTTTGAGGAAAAAAAAAATTGTAAAAAAAAATTGTAAGGTAAATAAAAATGAATTCATTCGGACCAAATGTTATTGTATATTTTTTTCTTTTTTTTCTTCAACGTTTCGAAATCTTAACGATTTCCTCTTCAGGAAGTCGAAATAAATCAGTGATATAGTTTACATCATCTGATTTATTTCGACTTCCTGAAGAGGAAATCGTTAAGATTTCGAAACGTTGGAGAAAAAAAAAAGAAAAAAATATACAAAAAATATACAATAACATTTGGTCTGAATGAATTCGTTTTTATTTATCTGACAACTAACTGCTCGGACATAAAAGATTGATCATTAATAATTTATTAAAATTCTTCAAAAGAATAAATAATAAAAGAAATTTTTAATTTTTCTTTTAATAATAAAATTTTAATAATATAAAAAAAATTATAATATATAAAAAATTTTAATAATAAAATTCAATTATTTTCATTAATTTAATAAAATTCTAATCGAAGAATTACATCTGTTATCACAAAACTTATTCTCTAAATCTGAATTAGTAAATTAGTAAAATTTTGAACTGATTAGAACATAAAGGATATGGAATTTCTAAAAATGAATTTTTTTAATACATAAAACTTATTTTTTTATATTCTTTGTTCATAAATATTGTAGTATTATTTTAAAAATAAATGTATATTATTATGTATTGTGTGTTATGAGAGGAAGGAACAAAACTCGAAATATTTTAAAATCTCTCTATCGAGATGTAAAATTATTTAATGGAAAAAACTAAAAATCACTTCATTCATAAAATCTAAAGGGTCAAAATGACAATAAAATATTACATTTCGAGAAAGATTTTTTTTTTTTGATCATCTATATACTTAATTATTGAAAATATTTTATTGATCGTTTTTTTATCAATTATATTTATCTTATTTTATATCACGACTGAATTCTTGTTCTTTTATTTAGAAATGGTTAATTAGAATTTAACAAAAAATTGCATTATGTTTATAATAATTTATTATTTATAATTATAGTTGTTTATTATTTATTCACAAGTATTTGCTAATTATTTATAATTGTTTACTTCTTATTTCTTTACAAGTATTTACTAATTATTTATAACTATTTACTTCTTATTTATTTATAATTATTTACTATACTTTTTTTGAACAACTACATTTATTACTTATTTATTTATTTAATTATCTATTCATTCATTCATTCATTCATTCATTCATTTATTTATTTATTTATTTATTTAAAGTTTATAAACAAAAGCCCTGTATATCGTTGGATATTTAGAAAGCAATTTGTTTGTTTCAAATTTGTGAAAATTGTTACTCTGGAATTTTTTTTATTAATTTTTTTGCCTTACATTTAATTGAATTTTTGCAGTCGCCCGATGATGAGGAAAATTCTGATGATGTCAATCAAGTTTTTTCCAATGACCGTTCCTGTACTGACATATTGGCATTAATCATCTTCATTATCGTTTTATGTGCCTTTGTAAGTTTTCTCTTCTTGTTTTTCTCTATCTACTCTTTTTAGCTCTTTAATTTTCTTAGCATTTTTCTTATTTTTACGAAGACTAAAATTGAATAAAAAATTATAATAATTACATTTTCTTATTTTTATGAAGATTAGAATTGAATAAAAAATTATAATTTCTTATTATGTCTAGTTGTGCGGTTGTATTTATATGCTATTAATAATTGTCATCAGAATTTATATTGAGTATCGCTAATTACGCTATAATTATCCTAATTTAAAAATAATTATTTTATGAATTAATTTAAATGTACATAATAATTTCATAAAATTATTTTCTGAGTTAATTTAAATGTAGTAATTTAAAAAATTTTTTTTTAAGAATGATCATAAGAAATTATTGATTATAATATTGTTTTTTTCTAACAGGGATATTTTATGAGTGCCGCAGCAAAAAAAGGTGACATCCACAGAGTTATCAATGGTTATGATGACTGCGCCAATATTTGCGGGAGAATTACTGCCAAGGAAATTAATCCGGAATTTAGATGCAAGGGGGCTGACATGAAGAATAAGCCGTAAATATTTATTTATTCCACTAATGATTATTTCAAAACTTTTTTATTGTTTTACTCTTTTTTCAAAATTTTTCCCCCATATTTTTTTATTTCATTCTAGCATATATAGAATATTTTAATAATTTAAATAAGAAACTAATTTTTTCATGCTATAATGATTTTAATATTCAATTATAATTTAAAATTTGAAGTAAGATTCATTTTTTAATTAATTTTTATTAAAAAATTTCTCGAGAATTCAATTATTTAAATACAAAAATAAATAATTTATTAAATATATGAATATTTCTTAAAATTGAATTTCTATAAAGAAATTTATAAAAATTTTTAAAATAATTGAATTCTTTCGAGGAATTTTAAAAACATTTTAAGAATAAATGCAATTTTTTATCATTTTATTTAAAATTGTATAAAAAATAATTGAAATTCTACAATAAGTTTTGTTATTTATAAAAATAATTTAATTCTTGCAACGAATTTTATTTAAAAAATTTTTAAAGAATTGAATTCCTGTGAAGAATTTTATTTGTGAAAATAATTGAATTCCGGAAAAAAATATTATTATTATTTATGACATTAATATAATTTCTTGTAAAGAATTTTATTAAATTTTTTTTAAATAATTCAATTTCTCCGAATTTTTTAAAACTTTTTGAAAATAATTAAATTCCATTGAGAAATTTCATTAAAAAATTGAAAATAATTTAAATCTCACGAAGAATTTTATTAATTTTTTTTTTTAAATAATTGAAATCTTGTGAAAAGTTTAATTTTTGAAATGAATTGAATTCTTGGGAAGAATTTGACTAAAATTTCTTAAATAATTTATTTGAATTGCTTATTTTACGAAAATAATTAAATTGTTTCGAAGATTTTTACAAATATTTTTGACAATAATTATAATTTCTAGGAAGAATGTTATATTTTACGAAAATAATTGTATTCTATGATCAATTTTATTATAATTATTAAAATTTATAAAGCATTTTATCAAAATTTTTAAAAATAATTGAATTCTCGAGAAAAATTTTATTATTTATGAAAATAATTGATTTCTTCCGAAGAATTATATTCAAATTTTTTTTCAAATAATTGAATTCCTATAAAAAATGTATCATTTGTGAAAATAACTAAATTCTTTAGAAGAATTGTAGGTATTGAAAATAATTGAATTAAATAGGAAAATTTTATAAAAAATTGAAATTTTATTAACTAAATCTTGTAAAGAATTTTGTCAAAATTTTTTTAAATAATAGAATTTTTAAAAGAATTTTATTTAAATTTTTTGAAATAATTGAATTTTTCAGAACTATTTTTTTCAATTCTCTGAATATATTTAAATAATTGTTTCGAGAAACTTGATTAAAAAATTAAAAATAATTGAATTGGTGCGAAGAAATTTATAAAAAATTGGTAAGTAATTGAATTCCTGTGAAATTTTTATTAAATTTTTGTTTAAATAATTGAATTCTTTTGGAAAATTTTATTAAAATAGTATATATTAAAAATAATTGAAATGAGGATAATTTTTCACAATAATTGAAATTTTGCCAAGAATTTGATTAAATTTTTTGAAAATAATTGAATTTCGGAGAAGAATTTGATTATTTATAAAAATAATTGAAATTCTGACGAGAATTTTTATAAATTTTTGAACATAATTGAATTTATTTTTTGAAACTCAGAAGAAATAATTATTTTTCTAATTATCTATAGGTAATTACTTTATTTTCAAGGTACCTTCTTGTTAATGTTGGAGCTGATGGAGTGAAATCGAGAACATGTGTAACGAACTGTACCAATTCACCAGATTAGTAAGTGTTGTTTAATGAAAAATTAATTAGACTTAAGTTTTAAATATCACTGAATTGCTAATAAACTTATTGAGGTTTGAATGATTTCGTAGAAGAGGAATTTTCTTTTCTTTTTTTTTGGGGGGGGGGATAAATTATTGATCGTAAAATTTATTGTTTCATATTCTTCTTTCTACTGGAGAATAAATTTTTATTATTATTAACTACTTAGAGCAGTTAATTAACAATAATTATTAACTAATAAATAAGTCAAGTAATTGATAATAAAATATTGCGATAAATTAAAAAAAAAGTTAATTTGAAATTACATAAAAGATAAAAATAATAATATTGTTAACTATCAATAATATTATTAACTTATTAATTTATTAACTTTCAACTATTTGAAATTTTGAATATATTGTTAATAAAAAAAAAATCAATTTGGATTATTTTTTTTTAAATTTAAATTAAAATTTGTTTTATTTTTAATTTTTTAAATTAAAAATAAGTTATATGAGAATAGTGAAATAAAATTTTTTAATTTATTAATTTCTTCAAATTTCAGTGTGACTTTCCTAAATCGTTGTGTACCGAGAAAAGTCACCGATTCTGCAGGATCTCTTATAAAGTCGCTGGGATTAAAAGACTTTTTTCATGTAAGCCAGAAATATTTGCTATGTTAAAAATTAATTGTAAAAAATCCCTTTTATTTATTTCTGGCATGGAATATTTTTAATAATTTAATTCGAAAAATTTTTTCTTTACAGGAAGCAACGCGTGATCTTTCACAAGCATGGCGGGAATTAGTTTATCTTCTTCTAATAGCTTTAGGTAATTATGTTAAATTAAAAATTATAATTTTGTATTTATTTATTGAATTTTTTTATAATGCGAGAAAAAAATTTTTTTCAGCTATTTCTCTGATTATTTTGATTGCCTTTCGATATATGGTTCAATATGTCATTTACATTGTTCTCTCTGGCGCCGTCGTCGTTTGTATTGGTGGAACTACATACCTTTGGTAATTTAATTTATAATTTAATTTATTATTTATTTATTTATTTATTGTTATTATATTTCAGTATTCGAATCAAATAATTATTAATATTTATTGATAATTATTATCAAAGAATTTTTATTGAGTCAATTAAATTAATTGACTCAATAAAAAATATTTGATACAAAGAAATATTAATATTGTTAATATTATTTAATTACTTGTAAGTAATTATAGTTTTCCTAAGGATATCAAATTGAGACAAAAAACGAATCAAAACGTTGCTTCGCAACACTTTTGATTCGTTTTTTGTCTCAATTTGATATCCTTAGGAAAACTGTGATCGTTTATTTGAATTAAATAAATTTTTCTTGAGTATAATGAAATAATTTATTTCTATAACAAAAAAAAATGCAAAAAATAAACATTAAACACTGAACTACTTAAATTTATTCGTATAATTATGAAGTGAATTGTAATGATCTGTGATTTTCAGGTTGGCTTGGTATCAAGAGAAGAAGGCGGTTGATAGGCATTTAATCCATGAAGATGACGCGAGCACTACCGATTATTTCGTATATGCGATAATAATGTCTGTAGTTACAGTAAGTTAAATTGCCTCTAATATATGGCAATTTCAATTTGCGATTATCCTCGGCTTAAATAGTAACTTATTATCTTCTAGGTCATCACTATTCTCGTTGTTCTTGTAATGCGAAAGAGAATTGCACTTGTGGTCCAACTTTTTCGAGAAGCTGGAAAAGCAGTTTATTCCATGCCCGCCTTATTATTACAACCAATTTATGTACGTGAATTTTTATTTCCTATCATTCTAATTAATTGTCGAAAGTACTCTTAATTTATTCTCTTATAGTTCATCTATTTGGAATATTGCTATCTTTATGCTGGAAAAAAAATTTATTTATCGTTGCAAATAATTATTTTTTTTGGCGATGCAAATAATTACTTTTGTTGATACAAATAAATAGTTATTTGTATAAATACTTTCTCGATTCAAAACAAATATTTTTACTGTGCAAATAAATATTATATTTGTACCAAAAAAAAAAAAAAATATTTGATTGAACCGAGAAAATATTTAAATAGAAATTTATATTTTGTATCCAAAAAATAATGATTTGCATTGAAAAAATATTTATTTGCAAAGAAAAAATATTTGCTTGCACTGAAAAAATATTTTATTAAATCAAGAAAATATTTATACAAATAGAAATTAATTTATGCATCGAAAAAATAATTATTTGCATCAACAATAATTATTTGCATCGAGAAAGTATTTACACAAATTATAGAAATTTTAATTTGCATCGAAAAAATAATTATTTGCATTTGAAAATACTATTTCGATAGAAACAAATAGTTTTTCGATCCAGGTAAATATTTATTTCTATCAAAATAATATTTTGCCATAATTTTTAATTAATTTTGTGATTAAAATTTATTAATTAGAATAAATTTATTATTTACAGACATATTTATTGGTTCTGTTGAGTGTCATTGCCTGGGTTTATTGTATGATTTTAATAGAGAGTGCTGGCGATCTCTATAATAACACTAAAAGAAATCACCTCCATTATAAAAAAGATATAATCATCAAAGTAAGTTGGACTGAGGAAAATGATGACAAATTTAAATTTAATTAACAATGACTTAATTGAAATATTTTTTAACAGATTACCAGATGGTATAATATATTCATTTTCTTCGTGATTTGTGAATTTTATTTGGGATGTCAACATATGGTTGTTGCTGGTTCAGTTGCCCGTTGGTTCTTCACCAGGTTTGTTGCATTTCAGAAAATAAATTGGACTATTAATCAATTTTTCACAATAACGTCTAAATTCAATTAATAAATTGCTGTATATTTTCTTATTTGAAAAATTAGGGGAGAAATTAAATGATAATAAAAAATTGCAATATAAATAATATTTTTCACAGGGACAAGAAACAATTGTCATTACCAGTGGCGAGAAGTACAACAACATTAATTCGTTTTCATCTTGGAACTGTGTCATTTGGCGCTATGATAATTGGAATCGTCAGATTATTGAGAGCAATGTTGGCGTCAGTGCAAAAAAAAACTTAAAAAGTTTGACAACGATTGCGCCAAAGGTGTCTTATGGTGTTGTCATTGCTGTTTATGGTGTTTCGAATGCGCTTTGAAATTTCTCACCAGAAATGCCTATATTGAAACAGGTACAAAAATTTATTTCATCAATTAATTAGTATATATAAATTAATGTACTAATTAAATTATTTAATTAATTTTTATACAGCTATTAATTGAATTATTCAATTCATTATCAGATAATTTATTCAATTATTTAATTAATTTTTCATTTATTTATTAATTTATCGAATAATTCAATTCATTATTAATTTATTCTATGAATTATTAAATTAATTATTCATTTATTGCTTTCTCATAGAGGAAGGATTGTGTTTATTAAACTATCGAATTATTATCAGTTCGCTATTAATTCCATAAATTATTTATTTAATTATTCAATAAACTATCAAATTACTCAATTAATTATTTATTAATTAGTTTATTAAATTAAAAAAATGAAAATGACACATTTTTTTAGCAATTTATGGATGCAGTTTTTGTACCGGAGGAAGAAAAGCTTTTCAAGCATTGTCTAGTAACATTCTTCGCGTGGCTGCTATAAATAGTGTCGGCGATTTTGTTCTTTTCTTAGGAAAAGTTCTCGTTGTCGCACTTACTGTCGTCGCAGGAATTTATTTAATGCAGGTAATTGCATTTTAAGGACAAAACTTTATTTTAATCCATTGAATTTTAAGTTTTAATAAATTTTATTTTTTAATTTCTCTTTAGAAAAAACCAAATCTTCAACATCCTTGGGTACCAATTTTAATTGCAGGAATTTTCGCATACGTAATTGCGCACGTTTTCATCTCAATTTACGAGGTTTGTCTTACATTTATTTATTCATTGTTTTTTTAATTATTTCAATTATAATTATTATTATTATTTTTACAAAAAAAAATTAAAATGTAAATTTTTATTATTTTTTGCAATAGATGGTGATTGATACTATTTTCATTTGCTTCTGTGAAGATTGCGCCAAGAATGATGGAATTAACCGTCCCTATTATATGAGCCGTGGTTTAATGGTAAAAAAAATAAATATTTTCAATTTTTCTTAAAAAAATTATTATATAGGAATTAAATTGATTTTTTTAATTTTTTAGGAATTCGTTGAGAACAGTAAAAAGGCATTGAAAGTTTTGGAAGAACGACAAGCATCTACCTCGTAAATAAAAAAAATTTTGCAAAACAAAAAAATTTGCAAATAATTTCAGACATTTTTTCTACATTATGATAAAAATTCTATTTACAAAGAATTTATATATAAAAAAAAAAATTCCCTTTAAGATTCATTTGGACAAAACAATTTTCTATATTTAAATTTTCTAAATATAATAAGAAAATTCGAATCATCAGTATTTTTGTTAAAAATTAAATTTTAACATATTTTTCCAGCTCCATATTCAAAAAGTTAAAAATGGAGTTTCTTAAAAAAATAGATGTATAAGAGTCAAGAAACAAATATTTATTTCTAATAAGATTTCTAGTAGGGTGGTTGTTGCCTCAGCAAAGGAAACAAAATTCGTTAATTCACTTTTGAAATTTCATCCGAAGTGAAAATATTTTTTTAGTGAATTTTTCTGACTTTTTTTCTTTTTTAATAAACCACCCTAATGGCCTAGATTTTTCAATAATAGTTTTTGAAAAATAATGTTCAGATTTCGATCTATAAAATCTGTTCGAAAACAAAAGGATTATTTACATACAGAAAATGGAGAAAAAAAAAGTCACTTGAAAGAAAACATTTTTAAAATGCTTTTTCTTGTTGCAAAGACTGCTTCGAAGCTCGACTGATTTTTCAGCTTTTTAACTATTGTTATACAATAAGAAATATTAAGAAAAATGTTGCATGAGTGATAAAGATGAATATTTCCATTTATTGATAGAGAAATTCATTCAATTTTTTAAATTTGAGAACGTAAATTTAAAATCATTTAAAAAATACGAAATATTACGAAATATTAAGAGAATAATTAAAAATTATGGTCTATATTATAGACTCGTCAATCTTAAATAAATAAATAAATAAATAAATAAATAAAAGGAATAATTTTAAAATAATTACGAAAATAAAGAAATGGAAATGTTTAATCCCAGAGTAATTGAAAAATAAAAATTGTTATTCCGTTCAATATTGAATCAAAATTTTTACGATAGATTTAAGTTTTTTTTTGTAACAATTAGCAACGAGGTATGATGAATTTTCGCATTCATATAATTATATATTAATGTGTGATATAGAAGCAGTGTTTTGCTTCCTATTTCTGCATTCTTATTTTATTGACACGCACATAAATATTTTTCTACGTCATATTATATAATTGTAATAATTATTTCAGTAATAATATATAAAAAAAATTTTAATCTTCCAAATTTTTTTCGGTTTACTTTATACGAAATTAGCCGAATTAAATCCATTCTGAAATATTTTAAATCGTAACGAAAATTGGACAAACAGATTTTTAATCCAGTCGAAATCGAAATAAAATTTTCTAACCAAAATTAGATTTAATATATTTAAATTAATAAAATATATTGATAAAAAATATAGATTTTTGTTGAAAAATAATTGAATAAAAAACATTTTGTCCAAGTTTTCAATTAAGAATTAACAAAAAAAATTAATTAAAAATAATAGTTTTAAAAAATAACTATCACTAACTAAAAAAATTATTTAATGGTATTTAATAACAAAAAAAAAAATTAATTTAATGGTACCACTAAAAGAATATTAACTGCTCATCAATTTTAAATATTTATTTATATATTTAAATATTTATACTTGCCGGCAAGCAGTATTTTAATTAGACGAACCACTTGGTTTTTAATACAATAAGTCAAGAACGTAAATTCATCGCAGGAATTGCAAGGCTTTTTGGCTCGTTAGCTGCACGTTTTTTTTCTACAAATAACAATATATTTGTTGTTCCTCATCACCCCCAATGAAATACTTTAATAATGTAAAGTCCCTTGCGAATTCAATAAAAAACCAATCACAAATAACAATTCGATGACCATTTTTACACGGTCTTTTCATTGTGATTGGTTCGACAATTTTTTATTTCTTGATATCTTATATCAAATTCAATTTTTTTTTTCGCTTCTTTATAATGGGTACAATACGTTTTTATATGTCAGTAACGCGGTCATATACAAAATTCACTATTTTTCCTACTTTTGTTACATTTGTGCAAATGATTCTATAAATTAATAAATCAAAAAAAAAGAAAGAAGAGGGGAGAAATAATTGATAATATTAGAAAAGTGAAATACAATAAAAATAAAATTAATAGTAAAAAAATCAAAATAAAATGATCACAATTATTTGGATATAATAATGGCACCATATTTTTTTTTCTTTAGTACTTCCAGTTGATTTAAATTAGGCCACACTTTTAGTCGAATGACAATAATAAAATTTCGACAAGAAATGAAAACGAAGTACTTTAATATCTAGTTTTTTTTATAGATTTTTTATAATTCTATTTTTACAATTACTGTATCGAGAAAAGGATTTTTTTTCAAGAGTCCCACTAAATATTTTTCGGTTAATTTTTATATTTTATTTCGCGAGTGTAAAGAATTGTGTTTTAATTATAATACTTTGTTTTTTTGACAAATCAACCTTTTCGGACTCTAATTTTCATTTTTGAGCCGAAAGGAAATACTGTTTGAAAATAGGAAAACCCTTAGACGCATAAATTTTCGACGTTCAATTATAAAAATAAAATTGCAGTAAATTATAATTAGAATTGTAAATTAAAATTATTAATTAGAATGATAATTTATTACAATTTTAAATCATAATTACAGGCTTCGCACTACTATTTTCTACTCTTTTTTTTTACATTTGTGCCACTAAAAGATACTTTTTTCTATTTCTCTTTTTTTTGAGAATTTACTACATTAAATTCGCTACTAGTTAAAATAAAAAAATTATTCTTATCAATTTTGATAAAATTCTTTGAAACAATTCAATTATTTTCAAAAACTATTCGAAATTTAATTATTTACAATATCTACTATTTTAATAAAATTTCCACGAAAAAATCAATTGTTTAAAAAAATTTTTGATAAAATTCTTTGCAAACATTCAATTATTTTCATAAATATTAAAATTTTTACAAGAATTCAATTATTTAAAATGCAATTTCTATTAAAATTTTCGAGAAAAAGCAATATTTAAAAAAAAAAATTTGGTAAAATTCTTTGCAAACATTCTTGAAACAAATTTATTTATAAAAATTTAATTATTTTAAATGCAATTTTTATTAAATTTCTCAAAAAAATTTAATTATTCTCACATATAATAAAATTCATGGAAAGAATGTATTTGTTTTTACAATTTTAATACAATTTTTCAAAAAAATTTTATTTATTTAAAAAATGTTTATAAAATTTTTCTTAAGAATTCAATTATTTTTAAAAACAATTTTAATTAAATTCATGAAAATAATGCAATTATTTAGAAGTTTTTCAATAAAGAATTGTTAGAAAAATTTTTAATTATTTTAGAAAAAATTTTGATTAAATTCTTCGCAAGAAGTCAATTATTTTCTAAAATAATAAAATTCTTTCCTGGAATTCAATTATTTTTAAAAATATTAATAAAATTCTTCGCAAGAATTCAATTATTTTTAAAAATTTTAATAAAATTCGTTTTAATTCAATTATTTTCAAGAATAATTAAATTTTTTCCTGGATTTAAATTATTTTGAAAAGTTTTAATAAAATTCGTTGCAAGAATTCAATTATTTAATAAATTATTTATTTTTGTGTTTAAATAATTGAATTTTCTAATAAAATTTTATTTAAAAATGGATTATAGTAAAAATTTTAGATAATAATTGAATATTAGAAGCGTTGTAGTATGGATTTTTACAAATAATTAAATTTCAAAAGATTTTTAAATTGAAAAATTATTAATTTATTTTTTCTTTTAAAAGATTGAAGTTTTAAATAATAACTAGAATTACTTTTTGATACTTTTTTAAAATTAATTATCGAGTGCCAAGCCTGTTACAATTATAAATTAAAATCATAATTATAAATTTAATTTATAATTTATGAAAACCATAATTATATATTTAATTTATAATTAATTAAAATCATAATTATATATTTAATTTTTTATAATTAATTAATTAAAATTATAATTATAAAAATTAAAATAAGTATTTCTATTTCAATTTAATTTAATATTTTTGCACAGAAAATAAAAAAAAAGAATTTTCCACAATTAAAATTTCAATTAAAAAAGAAATTTCTGGAATTAACGCTTAAATTATTTTGTACACTTCCGTAAAAAGTTGTGCGTTTAAGGGTTTCCTTTAAAAAGAAAAATTACTGTTAACAATATAGTGTTTAAATAAATGACAATAATTATTTTCGTTTTTTTCTTTCAAATATTGTGCCTATTGTGAACAAAAAACAGAAAAGAATTTACAAACGCGGAGCTTATTTATATAAAAAATAATAACAATAAAGTGAGAAAATACCTTCTCTCTGTGTTTGTTTTTTTATAAATAAATAAATGTTGTATTACTATATAAACGTCTGGCTCGGGTAATACATGTACAAAGAATCGTACAGTCGACTTAGGTACATATAAACATCCTTGGACCACGCAAGGGATATGAAATATATCGCTTGAAATATCAATAAAAAACAAGTGAAAAAATTTCATTTTTTTTATGCACTAGAATAATATTATAACGCTCAAGAAGTTATTTTGTGTGAAATCTAATTAAAATTATAATATAAATATATTTATATATTTACGGTTTTTTGTTCGGTCATTGAAAGTTTAAAATTAGAAGAATAAACTTTCATTAAAGATTGGAATTCCCAAATGTATTATTAAGAGTTTTTAATGTGGCTAAACTAATTTACATTTTTGTTTAGTGATTTAAAAAACTCTAGTCAATAACTAATAATTAAACTTAAAATATAATTTTACAATCTGTAAGTGATAAATTTTACAAATTTTCAATTTTATAATTTTTAATTTTATAATTTTATAATTTTAAATCCTCTCAACAATTCTTTTTTTTCAGTTGATATTCTATAAAATAGAAATAACAATATTGCAACACGAAATTAATTTTTTAAATTCATTTTGAATAGAATTTTATTTGTAAAATAAATTTTTTTTTCGAATCTCAAGAATGCGTTTTTTTTGTGCATTTCATACAAATTATTCAAAAAAAAATTTCTTTATATAACTAATTAATAAACTTTTGATATTTTAGCAGAAAATAATTAAAATATCGATTATAAACATTTTTCAGAATTTTTAACACATTTTTCTTTAGTTCTCTCTATTTTACACACAAAAAAAAACTTGACACGAAACTTTGTCAATTAAAAATCGTGGAAAAAGCCTTCAAAGACCGAATCAAAGTTTAATTTCTTGTGCACTCGATCCAATCCGTGGGATCAGTTATTTAATTAAATCAAATATTAAATATTCTACAAATATATTTTTTTAAATTTTCTCAGGAGAGATGTACAATAACGAAAAATGAAGAAAATTATATTTTTATCAGGTAACAACGATGATGGCATTAGTTTATTTTTTTTCATGAGGATTAAACCTCCACTGGTGGTTTACAGAAACAACAAAATCGCTTCGATAATAATGAGCGAAAAATATCAACAAATTTCTCGATAATTTAATAATTCGATTAGATAATTAAATAATTAAATTAAATAATTAAATTAAATAATTATTATTAAATTATTTAATTATTATTAAACTATTATTAAATTATCTTCAGTATTTAAAAAGAATTTTAATTACTCTTTAAATTCAATTTCATTGCAATTGAGAATTTAATGAGAAAGAAAAGTGTGTTTAAAAATAGATAAAAAAATTCTCTTGAGATTCAAATATATCGTTCATTTAACTCGAGTCGTATAAATTACAAATATCAATAATTAATAAATATATCTTCAGTCATTTTTGTAAGTTTGATAATAATAATAGACTATAAACGGGAAAAGTACTCGTCACCAGTGAAGATTTACCGAGCAAATGTGAACAGTTATCATAATTATCAAATACGATATAATTGCTAATTCTCTTTTTGTCGTTATGCGCGCACCAGCGTGCTTTCTCTTTCTTTTAATTGTTAAATATTATTTCTTTTCCCTTGGCCGGCGTACAATCTTTTTTTTTCTTAATTATTTTTTACAACTACTTTTTTCAAGACTTGCACTTGCAGGATTTTTTTTTCTTATTTTCTTTTTGGATTTTCGAGCAAAGACATTTTTTTTTTTTGTTGAGAAAATTAGACGGTTTTTGACACATTTACATTATATGTCCTTTCAGGGTGTCATCGCCGTTTTTGAAAAAAAAGATAAGAGCAAGAGGAATATTTCAAGGCACGGGGATTTGAAGCGTGAAAAATGTTGTGGACGATTCTTTTTCCTACGAACGGGAAGTAAAATAAAAACTAAAAACAAAATTTTGCCAATAGTTTTTAAAAATTGAGATCTTGTATAATAATTTTTTTTTTGGAAAAGAAAAAAAAAGAAAACTGAAAAAGTATTTTCTTTTTTTAACAGTGAATTTTTTTCTCACGAAACAATGGACTTGATAATATCTTCTTGACGTGTAGATAATAAAAAAAATATAATAAAATAATATATATAATATATTCCTACTTCTGCATCTAATTAATCATATTATTAATAATTAATAATAATAATAATAATAAACTCTGCAACATTTAATACAGGTTTGTTCACACGGACTAGATACATCTCCCACGGAGCGATCGTGACAAACGGTACACCGAAACAAGCATATTACCATTTTTCCTTCGACTATTACGAAGAAATAAATAAATCAACGTATGTCTGACATAATAGTTTATAAATACTATCATAATAATGCCAGAAAAAACTCTGTAGTTTGTGTCCAGTGTAATAGAAAAAGAGAAGAAAAAATAAGCAATCAAAAAAAGATCGCTCTTCAATTCGAAAAAAAAAGAAAAAATAGAAAAAATTTCCAAAAAGAAATGTAAAATGATTCAGTCAATTGTTCCGATCGTCTAAGTTTAAACGAATCGTTTAACCGTTTTTAACCCTAAATTAAATTCGAGGCTTAATAATTTTTTTTCGCTATCCTTTCCATGTCATGGAGCGAATTTATATATATACGATTGAAAACTATTATATAGGAGAATTTTCACTTTTTCTTGACGAAGGTTTCTTTTTTTTTAACAAACAGTCTCTATGGCAAGTGAAAATTAATTTTTTTTTGCTGACTAACAGAGACTACAGCACTTGGAAGCATCACTTAAATGAATGTGACATACGGTGGGAATTCCTGCACAACTTTTACCGACAATTCTATCTTGTACGAGTTGTGAGAGTCCTAAATTCTGATTAATGTCACCATCGCTGCCACGATGTTGATTTCTGGCTTCGAACCATTGTCTTTGTTGCTCCTTCCATTTATCGTCAACTGTTGTACAAAGAAGCATCGATTTTGGCGATGGTGGATTTACCTTGTCACGTGTAATGCTACCGCATGATCTGGCTTTGTAGAGTCTTCCTTTATTGAATAGTCCTGGTAGTGGGACGCAGAGCTTTTTGTGCACTGCAAAATAACGACTGAGTAGTTTCATTCGTTTACTTTTGCAATCTGGTTTGTTCATCGATGTTCCACGATCAATGGGCAACTGTGGAACGTTTCCGTTTCGCTCGTAGCGTTTCTCTTTATTGCAATCAACTTCCTCTTTTGCAGTTGTCTCTCGTTTCTCCTGATGTTTCTCACTTTTGTTAACTGAAATTCCTGTTGACAATCGAAATTGTATTAAAATCATGTTTATTTATTTAGTTTTTGTTATTTTAAAATAAAGAATCATTTTTTTTGTATTCTTAATAATGAGTTTTCAGGCAAAATAATCATTTTAGTCGGAAACAAAGTATAAACAAAAATTGAAAAAGTCGTTTATTTTATTTATGGTTGATATGAAAATTCAACTTTGTATTTCCGCAATTTCTTCCCGATTTCTAGGCAGAATATTTGGTTTATTCCATTATTGTGATAATAATTGAGGCCTTGGATCCAATAACTCGCCCGACGCTCGAAGGCACGCGCCAATACCAGTCGGGTAGCAGTGAGTGGCCCAGAGGCGCTCACTGCTCACTGACTGGCAGTTGCGCGTTCCTCCGAGCGTCGGGCGAGTTATTGGATCCAAGGCCTCAATTTTAATTCTAAACGTTTGTAAAATTCAATGACTTTCAAATAAGTATTTTTCATATTTTTCTTCGAAAATATAATTATTCTTAAACAAGGTTGCCACAAAAAGTTAATTTTGTTTTCCCTGATTTACAGACAAAATTTTAAATTTCTCCCTGACCCTAAAGAACATTCTGATACACTTTAAAAATGATTAGATACTGAGAAAAATTTTCTTTTACATTCATTCACGAATTTCTTTAATTGTAAAATTATTTGAAAACAGGAATTAAGATTTTCAAAAATTTCAAATTCAAAGTTTTTGAAATTTAATAACTTATAAGAGTTTTATAATAATAATTAAAGAAGACCGAGTGATAAAATTATTATTTTATATTATAAAAATACACTGTAACTTTTTCAAAATTTTTTTTTATCATTTCAATTATTATTTTCTGAAATTGTTAACTAAAATTCTGCTTTTATTCTTTAATAATTTTTGACAAAGTTCTTTAAAAATTTTCAAATTCATTTATTTATCAATTCAATTTTACCAAATTTCAATTGTTTGGAAATTCTTCAATTAAAAATATTTTAGAAAATAAAAACTTTAAATAATTTCAAAAAAAAAATCAAGTAAATGTTTTCAAAAAAATTAATTCTACAGAATTGTTAGTTAAAAGTGAAAAAATTCGAAATTTCAAAAATTTTCATTTGAAACCTTTTCAAAATTCAATTATTTTTGAAAATTCATACAACGCTTCTAATATTCAAGATATTATCTAAAATTTAAACTTAAATTAAATGAAATCTAAAATTAAAATGAATTTAAATTAATTTTTAAATCAAATTTTATTAGAAAATTCTCCAAGAATTCAATTATTTAAATACAAAAATAAATAATTTTTTGAATAATAATTGAATGCTTGTGTATATCAATTTTTTTTTTAAATGATTGAATTCTTTTGGAAAATTTTATTAAAGTCGAATTTTATCGAAAATCATTGAATTGAGGAAAAATTTTGTATATCATTAAAATTTTTGAAAATAATTGAATTTCTGCGAAGTAATTTATTACATTTGAAAATGATTGAATTTTCTTGATGAATATTGTTATTTATGAAAATAATTGAATTTTGCAAAGAATTTTCTTAAAATTCTAGAAACATTTTCAAAATTTAATTATTTCTAAAAATTCATGCTATTATGCTTTTAATATTCAATTATTATTTAAAATTGTAACTGAAATTCATTTTTAAATCAATTTTTATTAGAAAATTCTACGAGAATTCAATTATGTAAATACAAGAAAATAATTAGTTATTGAACAATTGAATGTTTCTCAAAATTGAATTCTCATAAAGAATGTTATCAACAAATTTTTAAATAATTGAATTCTTTTTACGAATTCTAATAAAATTTTTATGAATATTTCCATTTTTCGAGGAATTCAATTAAAATTGTTTTAAAAATAATTGAAATTCATCGATGAGTTTTATTATTTATGGAAATAACTGAATTCCTATAAAGAAATTTATTATTACATTCACATAAATAAAAAATGAATAGGTCTTGTTTATGAAAATAATTGAATCCCTGTAAAAAAATTTGTTATTTATAAAAATAATTGAATTATTGCGAAGAAATTTATAAAAAATTTGTAAATAATTTATTAAATTCCTGTGAAATTTTTATTATTTATGAAAATAATTATACGTTTTCCGTGAAATTTTATCAGAATTTTTAAAATTTTTAACATAATTGAATTTCTGCGAAGAATTTTATTACTTTTGAAAATAATTGAATTTGTACAATCATTTGTAACTTCTCCAAAATTCAATTTTTTTAAGTGTTTTTGACTAAAATTCTTCTATAAATCTATTATTTTTATTAATTAATTAAATATATATTCAAATATTTTCAAATATTTCCATAAAATTAAATTATTTCCTAAAATTTTATTAAATTCTTTGAAATAGTTCAACTATTTTTATAAATACTAAAATTCTTTGCAGAAATTAATTTATTTTAAATCCACACTGAGAGAAGACCGATACGTAATAGTTCCCGCTAGACGTCGCTATGAGCTACTCTGCTTGTCGTGTTTGAGTTGTTCCGAATCGGGTGCTGAGACTCCCCGATCCAGTCAAACATTGTTCTCGCATGTGAGAAAACAACTGGTGGCAAACACTGAAAGTTCTGCGTAATCTCGCTTCAGGACGTTCCACGTTTCGCATCGGGGCTTGAGACATCCCGATTCGAGGGTTCACATAAAAACATTCAAAAGTACAACTCAAGGCTCGCACGGGACGTATTAGTTCCCGGACTTCTCTCAGTGCAGTTTAAATAAAATTACACGAAAGAAGGAATTTAATTATTTTAAAAAATTTCCATAAAATTCAATTTCAACAAGAATTTAAAATTCTCTAAAAATAATTCAATTATTCTCAAAATATTTTTAAAAATTCTATATAAAAATTGAATTACTTTCAATGCATTTTTTAAATATATTCGTCAAAAGAATTGAAAGAATTTAATTATTTTCAAATATTTCTATAAAGTTCTTCAAAACAATTCAATTTTTCCTAAAATTTTTAAAAATTCTTCGATCTTCGATTCTTTGACTTATAAATAGTAAAATTCTTTGTAGAAATTCAACTCTTTTTAAAACAATTTTAATAGAATTCCTCAAAAGAATTTAATTATTTTCGAATATTTGTACAAAATTAATTTATTTCCTAAAACTTTAATAAATACTTTGAAACAATTCAATTATTTTTATAAATAGTAAAATTCTTCGCAAGAATTACCTAAATTATTTTTATAAATAATAAAATTCTTCTCAGAAATTCAATTATTTTCAATACAATTTTAATAAAATTCAATTGCTTTCAAAATTTTCAATTAAAATTATTAAAGAAACTCCATTAGTTTAAAAAAATTCAAAGAAATTCTTCAAAAGAATTTAATGAGGATTTTAGAAAATTTTAACAAAATTCATCGCGAGAATTCAATTATTATTTTCATAAATAAAAAAATTCTTCGAATGAATTCAATTATTCTTTTAAAAATTTGTTGATACGATTCTTTGCGAGAATTCAATGATTTTCAATATATTAATTTTAAAATTGAAAATATTTTCAAAGAAAATTCTTTTAAAAAGTTAGAAAACAAAAAAGCAATCAACAACTAACTTCAAACTGCGAGCAGATTACCGGAATACAACGATTATTAATATAGATTTTTATGCTCCTCGAATAAAATAATTTTATTATTTAACAATTATTGTTCCCGGTGAATAATAAAATCTCACCTGTCATTTTTTCCGAGGACGATTTATTATTCCCCAAAGACCAGCCCTGCAAGAGTCTCGCACCAAAGTATTTTGCCTTCTGAACAGTGGTGACTGTCTGTGGAATTGTCGGCGGCGACATTGTCACGATACGTGGAGGAGTAGTGACAACATTTTGCGTGAATGCAACGTTCCTTGGAGTGTGTGAGTGACTGTGATTTTGATAAGGACCCTCGGCTTCCTGAACTTCCGTGATACGATTGAGTGATTGACTTTCCCGCAGTCGTGTCTCACCGGCTCTTCGCCGACCAGCTCGATGTCTCCGGCCAAAGACAGTTCCCTGATTCTCCGAGCAACGATGCGTTCCACTTGTTGTCGAAGTTGTCGTCGTCGTCGTCGTTGTATTTCCCCTCCCACCGTTATTATCATTGCCAGTCGGTTCCGTGGATGGTGTTTCACGTGTACGTTCTCCATTTCCCAAACCACCGCCACCGCCGCCTCCACCACCACCACTTCCTCCACTTCCACCCGGATCTTGAGAATCACTCGAATCATCGTGACTATCGCGCCTAGGCGGTAATGGCTTTCCAGAGCCACTCAATTTCTGCGCACGTTTCTTCCTGCTCTCACTGTCATCGTCACTTGCATCTGAACTCGAACACGAAGTTGTTCTTGTCTTGTGAAATTTACTCCTCCTTTGTTCGTAGCCCGTTTTTCTGACAACACGCGATTTCGAGGAGCTACTATCTAAATTAGTTGTTCCTGTTGTCGTGACAGCGTCACCGTCCTCGAGTATTTCCTTGAGCGTAATTTGCGATTGGCTATTACTTTTGGTATTGATTTTCGTATTCATTGGAGAAGGCATTGTTTTGTATTTTGGTGAGAGAACTTGATTATCGGCTATTGAAGTTATGGTGCGAAGTGGTGAGGGTACTGTCGATGACTCAGTGAGTATCGTGGTCATTGTCTCCTGATTGATATTATCGGATTTTTGTAAATTCGATTCATCTTGCGAGAGAAATGCCCGATGTTGAGATCCCATTTTCCATTTGTTTTGTGGCGGCGCTGGATTATCGTTCATTGATTTTGGCCTTGTTTCTTGTGCTTCGATTGTTCGTTTCATTGAATTATCGACATTAGTACTCAATGCAGTGTTCATCTTATTTTTTGGACTCACATTTGGTACTTGATTACTCTTTATCATCAAAGGCGACTTTTCTACATTTTTATTGCTGATTACACTTCTATCTAGATGAATTTTTTTATCTAACGCTGATGTTTTGTCCTTAGTTTTATTTGACTTAATACTTTCGTCACGGAATGCCGAAGTCTCGTGAGCGTGATGAACAGTCTTGAGAGCAGTGTGCTTTTCAGGAAGCTGGGCCAACCTCTCTTGTAATATGTGCGAAAGTTTACCCTCTGAACGCGATCCTCGTCGATTGAACGAATTCAGCGTGGAATTACTTCCGTGGTCGTCCCTACCGGAGCATGAAGACACGTCGTCCTCATCGTCTTCCTCTTGTACTATACTACATTTGCGCGTGCGAAGATTCTGTTTTGAGAAAATAAAAGAGAAAAAGAATTATGCATTGGAAAAATAGAAATTAATATAAATTCTAGCAACAATTCTTACTAGCAGCTAAATTTTTAGTCACTTTTTTTAAAATAAAATTAGCAATTTTAAAAATAATACAACGTAAAAATTTTTTAATCAAATTCATTTTCATAAAAATAAAATATAAATTGGAATATGGTTTTAATATTATTAGAACTACAATAATCATATATTCGGACACAGGGAATTCAGGGAAAAGTGAGGAATTTTTATTAAAAGTAATGAAAAAATTTTAATGTTTAGAATTTATAAGAAAATTCTGAATTTTTGTGTTTTTAAGTGAAAATTTTTCGAATAATTGAATTTTTAAAAAAATGATGATGAACAAATGAAAAATATACCCATTTTGTTTACCTATTATATGCTTTTTTCTATAACAAATTTCGTTTGACTGATCTAAATTATGCAAATTTTTCTCTTGTTTATTTATAAAAAAATAGAAAATTTCTTTAATTGCAAAATTATTCAAAAACAACAATAACTTCTTATTTAAATAAATATTTAATTATTATTATTATTTTTTCTATAGGAATTAAGATTTTCAACAATTTACAATGCAAACTTTTTTTAAATTAAGTAACTTTAAAAATATTGTTATAAAACATAAAAATATTGAAATTACCACATATAATACAAAACATTCAATTTTTTCAATTTCTGACAATAATTTCTTTTTAAATAACTTAAATCTTGAACAATTATCATAAAATAATGACTTATAAATTATTAAATGAATAATTTTACTCGAATATTTAAAAAATAATTTAATTTTAAAAGAGTTGCGTTCACAATTTTCCTAAATAATTGAACTTCAAAAGGTTTTAATTTGAAATTTTATAAAATTTCAATTTAGAATGAATTTATAATTAGAAATTTTAAACAACTTAAATTTTTGAAAAATTTTAATAATTTAAAATCTTCTAAAATTAGTTAAATTCTGTCAATATATATTTAATTAATTATTAAAAATAATGGATTTATAGAAGAATTTTAGTTAAAAAACTAAAAAAATTGAATTTTAAAGAAGTTACAAATGATTGCAGAAATTCAATTATTCCTAAAACTTAATAAAATCCTTATCACAAAATTCAAAATTTACAAAAAAATCTTGAAAGAATCACAATTATTATCTTCATAAATAAAAAAATTCTTATTCAAAATTCAATTATTATTTTCAAAAATTTTCAATATCTCTACTACTCAAAAGAAATCAACTATTTAAAAAAATTTCAATAAAATTGTACGCAAACATTTAATTATTTTCATAAATAATAAAAATTTCACAGGAAATCTTTGAGACAATTCAATTATTTAAGAAATTTTAATAAAATTCTTCCCAAGAATTCAATTCTTTTCAGAAATAAAAATTTTCAATTTAAATTCAAATTCAATTGTTTAAAAAAATTGGACTAAAATTCTTTACAAGAAACTAATTATTTTCATAAATAATATTTTTCTCCAGAATTCAATTATAATAATAATTGAATTGTTATGAAGAATTTTATTAAAATTTTATTACAATTTTTGAAAATAATTGAATTCTGTCCAGGAATTTAATTAAAATTGTATTGAAAATAATTGAATTCACATTAAGAATTATATTTTACATTTTTGAAATTTCACTGAATTCTTTGGAAGGATTTTATTAAAAATTTCCAAAATAAAATTCTTTCGAGAAATTTTATTAAAATTATTGTGTAATAAAAATAATTAATTCCTGCGAAGAATTTTATTGTTTATGAAAATAATTACGAAGTATTTTCTTAAAACTTCTGAAAATCCTTGAATTGTTTCGACTTTTATTAAAATTTTGAATATAATAAATAATAAAAAGTATTTTGTTAACATTTTTTAAAATAATTACTTAATTTCTTTGCATAAATTTAATTAAAATTGTATTGAAAATAAATTAAATCCTGCAAGGAGTTAAATAAAACAAAAAATAAAGAAAAGTAATAAAAACTAGTAAATAATTACTTAATTGATTAAGAGTGAATTAATTATCTTAAACTTTGAATCTGAAATTATTCAAAAATTGAATTTGATTTTTTACAATAAGGAATTTTTTAATTTTCATAATAATAATGAATTGAACTTTGCATTTCTCGCGTGTAAAATGTGCTGGTTTAAAAAATAATATAGTTAATAATATGCAATAATTTTATTATAGTTTTTCAAGAATTAAATTATTTGTAAAAAATTATTATCAGAAATAGAAAAAAATTTAATATTTTGTATTCAAATTCGTGGTAATTTCAAAATGGCTATGAAAAAAAATCCATGAAGGATTAAATCTTTTTAACAGTTTTAAAGAATTTTATTATTTATAAAAAGACTTGAAATTTTGACGAGAATTTCTTAAAATTTTTGAATATAATTGAATTTCTATGAAGAATTTTATTACTTTTGAAAATAATTGAATTTTTTCAATCATTTGAAATTTCTCCAAAATTCAAAATTTTTTTTAGTGTTTTTAACTAAATAATAATTGTAAACGCGACTCTTTTAAAATCCAACTAATTTTGAAATATTTAAGTAAAATTATTCATTAAATAATTAAATCTTTTTAACAGTTTCAAAGGTTGCTGGACACAAAAATCTAGAATTTTCTTATGAATTCTAAAAATTTAATATTTATTTAGTACTTTTGATAAAATTCTCTGAGCAATTTTATTTTCCCTAAATTCCTCTGGCAATCCTGAATAATTAATAATAATTACCTGTGGTAAATCTCCAGGAGTGCGAGGTACACTAAGTAATGATTGGTTCACGTTACCCAAGGAATTCTGATTAACGTTAAAATCATCAGTCGAAAGATCATCGGGATGGCTGAAAATAAAAGAAAAAAAAATTATAAATTTTCTAGAAGACAAACGAAAGTCGAGTATTTATTTTATTCAGGAGAAAAAAATCGAAAGAGATTTAAAGAGATTAAAACAAAACAAAAAAAAAAAGAAAAGAAAAGATTTACATACCTCCCAGAAACGTTCAATAACTCGGGCCGCGTTTTCTGGACTTGTTCCTGTCGATGAGCTCGCAATTTTCTCTCAGCCAACAAAAAATAAGTGGCCGTTATATGGTTGTACTCGTTCTTGTCGAGGGCGCTGAAAGACAGGAGTTAATAAAACAAGAGATAACACTCTCTCAATTCACGTATACATAGATTCCGTGAGAGTATATATATGAGAAACCCAGTGAAACGATAAAAATACAATGAAGCACTGTAAAATTAAGCATTTCATGAAAAATCAAGTGCGCTTTTCGTTTCTCAACAAGAGCATTTTCAAATCTTGAATTAGAGAAGAGAATTCAGAATAGAATTTAAGATTCCGGGTCTCTAAAGAGTTTCGAACGTTCAAGTGAACCACAATTTTTTTTTATTGCTTTTTTCAATTTTAACTTTTCAACAAAATATTTTTTATTTTTATAAATGAAAAATTAATTTTTAACTAAATCGATTTTCAATTGCAACATTTTTCATTTCAATTTAGTATTTTTTTTTTTTAATAATATTTCAATACAAAAAATTATTTTATTCGTGTGAACGTTAAAAACTTTAGGGAAACGATTCTGAATTGAAAAAACGAATTTCAGTTTCAGAATTGAATTTAAGGTTCAAAATCGAATTCAAGATTCAACATTCATTTTAATTTTCAGAATTGAATTTAAGATTCAAAATACAATTTAAGTTTCAGAATTGAATTTAGGATTTAAAAGCGAATTTAAAATTTAAAATTTAATTCGAAATTCACTTTTGAATCACTATTTATTAAAAAATTCGACGAAAATTTAATTATTCAAATATAAAAATATATATTTTATTAAATAATTGAATTTTCATACAGAATTTTATCAACAAGTTTTTAAATAATTGAATTTTCTTGACAAATTGTAATAAAATTTCTAAGAATAATTGCATTTTTCAAACAATTTGATAAAAATTTTATTAAAAATAAATGAAATTCTACTAAGAATTTTATTAAAATTTTTGAAAATAATTGAATTTCGGAGAGAAATTTTATTATTTATAAAGATATAATTAAAATTTTGACGAGAATTTTTGTAAATTTCTAAACATAATTGGATTTCTGCGAAAAATTTTATTAAAATTATTTTGAAAAATATTGAATTGTTACGCAAAGAATTGCATTAAAATTTTTGAAAATAATTTAATTCTTTAAAGAAATTTAATTAAAAATTTATTTCAAACAATATAATTCTTTACAGAAATTTAATTAAAAATTTATTGAAAACAATTTAATTCTTTAAAGAAATTTGATTAAAAATTTATTGAAAATAATACTTAAATTATAATAAATAAATTGTAGCAAAAGTTATTAAAATAATGAAATTTATTTGATAAATTTGATTCAAATATTTAAGAATAATAACTTTTTAGAGGAATTCCATTAAAATTGTATTAAAAATAATAATTGAAATTTAGCATTGAGTTTTATTATTTATGAAAATAATAATAATTGAATTTTCCAAAATATTTATATTATTTGTGAAAATAAATTGATTCTTGGGAAGAAGTTTTTTTTTAAATTATGTTAAAAATAATATTATTTCTGCGAATAATTTTTTCGTCTACTACAATAATTGAATTTTCCAAAAGACTTATATCCTATTGATGAAAATAATTGGATTTTTGCGAAAAAGTTTTTTATAATTTTTTAAAATAATTCAATTTTTGTAAGAAATTTTGTTGAAATGATATTGAAAATACTTGAATCTTTTTAAAATTGTAGATATTAAAAATTATTGAATTGAGGAAATTTTTTTTAAATAATTGAATTTCTGCGAGGAATTTTATTACTTTTGAAAATAATTAAATCCCTGTAAAAAATATTTTATTTATGAAAGTAATGGAATTATTGCGAAGAAATTTATAAAAAATTTGTAAATAATTGAATTCCTGTGAAATTTTTATTATTTATGAAAATAATTAAATGTTTGCTTAGAATTTTATTAAAATTGTTTTTAACTAATTGAATTCTTTTAGGAATTTTTATTAAAGTAGTAGATATTAAAAATCATTGAATTCAGGAAAGTTTTTGAAAATAATTAAAATTTTGCCAAGAATTTTATTTCAATTTTTCGAAAATAATTGAATTTTTGACAAGAATTTTACTACTTTTGAAAATAATTGAATTTCTGCAATCATTTGTAATTGCTCAAAATTCAATTTGTTTTAGTGTTTTTATCTAAAATTTTTCTATGAATACATTATTTTTAATAATCAATTAAATATGTATTAAACAAATTTTCTAATTTCAGAAGAATTTAAGTTTTAAAATTTTTTTTGAAATCTAATTTTTTTTATATTTTTAATTAAATTTAATTAAAATTGAAATTTTACAAAATTTTAAATCAAAATCTTTTTAAACAGAATAAATTAAGAAAACAACAATTTTCCAGGATTTCAATCAAAATTCTCTGACTTTTCCAGGTTTTACAGGTTGCATAGCAACTTTGAATCAAAATCGAATTCAAGACTCAAAATCGAATTTAAGTTTCAAAATCGAATTTAAGTTTCAGAATTGAATTTAAGTTACAAAATCAAATTCAAGACTCAAAATCGAATTTAAGTTTCAGAATCGAATTTAAGTTTCAGAATCGAATTTAAGTTACAAAATCGAATTCAAGACTCAAAATCGAATATTTGTTTCAGAATTGAATTTTACTTTCAAAATCGAATTGAAGATGAAGAAAATTGCGATTTAAAAAACTCACTCGGTAATTTCTTCTTTGGTTGCAATATTGCCATTGACCATTTTGGTGATTATAAAATTGTGATGCTCCTCGGAGACTTGCTGACGGGAAATAAGCGGTAACGATTCAATGGGATCGGCATCAGAGCCAATTGACAGCCATGGATCAGAAGCGATTTCCTCGAGAGTTGCTCGTCCTTCCGGTTCTCTCACGAGCATTCGAGCAATGAGCTTTTTACAACCTTCGGAAACATGCGATGGAATCGAATACTTGCAGTCCATGATCATGGTCAGTGTTTCGCTGTCATTCGCCTCCTGAAATGGTGCTTGACCACATACCAGCATGTAGAGGATGACACCGAGAGACCAAATGTCTAAAAAAGGAGAACATTCCATTAGTTCATTAAATATTATTTTCAAATTGCTTTTTTATAATTTTAATTATTAATTTAATAACAATGAAGTATTCTCTTCTAAAGCTTAAAATTATTTTCCTAAAATTTTAAAATTTAAATTAGAAACATAATTAAAAGTAGTAGAAATTCTTTTTACTAATTTACACTAGTGAACAACTTTTCAATAATTTTAGAAAAAGGGAGATTTTTTGAAGAAAATTCTTAAGATAGAATTCATAAACAAAATTTTTAAAAAGTGTAAATTATAAATAAATTTTGAAAAAACATAAAAGTAAATTTTTTACATTTACTTTAATAAATAATTTAACGTTGAAGGACAAAAGTGTGTTTTATATGTTAGAAGACATAGAAAAAATTACATTGTTGATGATTACAATGCTTATAAAATCAATGATTTGAAAAAAACAATATTTTTCACTTTGTTCCATTTTTTAAAAAAATAAGTCGAAAAAAGTCGTATTTTTTCAAAAGTATTATCAAGAAAAATGAAAAATCCAAGGCTTATATTTTCAATGGTCGTTCGATGCCAAGAACTAGAATTTTCTCAACAATTCTAGAATTTTTTCTAGTACTCTTAATGAAATTTTCTGACTTTTTCTGACATCCCTGATCTCCCTGACCTGTGTCAACCATAAATAATATCATTAAATTTCTAATATCGAAATTAGAATTAAAATCAAAATTACAAATAAGTCAGAAAAAAATAAAAATGAATTAGAAAAGATAAGAAAAAATTAGAGGAAATAAAAACAAATACGAAGAAGAAAAAGAAGAAGAAATTAGAAAAAGTAAGAATAAATTAGTGAATTAGAAGAAATAAAATTGAATAAAATTTAATTTTCCCATACAGGAATTAAAAGAAAATGTCCCTGATCTCAGGCGTTTTTTCCCCCCTTCAATGTCAAGTGCAATCACAAAATTACACCTCACAAGAAATATCCTATAAAAAAAATCGATTACTATTCAAAGAAAAAAAAAGAAAAAAAAAAAAATACGTGTAAAGTTGAAGGTGGAAGCTAATCAATAATTATCCAGTTTGCAATTCGCATTTCCATCAATGTCAATCAAGAGACTAGTTTTATTTTTCTAATTAAGAAAAAAAAGAAACACATCTCAACAACAGAAACGAAAAAAAAAACATCGCATCTCAAATCTAACATTACGTATGTTAATTATTTTCAAAGGAAAAAAAGGAAATTTGCAATAATTACCAACGGCAGGTGCATCGTAACTGTCGCCCAATAGAATTTCAGGCGCCGAATAAGCGAGCGAACCACAAGATGTTTCCAATTTTTGTCCAGGACAAAAACGATTACTAAAACCAAAATCCGTGAGTTTTACGGTTCCTACTTTTTCGAAAAAAACAACATTTTCAGGTTTTAAGTCCCTGTGGACCACGTGTAATCGATGACAGTACGATATCGCTCTTACTATCTGACGAAAATATGTTCTCGCAACCTGAAAGCAAAAAATAAAGAAAAAACAGAAATTAGATAAGATTAGATTAGAAATTAATAAATTTTGTTTTATTATTTATTTATTTTTTGAAAAAACAAATGAATTTTAAAAAATAAACTTTTAGGGTTGTCACACAAACATTTGATTTTATTTTTCCCTGATTTTCGAACAGAATTTAGACTTTTTCTCTGATCATTATAAAAAAAATTCTGATAAACATACAAATACAATCGACTGTATGTTTTTTTTACAAAATTAAATTTTTTACCAATTGTAAAATGAAAATTCATTTTTTTCTAAATTTCCAATGAAATTCTTTAACGAATTTAATTATTTTCAATGCAATTTCACAAAATTTCAATTAATTTGATAAATTTTTTAATAATTTTTTTAGGTAATTCAACTATTTTTAAACAATTGAATTAAAATTTTTCAGAAATATAATGTTTTCAGAATTTTAAATAAAAGTTTTACAAACTTTAATTTTTAACTTTATTTTATAATTTTTAATTTAAAGTTTTAAATGTAAATATTTTTAAAATTAACTATAATTAATAAAAAAAAATTTATTGCAATTGTTTCAAAGTTAAATCATTTTAAAAGCAAGTAATAAAATTTTTTCTAAATATTCAAGTATTTTTAACAACTGAATTAAAGTTTCACAGAAATTAAATTTTTATCAAGTTTTTCAAAAAATTTTTGGTCTCCAAGAATTTGACCTAGAATTTTTTAAATTTTTCTTTAAGTTTTGAGCGTTAAAAATTAAAATATTTTTGAACATTGAAAATAGTAAAAATTAACACAAAAATGCGCATAAGTTCCAAAAGTTTAAATTTTACTTTGAAAATAGTAAAAATTATACCCTATATTTGTCGTGTACCATTTGCATCAGTGACTGACTTTTTACTACCTTAGTCACTTTTAATTAATTCAAATCTAGAAGAATCTAGAAAATTTCTAGGAAATTCTAGAAAAATCTATTATTCCCCGATTTCAGTTTCGTGAAGTTTACAACAATATTATGATAAAAAATTTAGAAGAAAAATTATTATTCTACTAAAATTTTTACTATTCTTTTTTCATAACATTTTTACGAATTTTCTTAATTATTTTTTCTGAATAAAAAAACATTGTAACTGGCACCCATTTACTTTTTCCCTGACTTATTATTATTATTATTATTATTATTCCCTCACTTATTTACGAATTTCTTTAATTGTAAAATTATTCGAAAATATCAATAACTTCTTTTTTAAATAAATATTTAATCATTATTATTTTCTCATAGGAAAAAAGATTTCAAAAATTTCAAATTTTAAACCTTTTGAAATTCAATAACTTGAAAGATCCATTTCTGCATGTTTTATAATTTAATTAAAGGTGACTGAGTGCTATAATCACTATTTTATATTAAAATATAAAAATATTCTTACTGTAACTTCTTAAAAATTATTTTCATCGTTTCAATTCATTTATGATTTTCTAAAATTTTTAAATAAAATTCTAATAGTTTATGATAAAGTTCTTTTGAGAATTTTCAAATTCATTTGTTTTCAATTCAATTTTACGAAATTTCGATTGTTCGAAAATTCTTCAATTAAATATACATTAGAAAATAAAAACTTGAAATAATTTTAAAAAATTGCGATTAAGTTTTTTAAAAAAAATTAGTTGCATAGAATTTTTAATTAAAGGAAGAAAAATTCAAATTTTCAAAGATTTTATTTTGAAACATTTACAAAATTCAATTATTTCTAATAATTTCAGTTATTAATAACTTCTCCAAACTGAACTCTAAAACTTTATATGAAATTAATTTTTAACAGAAAATTCTACGAGAATTCAATTATTTAAAAACAAATGTAAATAATTTATTGCATAAAGGAATGAATGTTTCTTAAAATTTAATTCTTATATAGAATTTTATAAACAAATTTTTAAATAATTGAATTCTTTCGACGAATTTTAATAAAATTTTTAATTACAATTTTTTAGGAATTTGATTAAAATTGTATTAAAAATAATTGAAATTCTGCAATGAGTTTTATTATTTATGAAAATCATTGAATTATTGCAAAGAATTTCATAAAAATGTTTACAACAATTGATTTTTTTCGAAAAAAAGTATGCAAATTCTAATTTTAATAATTTAATTCCTCTGAAATTTTCATTATTTTAGAAGATAATTAAATATTCGTTTAGAACTTTGTCAAAATTGTTTTTAAATAATTGAATTGTTTTGAGAAATTTTATTAAAATAGTAGAATATTGAAAATCATTGAATTAAGAAAATTTTTTGAAAATAATTGAAATTTTGTCATGAATTTTATGAAAAGTTTTAAAAATAATTGAATTCTTGCGACGAATACTATTATTTATGAAAATAATTGAATTTTACAATGAATGTTATAAAAATTCCTGAATATAATTGAATTTTAGCGAAGAGTTTTGCTATGTATAAAAATAATTAAAATGTTGACGAGAATTTTAAAAAAATTTTTGAAAATAATTAAATTTCTGGAAAGAATTTTAATGTATATTAATATAGTTAAATTCGTTCAAATAATTGCGTTAAAATTTTTAAAATTGAAACTAATTTCAACAGAATTGAAATTAAAAGTTTTTCAAAAAAATACTTTATTAAATGATTTTTAAGTAATAACTTTATGGCAGTTCTTCAATAAAAGTAAGTTATTTAAAATAAATTATTGTCAGAAATTGAAAAAATTCAAGGTTTTTTTTAGAATTCGTGGCAATTTCATAGTTTATGAGACAAACAAAAACACAAAAATTCAGAATTTTCTTATAAATTCTAAACATTTAATTTTTTCCAGTACTTTTAATAAAAATTCCTGACTTTTCCTGATTTCCCTGACCAATTCTACTTTTCCTGACTTCCCTGACCTGTGGCAACCCTGATTTAGTTTCGAAAATTAATTTTTGTTTTGTTTAAAACCAACATAAAATTTTGAAAAATTAATTGGATGACAGTTTCAATTTCATTTTAGTTTCAATTACCAGCAAAAATTTTCAAGAATTAAATTTTAGTTCCACCATTTTCAAACAAAAAAGTTTATTATTTTCTTTGGTGAAAAATATTAAATTTCTTTAAATCGTCGATCAGTGACTTTATAAACTTCACCGTTATCTAATTTCCCTGCAACTTGTGTGCGACAAACCTAATTTTTCAAAAAATCAGTATACATATTTTTCGATTCATATTTTTTCCCCCTCTTTTAATGAATATATAAAGAGAAGAATTAATTAACATACTTCTTCACTGAGTCCGCTCTCATGACGCATGATGTAGTCATAGAGATCCCCGCCATCGCCAAGCTCGAGAATCAAGTACAGCTTCGTTTGTGTGTCTATCACCTCGTAAAGTCGTACAACGTTCGGATGTTGCACGAGCTTCATGCATCTCACCTAGAAATTACTCAAGTGTTTACGTTCACATTTTATCAGTTATGTCATTTAAATTCAAGGATAAACTTCTCGAATTTCTATTTTCAGAGGAAATAAAGGAAAGATATAGCTACATTTTTTTTCCTCCTCAAAGTGCGATTTCCTACTTACTTAAATTTCTAACTTTTTTTTTCTCATTTTAAATCCGCCAGGAGTAAAATTCAAAAAGAAAAAAAAATATAGTTTTAAAAGATGTTCTATTGCCACGACTTCACAGTCAATTAACTCCTAACAGGTTAAATGGGTTTGAACGGCTTTGCCGTAAATCATGCGAACGAACGTATATATATACTTGAAATAAAAGAAAAGTTTCTAAAATATATTACAAAATTTGATAATATTTATGACACAGTGCGCAAACTACCAATTATCATAATTTAAAACAAATTTTTTCTCTTATTTATTTTTTTTCTTTCTTTCGAACGAGTTTTTAAGAACAAGTTAATTGTTCAAGTCCCTTTTTTTAATAATTTAATTTTAATTTCGAAATAATAATTTCAATTTTCGTTATTTGGAACATTTGGAAATTTAGAATAACACTTTTAAAAGTACATTTAGAGGAGGTTTATCAATTCGAAGATTAGTTAAATTTATGACTGATGATTTATTGCAGAGCGAAAATATTATAAAGCACCGAGTGAAACGTTACACATTTTACAATGACCCAAAAATTATCAGCAATATGTTGAAAATAATTTTAATAAAGCAATTTTACTTTATGGGTACATTTTCAGTTTATAACATAATTTTATGTCGTAAAAGCAGTGGAAAATTAATTTACAGTAATTAATTTTAAATATAATAAAATGTTTCATTTAGTAATAAATTACATAATAATAAATTAGATTTCCAATGTAATAGAAAATGAATTCTACTAATTGAATTCTACAAAAAAACAAAGTTTTTATTTCAAAAATTTTTAACGTTCAAATAAACGAAAACTTCTTTCTGTTCAAATCTGAAAATAATTACACTATTTAGAAAAATTAATTTTTTTAATGAACAAAATATTTTTCAAATAAACATTATTTAACAATAACAATTTTAATAATAACTACGAAATAGTGTAAAAATCAATTCTGAAACTAATGACAAAAAAAAAATTAATTAAAGAAAAAACTTGTGAACAGAAAGACTTTAAAACTTTATTAACATAAGTTTTTTTTCCAAGAGAAAAGCTTTATAAAAAATTCGCTCGATTGAAATTGAAAAAAGAGAAAAAAGGAATATTTATTAAGCATCAGCTTGATTGATTTTTCTTCTCTCTCACCTCTTGGAAAAGATGTGCTCTGGAAACTTCATCGAGTTTACTTTTGTCGATGACTTTGACGGCCACCTTTTCACCAGTGAAAACATGTCGAGCCAACTTGACAACGGCGAAATGACCTCGTCCAAGAGTTTCCTCGAGATCGTAAAGTCCCGCGATTTTGCCATCATAGTTGCTATGTCCCACTCTCCGATGCATTGCGCTGTTTTGAAAAGAAAAATTATTCTCATTTACATAACAATATTATTTCAAAATTTCTCTTAAAGCTATTCGCATAAAACAATATATATATATATAAAGCAAAAGAAGAAGTAATCATCATTATTTCTCAATTGTAAAAATGAATAAATTTCAATACTATTAACTAGCAAAATATAGAAATAATTACAATTAAAATTGAATAATAAAATAATAATTACAATAAAATGAAAATAAAAAAAATAAATAAAAAAAAAAATTAATAATCCAGATGAAAATATAAAAATAATTAATATGAAAATAAAAATTACAATAGAAAATTTTCTACTATTTATTATTATAATTCTTCTATTATTTATTATTATTAATTTAATTAATATTATTATTATCTTTATTATTTTCAATATTATTATTTTTAATATTATTTTTAATATTATTATTTTTACTATTAGGTATTATTATTATTATTATTATTATTATTATTATTATTATTATTATTATTATTATTATTATTATTATTATTATTATTATTATTATTATTATTGTTTCATCATAGAGGAAAGATTGTAAATTTATTATTAATTATATTCATTACTCAGTTTGAACAAAAATAATATAAAATTCAATAATAATATTATTAAAAATAGTTTATTTAAATGACATATTTGTGGTTAATTAATATCAGCAAGGGACACGTGTAAATTAATTAGAGATACAATTGAACTAATTATTTAAAACATCCTGATCAATCATGAAGTGCAACTGAACTTAATAATTAATTATTCAATTACAGAGGTTTATACAGATTCGTAACCACAGTTTCAATTAAAATTTCATTTTGTAATTTTCACGTATATACATACGTAATAATCAAATTTAATATTCACTATTGAGGCAAATTAATGTTTATTATTCAATTCAATAATTATTCTATAAGAAATCTAATTTCAATGTTGATTCTAAAAATATAGAATTTAATTTCCATACATATATTCCATCTGATCTATAAATTTAAAAATAGTAATTTTTAATACAATTTAAATAAAAATAAATAATATAAAAAATAATTATTATTATTACAGGGTTGCCACAAAAATTTAATTTTGTTTTTCCCTGATTTCCAGACAAAATTTTAATTTTTTTTCCCTGATCCTAAAGAATATTCTGATTCAATCAAAAAATTATTAGATACTCAAAAAAATGTTCTATTTTATTTATTTATAAAAATATTCGAAAACATCAATAACTTCTTTTTTAAATAAATATTTAAGCATTATTATTTTTCTATAGGAATTAAGATTTTTAAATTCAAACGTTCTGAAATTCAATAACTTATGTGAATTCTATATCATAAGAATATTGTAAATATAAATTCTTATATAATATTGTATTATTATTAATATTGTATTATTATAATATTGTAAATATAAGAAAATTTTTCAAAAATTCAATTATTTAAATACAAAAATAAATAATTTATTCAATAATTGCATATTTCTTAAAATTGATTTTTTATGAAGAATTTTATCAAAATTTTTAATAATAATTGAATTCTTTCGGCGAATTTAAAAAAAATTGTTAAAATAAATGAAATTTTCTATCATTTTATTTAAAACTGTATAAAAAATAATTGAAATTCTGCGATAAGTTTTGTTAGTTATAAAAATAATTTAATTCTTGCAACGAATTTTATTAAAAAATTTTTAAAGAATTGAATTCCTGTGAAGAATTTTATTTGTGAAAATAATTGAATTCCGGAAAAAAATATTATTATTTATGATATTAAATAATTTCTTGTGAAGAATTTTATTCAAATTTTTTTTAAATAATTGAATTTCTCAGAATTTTTTAAAAACTTTTTGAAAATAATTAAATTCTATCGAGGAATTTCATTAAAAAATTGAAAATAATTAAAATCTGACGAAGAATTTTATTAAATTTTTTTTTTAAATAATTAAATTCCTGTAAACATGTTTATTTTTGAAAAGAATTGAATTCTTGAAATTGAATTGAATAGGAAAATTTTATGAAATTGCAATTTATTAACTAAATCTTCTAAAGAATTTTGTCAAAATTTTTTTAAATAATAGAATGTTTACAAGAATTTTATTTAAATTTTTCGAAATAATTGAATTTCGCAGAACTATTTTTTTCAATTATCTGAATATATTTTGAATTCTTTCGAGAAACTTGATTAAAAAATTAAAAATAATTGAATTGGTGCAAAGAAATTGATAAAAAATTGGTAATAGTAATTGAATTCCTGTGAAATTTTTATTAAATTTTTGTTTAAATAATTGAATTCTTTTAGAAAATTTTATTAAAATAGTAGATATTAAAAATAATTGAAATGAGGATAATTTTTGAAAATAATTGAAATTTTGCCAAGAATTTTATTAAATTTTTTGAAAATAATTGAATTTCGGAGAAGAATTTTATTATTTATAAAAATAATTGAAATTCTGACGAGAATTTTTATAAATTTGTAAACATAATTGATTTTATGCGAAGAAGTATATCACTTTTGAAAATAATCGAATTTCTGTAATCAGTTATTCTTAAAATTTCTATTTAAATTCATTAAAAATTTCGTATTGAAACCTTTGAAGTTCATCTATTTATGAAGATTTTAAACGCAACTTTTTTAAATCCAATTAAATTTGAAATTTTTAAGTAAAATTATTCATTAAATAATTTCTAAGTAGGGGAACATAGTCTAGGTCGGCCACCTTTTTGACTTTTGTTTATAACTTTTTTTTAAAAATGAATTTGGACAATTGAAGTATATGGTTGGAAAGTCCTGTTTAATAGGAACATTTTTTCTGTACAAAGTAAATTGACAGGTTTAAAAATGAAAAAGTTATAAAGATTTAAAAAAAAAAAAATTTGTAGTCCAGGTTGGCCATTACAGTCAAGGTCGGCCATGTTTAAAATTCAAAGGGCATTAATCGTTAAAAAATAAAATGACATGTTTAGAGTTACGGAAAATTGATTCTTTATTGTTTACAGTTTGTAACTTAATGAAATAACAAAATAATAACAATAAACAATATAAAAAAATAAATATAAATAAAAAAAATTTTTGCACTAAAATATTAATAAAATTAAATAAAAATATTAATAAGATGATCAATTATATTATGAGTTATACAGAATTGCAGTTTTTGCAAATGAAGTAGCTCGTCCTCAACTTTGCGCATTTTAAACACATAGTGGCCGACCTTGACAGTAAGTAACATTACCGAATTGTTGTAACCATAAAGAAATACGTTTCGGGATTCGATTTTTTACTTTGTTTTCCTTTCAACCATGAGTCCCACAAATTTTCTGCATACTTGCCTTGACGATTCAATTTGTTTTTTATCTTTTATTAATGGTTTTTCACATTATGCACAAAACTTTTTTTGAGCTTTTTTTGTACCGACGTCACAGAAAACACAATTTTCGATTTTCCGAAAATGTAATTGAACAAAAAGTTAGGTTTCACTAAGACAAGCTTCGACAAAAATGCGCGTAGGTGGCGCTAGTGAACTTGACAAAAAAACGCGAGTGGCCTACCTAGACAGTAGGCCAACCTTGACTACATTCCCCTAATAATTTTATGATACTTTTTCAAGAATTAAGTTATTTAAAAAGAAATTGAACCCTTTGATGCAAGAACCAAACATAGACCATTGAGATTAAATGGGCTGCGTCTGGTTCTTGCATCAAGGGGTTCAATTATTGCCAGAAATAGAAAAAATTTAAGATTTTGTAAAAAATTCTTGTCAATTTCATAGTTTATGAGGCTTCAAAGTTTTCTTATAAATTCTAAAAATTTAATTTTTTACAATTATTTACAAATAAATTTACAAATAAATGTAAAATAATAATCAGTAAACTAAAAAATAAATTCAATTATTATTTTCCATTTTATTCAATAGTTATTAATAAATAAAGTGTATGTGAATTGATCGGAATTCGGAAGTTCTTATAATTTGCTACTTAAGAGATAAAGACCAAGATTACTGTTAGTTCATAAAGAAGAGAATAAATTGTATAGAAATCGATTCGACCGTAACTTGACCTACGAGCACTAAAGTAACTTATTGCCGAAAGAAAATCTTATAAATTAGATTACAAGTTCTAATGTATTGAAACACTTGTCTTTGCACCGCTATATAATTGGATCAAAAGGAATTATCCCACGTAATTTGATTTTAAGTCAGAAACAAATTTTTCTCTCTCAGTATACACGTTTACTTTTTTCTCTATCACTATTTGCAGAAAACAACTTTATAATAAACATGTCTGAAAAATTTATTTATTAATAAATTAAAAAAGAAATTAATAATTAAAAAAATTCATAAAACTAAAAAAAAAATGTTTTTTTATTTAAAAAATTAGGTTTCTTTTTTTTACCGCTCGCCTATAATTTAGTTAATTACTCAAAAATAAACAAATCGAAATTTTTTTTTTCTAAAGTGCGAAACGGAGAAATTATTTTTTTCCAATGCGTAATAATTATTTTTATTGAATTATGAATTAGCGAAAGAAGAATTATTTCTGAATTTATAATCATTTCTCACAAATAGAGAAAAATACCATAATTCTGTGAATCATTAGATTAAATTGTAACCGGAAAAATTCGTCAATCATGAATATGAATGAAAATTAATTTCCTCAACAAACATCGAAGCTGTATATATAAAGAAGCAATTAACATCTCTCTATTATTTCCTCACATATTATGCTGTTATGATTACAATAAAATTGATGCAAAACAAGAAAATTAAATACCAAAACTGTGTTCAAATTATGAAATTATTTCAACGATTATTTCCAAACTTTCTAAATTTGAATTAGTAAAAATTAAAAATCTTTAAATAATTTGAATTAGAGACTGACTTTTTGCTTTTGAATTAGTAAATTTTACTAATGAATCGAAATTTCTACTAATTGTCTTATTTATTAGAAAAATTTCCTAACTAATTTTTTACTAATAAATACCACTAATATTTACTACTAACTTTTTTAACTAATCAATACTCCTAATATTTACTACTAATTTTTTGTACTAATAAATACTACTAATATTTACTACTTATTTTTTACTAATAAATTAGTAAATTTGACTAATAATCAGTAATTTCTACTAATTTATTAGTAAACTTTACTAATTTAATAGCAAAAATTTAGTCACTGATCCAAATTCTCAAACATTATTACTAATTCAAATTTAGAGAGAAAATTATAAAAAAGAAATAAAAAAATATTTTGTCTATATTTAATATACAAATGCGGAAATTGGAATATATTTGTAAATTTCAAATGATGTTTTATTCAAGAAACTTTCAAAGAAAAGTCCATAAAGAAAAAATTTTAATTTTATAATTTTACTCCTTTCTGAATGAAGCGAAATTCAATAGTTCATTACATATTTTAATTTTTAAATCTATACATATTTTAAATAAAAAAATGTCTTAAAATGAGAAAATGGGAAAATCTGAATAATGTCAGTTTCATTAAAAATAAATCTGCCCCTTTGCTTTATTTCATGTATATGTATATGTATATAACTTCCGTGACTATTTTTAGATCATAAATTTCTCTATACATGAAAAAAAGGCTGAAAGAATTTAACGCCTTCGATGTATGACGTTAAAAGTAATCTACTGTGTGCATATTACGTGCACGTAAACCGTTACCAGTTCTGAAATCGCTCGCCGGCTCGCATAAAAGTCTTTAGGCGCTTTTAATCGAGGCCGAATTTACAAAATGTAATACTTTTACACACTCTTATAATATAATCTTCAATCACTTTTTTTCCTCTCCGCAGAAGGAAATTAAGTTTTCATTCAAAAAATCTGCGGTTCAAAATTCAATTTAAACTAATTCACGTGTATTCATTGAAATTTAACACAATCAAAAAATAATTTATTTATTTTCTTTAAATTTATGTAAATGAAATTAAATTTATAATTATAATTAAATAACTAATTAATTAATTTATAATTCATTTGAATATTTTTTGTATTCAAATATCTTTTGAAATTTCATTTTAAATATAATTTACTTTAATAAATTTTTAGTACAATTTTAATTGTATTATTTAAAATCATTCATCATTAATGTAAATGTTCATTAATGTAAATAACATTTAAATTTAATATTAAATGCCTTCAAATCAAATAAAAATTGTGTTTCAAGACTTTAAAATTATTTGAAATAAATTTTTATGTCTGTTTTAAATTTCAATACAATTCAATTTATTTTAAATAATTTTTATTTAAATACATTTTTAGTACGACTTATTTAATATTGTGCCGCTTGAATACAAATGTTGTTTCATTCCTATTATGTCGCGAATAAATTTTAAAATAAATAAATTATTCTAAATGAAAAAAGAATTTAAAATTCACACACTACAAAAATAAAATAGATAATAAATAATTAATTAAATGTAAAATAATAATTAATAAACATTCTAAACTAAATTAAACATTTTAGAACTTTATAATTTATAAAAAAGTTATTTGAATAAAATATTTTGTTCATTTGAACGTTCAGAACATTTTCAACTTTAATTACTAATAGTTTAATTAATTAAAATACGGCCAAGGGATAAATTCAATTAATACTAATAATAATAATAATTGTTATTATTATTAAACAAATTGTAAAATAATATAATAATTAATTAATTTTCTATTGGAATGTTTCAGACTTCGCACTCGATAATTAATTTTAGAAAAGTAGCAAAAAGTAGCTTTCAAACAAATAAAAAGAAGTAAAAAGTATAAAAAATAGTAAAAATAATAATTAAATTTTACAAAGATGTCTATTAAAATTTTTGAGAATAATTTAATGTTCTAAAAGGCATTTTATTATTTATGAAAATTTTTGAATTCTTGGGAACGATTTTATTAGAATTTTTTAAAATAATTGAATTGTCAAGAAAAAATTTATTACTTTTAAAAATAATTGAATTCTTGTGATCAATATTGTTATTTATAAAAATAATTGAATTTTGCAAAGAATTTGATTACAATGCCTCAAAATAATTGAATTTTCGGGAATAATAAATTTTCTTATTTATCTTTAATAATTGAATTCTTTCGAAGAATTATTTATGTAAATAATTGAATTCTTGGGAAGAATTTTATTAAAATCTAAAAGAATAATAATTGAATTATTTCAAAAAAATATAATTAAAATTCTATTTAAAATCATTAATTTCATTCGAACAATTTCATTAAAATATTTAAAAATAATTGAATTCCTGTGAAAAATTCAAATATTTTTGTAAATAATTGAATTCTTCCAAAAAATTAAAAAATTTTTTTTAAATAATTGATTTTTTCGAGGATTTGAAATTAAGTTGTAAAGAATGATTACATTTTTTGATCAAATTCCTGTAAAATTATATTAAAAATAATTGAAATCTTGCGATAAATTTTATTAGTTATGAAAATAATTGAATAGTTGCAAAGAATTTTATTAAAATTTTCAAAAATAATTGAATTCCTGAGAAGAATTTTATTTATAAAAATAATTGAATTATTGCGAAAAATTTTATTAAAATGTTTAATAAGAATTGAATTTCTGTGCAAAATTTTAGAAACATTGTTTTAAATAATTAATTTTTTCAAAATATAATAAATATTATGAACATTTTATTTTAAAATAATTGAATTCTTGTGGAAACCTTTATTTTTGAAAATAATTGGATTTTTTCGATTAATTAATTTTAAATAGAATTAAAAATAATTAAAATTCTTCGATGAGTTTTGTTATTTATGAAAATAATTGAATTCTTGCTTAGAATTTTATTAAAATTTTTTTTTAAAAATTGAATTTCAATAAAAAATTTTATTATTAGTGAAAGTAATTGAATTATTGTGATTTTATAAAAGTTTTTTTAAATAATTGAGAGTTTTTTGAAATTTTTTTGGAAATACTATTCTAAATTAAATGAATTCTTGGTGGAAATTTTATTATTTATGAAACTAATTGAATTTTGGATGAATTTTATCAATTTTTCTTTAAATATTTCAATTCTTTGGCGAAAATTTATAAAAATACTATAGATTTGAAAATAATTGAATTTCGAAAATTTTTTGAAAATAATTGAATCTTTTTAAAGAATTTGATTATATTTTTTGAGAATAGTTTTTTGATTTCTAGTATTGGCGAATTTAAAGTAATGTAAATTTAAAAAAAGGACTCAAATAGTAGCATAACGTAAAAAAAGTAGTAAATGAGTGTGAAGCCTGATGTTTACAAACACAGTTTTTCTAAGGATATCAAATTGAGACAAAAAATGTAGCTGCATTTTTTGCTACATTTTTTGTCTCAATTTGATATCCTTAGAATAAATTAGAAATAAATATATTATACTTTTATAATATATTAATTAATGAATAAAATATAAACTAATATTAATTGATTAATAAAATTTAAAATAATTATTAATAAATTTTTCACGTCGAATAAAATTAATTACTGAATAAAACGTAATTAACAAAAAATAATAATAATAACTATTAAACAAGTAAAAAATAATAAAAAGTAAAATTTGCTATCAAGCAGCAAATAAATTTTGATAAAATAGATAAATTGTCCTAAAAGCAGAGAAGAAAAAAGAATTTAAAATTCATAAATTAGAAAAAAATTTCACACTAATTTCCATCAGAGGCAAATAATTGAGTTAGCAGATACTTAATTTAAAAAGAAATCTTTCTCAAAGTTCAATTAACCCTTTGTGCTGCCAAATTGGGGGATTCTAATTAAGCACTTTCAACTTATAAGAAAGTTTCTCGTGAGCCTCCCTGAACACGAGACAATTAAAAATCTCCTAATGAAAACTGGAAAGTAAGAGTGCGCATGCAGAAAGTTTTTTTTTTCTTCTTTTTTATTATTATAATATGAGAAATAAGTGAAATTTTCCATTGTTCCTTTTTTGTAATCAAAGAAGAATTTACCTCCCGCATACATATATAGTAATAGTAGTATTATAAGCACGTGTAATCACACTTAAGATTAATCCTCACAGGAAATGCATGTGCTACATACCACCTCATATAGGCTCCTCTGTGTATTTCAATACAAATTCTAAGAAGCTCTTAAATAGTCATCATATACATGGGCAATTCCACGTGAGATTTCAGTCGACCTCTTAAAATCGGCCAAAAATATTTTTTTTCTATTCTGTATTGAAAAAAAACAGATACGTATTTTTTTATTATTTTTTTGGAGGCAAAATTCGTGAGTTATGAATTTTCAAAATTTTCGCTTTTTAAATGTAGGTATATTTTTAATGTCAGATAACTAAAAAAATATTGCTTCTTTTCATTTTTTGACAAGAGAAAAAAAGTTTTGTTTTTCTCTCTACTTTTGAATAATCATAACAAAAAAAATTTTGTTTCACTTTTTATTAAAAAAATAAAAAAATTTTATAAACAAATTAATTTTTTTTAACTTTGGGTATGATAAATTTTTAATTTTCTTTTTTTAAAACATACCTGGAATTGATAAGAAGGTTTTGCAAAAAGTTTCAGAGTGGGCCTGACAAGTTTGATAGGTCCAAAAAAATAATTAAGCTGTCCGTGCAGGTCGCACGCACGTGGCACAATGGAATTTTTTTACAATTTATTATTAAAAATTGTCTAGAGCCTACAAATTTTATCGGATTTTGATTATTATTGAATTTTTAGGCTCTAAACAATTTTTAATAATAAATTATAAAAAAATCCCATTGTGCCATGTGCGTGCGACCTGCACGGAGAGCTTAATTATTTTTTTGGACCCATCAAACTTGTCAGGCCCACTCTGAAACTTTTTGCAAAACCTTCTTATCAATTCCAGGTATGTTTTAAAAAAAGAAAATTAAAAATTTATCATACCCAAAGTTAAAAAAAATTAATTTGTTTATAAAATTTTTTTATTTTTTTAATAAAAAATGAAACAAAATTTTTTTTGTTATGATTATTCAAAAGTAGAGAGAAAAACAAAACTTTTTTTCTCTTGTCAAAAAATGAAAAGAAGCAATATTTTTTTAGTTATCTGACATTAAAAATATACCTACATTTAAAAAGCGAAAATTTTGAAAATTCATAACTCAAAAATTTGGCCTCCAAAAAAATAATAAAAAAATACGTATCTGTTTTTTTTCAATACAGAATAGAAAAAAAATATTTTTGGCCGATTTTAAGAGGTCGACTGAAATCTCACGTGGAATTGCCCACATATATATAAATTGTTGATCATCATCTAAAAAGCAAACAATAGAATCCACGTGGATTTTAGATCTGAATAAATTATCAAATGTATAAAAAAAAAAGAAATAATAATAGTCATAATTATAATCAAATAGTGTGCCGGAAAACGTGCACTCTCCTGTCATGAGTGAGAAAAATCAGTCGTAAGACAAAAGAAGAATGATAACAAAATACTGATACAAAAAAAAAGGAATAAATTTTAGTGCAAAAATTTTTATCTCATTGAAATTATTTTAAACGAATAGTCATTTTTTCACATTGTTCTTTAAACATATTTAAAAGCTTATTATAATAATGAAGGTGTAATATTTTTGTTACCCATATTATTATATATTTAAAGAAATACATAAAAGTTTACTGCACAGTATTTATGAAAATAGTTCTTTTTTTCCTTTTTTTTAAAAAGAGAAAAAATTCAATGAGTGTAAAATTAATAAGCTGACAATGCTTTTTAAAGTTTATTTTCGTTCAAGAGTCTCGTGTCACCTGCATTTAAATATAAACAGTTCAGAACTGACGTATCACACCCACGTCGTTGATATCGCGCATTTCAATGGCTACGAAAACTAATAGGTCGACCTACGTAAAAGCTCTCATCGTTGAAAATATGCGAATTCAATATATATATACGTATACAGTCCACATTCTATATGTTTAAATTTTTACAAATAATTTCTTAATTATTTTTTATTGAAAGAGAAAATTGAGACATAAAAAAAACAGTTCTTAAAACTGAACAGAGGGGTAAATTTATTCAATTTGACCAAAAAAAGAAACTTATACTTTCTCTCGGAAATTTTTTTAGTTAATTATTTTTATTTAATTTCTATTTATTTATAATAATCTATTGATTACAGTAAAATTCAGGAATATCGAATTCTCGTTTATATCGCATTTTTTCAGGTTCCTTAAATTTAAAGTATAAATTTTTCGGTTTGCATCGAATTCCTGCTTATATCGGATATTTTTTCTGATCCTGTAAAATTCGATACAGTTGGATTTTTATTACTGTATTTTAATTATTTAATCAGGGTTGCCACAAAAATTTAATTTTGTTTTCTCCTGATTTCAAGATAAAATTTTGACTTTTTCCCTGAGCATAAAGAATATTCTGATTCACACTAAAAATGATTGAATACTCAAAAAAATTTCTATATTACATTAATTTACGAATTTTTTTAATTGTAAAATTATTCGAAAACATCAATAAATTTTTTTTTAAATAAATATTTCATTATTATTATATTTCCAAAGAATTTTCTATAGAAATGCAATAAATTATAAGAATATTATATTATAAAAAATAAAGATACAAGATATTAAAGATGACCGAGTGATAAAATCATTATTTTATGATTATAACAATATTGTTACTGTAATTTCTTTAAAATTATTTTCATCATTTAAATTCTATTAATATTTTCTAGAATATTTAAGTAAAATTCTTCTTTAAATAAATTTTCTTTAATCATTTTTGATAAAGTGCTTTGAAAATTTTTAAATCCATTTGTTTACAATTCAATTTTTCCAAATTTGCGATTATTCGGAAATTGTTCAATTAAAAAATATTTTAGGAAATAAAAACTTTAAATAATTTTAAAAAAATCAATTAAACTTTTCCCAAAGCAATAATTTTACAGAATTCTTAGTTATAAGTAAGGAAAATTCAATTTTTCAAAGACTTTAACTTGAAAATTTTTGAAAATTCAATTCTTTGTGAAATTTTTATTATTTATAAAAATAACTAAATGTTTGCATAGTTTTATTAAATTTTTTTTTTTAAATTGAATTCTTTTGTAAAATTTTATTAAAATAGTAGATGTTCAAAATCATTGAATGAGGAAAATTTTTGTAAAAATAATTGAAATTTTGACGAATTTTAATAAAATTTTTAAGAATAATTACATTTTTCGAGGAATTCGATTAAAATTGTATTAAAAATAATTGAAATTATGCCGAGAATTTTAATAAAATTTTTTAAAAGAAATTAAATTTGTACGAAGAATTTTGTTATTTATGAAAATAATTGAATTTCTGCGAAAAAATTTAATAAAATTTAAAAAAATAATTGAATTCCTGAGAAGAATTTTTTTATTTATGAAAATAATTGAATTTCTACGAAGAATTTTAATAAAATTTTAAGAAATAATTGAATTTCTGCGAATAATTTTTTCATTTATGAAAATAATTGAATTTCTGCGAAGAATTTTAATAACATTTTTAAAAATAAATTGAATTTGTATGAAGAATTTTCTTATTTATGAAAATAATTGAATTTCTGCGAAGAATTTTAGTAAAATTTTTAAAAATAAATTGAATTTTTGCGAAGATTTTTTTTATTTATGAAAATAATTGAATAATTGAATTCCTGTGCAATTTTTATTATTTATGAAAATAATTAAATGTTTGCGTAGAATTTCATCAACATTTTTTCCAAATAATTGAATTCTTTTGGAAAATTTTTTGAAAATAATTGAAATTTTGACAAGAATTTAACTAAAATTTTTGAAAATAATTGAATTTCGCAGAAGAATTTAATGATTTATAAATATAATTGAAATTTTGACGAGAATTCTTTTAAATTAATATTTAATTAAAATTATTCATCAAATAATTTTGTGATCATTAAATTAATAAATTATAATTTGACAGGATTCGAACCCAAAACCCCGTTGAAGCGTTACAATCGAGACTCTTAACCACACGACCAAACTTGCACTATAAATATAGTTAATATATTGGATCTTAAAACACTTAGGGAAAATTTTTTTTTTTAATCAAATGCATTTAAAAGTGTAGGAATTCTTTTCTACAGTCAACATCTGCATTTATAATTAAAAAAGCAGGAAATAATAATTGTTTTATTCGCTAAATCATTTTTCTTGCGATTCAAAACAAAATTAATTTATATAGGTATAATATAAATTCTTGATGAGCTTATAATAAATTTCTGATGTAATAATGCAATAATAATAATAATTGATAATCTAGTTTCGTCAAGGAAGCGTGATGAGTTTAAAATGAAACATGGACCGAGATAATAAACTAATTACAACCTGTTGTAATTTGTAATCCTAACTAACTCAGTGTAATCTATGCAATCTTAATTTACATCCGTTTTGTAACGAAGGTTTAGTTTTCTTAAGACGAAAACAATTCTAGTTATGAATATTTATTAAGATCATGTACAATAATTTTCAGGATATTTCTTATTGTTTTGCACCAAATATTTATTTTTTCAATTCTATACCTGTCGCAGGTATTTATTTCAAGTTACAAATTTTTTATTCCAACCAAATAAAATTTGTATGAGCCAAAAACATTTATTTACACCAAATAAAATGTATGCGAACCAAAAAACATTTATTTACACCAAATAAAATTTATGCGAAGCAAAAAACATTTATTTACACCAAACAAAATTTATACGAACCAAAACCATTTATTTATACCGCAAATAAAATTTATCAGATAGAATTTATTTTAACCAAACAAAACATTTCTTTAAACCAAAGAAAAATTGATTTACACCAAAATAAATATGCGAACTAAAAAAAATTTATTTGGCTCTGAAACAAATTCTCTTCTCCGAGTGTAAACGTTACGAAATATCTTCACCAAAAAAAAATACAACTTGAATTAAACTCGATACAAACTATCAATCATGAAAAAAACAAGAAAAAGAGAAATGATATATCGAAAAGTCAAGATATGAAAAAAATTCCTGTGGTTTTTGTGTAAGTTTCGAATCAATCGAACGGAGATTACTAGCCTTCTGCTGTTGCGTGTTCTTCAAGGCCGGTAATCATTTTTCGGTTTAATTTCCGGTCTAGGAAGTTTCTTGGGGACGGCCGTCAGTTGGAAAGCGCGAGTGCGACGACCGTGCAATGTGCACGTGCACTTGGACGATATAATCCTTGTTGGTTAATGTGCAATATGCACCTTTCATACATGCACATATGTATATATATTTATATATAAAGGAATGACGAGCTTTCGAGTAGAGCGCGTGTCTCAATTATCACAGTAGAGTTAACCTACATAAAACATAATAATATTACATATATATGTGTACACACTTGTTCTCACATGCACGTATATATAATATATTGTATATATCTACATTTCTGTTTGGCGATCAACTCAACAACAGAAGGGTAGGTCGTGAATGTTTATGACTGAAGTTGTGTGTCCGTCAAATTGAATTTCGCTTCCTAACCGCGAAGGCCGCAAAAACCTGCACTGACTTGACCTATTATCCTCCCGAATAATCTATCACAACTAAAACTAATTTAATTCCTGTGTGGAAAAAAGGAGATTTTCTGTTTTCTTTTATTACAGGCTTCATAGTTCGTACTCATCTACTAAAACCTACTATTTACTACTTTTTTTACGTTATGATACTATTTGGGTACTTTTTTAGATTTCATCCACTAAAAGCTACTATTTCTGTTTTTTTTAAATTTACACTACTTTAAATTCGCTAATACTAAAAATCAAAAAACTATTCTCAAAAAAATATAATCAAATTCTTTAAAACGATTCAATTATTTTTAAAAAACTATTCAAAATTCAATTATTTTTAATATCTACTATTTTCATAAAATATCGCAAAATAATTCAATTATTTTTAAAAAATTGATAAAATTCACCAGCCGCGTAGGAACAAATTATTTTTCGGGGGGGGGGGGTAAACTACATATATAGATATATTTAACTATGTAATATGAATATAATTGATGGGCAACATCCCCCTTGCCCCTCCCCCGTTTCCTACGCCACTGAAATTCACCCACAATTTAATTATTTTCATAAATAATAAAATTTCCACCAAGAATTCATTTAATTTAGAATAGTATTTCCAAAAAAATTTCAAAAAACTCTCAATTATTTAAAAAAACTTTTATAAAATCACAATAATTCAATTACTTTCACTAATAATAAAATTTTTTATTGAAATTCAATTTTTAAAAAAAAATTTTAATAAAATTCTAAGCAAGAATTCAATTATTTTCATAAATAACAAAACTCATCGAAGAATTTTAATTATTTTTAATTCTATTTAAAATTAATTAATCGAAAAAATCCAATTATTTTCAAAAATAAAGGTTTCCACAAGAATTCAATTATTTTAAAATAAAATGTTCATAATATTTATTATATTTTGAAAAAATTAATTATTTAAAACAATGTTTCTAAAATTTTGCACAGAAATTCAATTCTTATTAAACATTTTAATAAAATTTTTCGCAATAATTCAATTATTTTTATAAATAAAATTCTTCTCAGGAATTCAATTATTTTTGAAAATTTTAATAAAATTCTTTGCAACTATTCAATTATTTTCATAACTAATAAAATTTATCGCAGGATTTCAATTATTTTTAATATAATTTTACAGGAATTGATCAAAAAATATAATCATTCTTTACAACTTAATTTCAAATCCTCGAAAAAATCAATTATTTAAAAAAAATTTTTTTTAATTTTTTGGAAGAATTTAATTATTTACAAAAATATTTGAATTTTTCACAGGAATTCAATTATTTTCAAATATTTTAATGAAATTGTTCGAAAGAAATTAATTATTTTAAATAGAATTTTAATTATATTTTTTTGAAATAATTCAATTATTATTCTTTTAGATTTTAATAAAATTCTTCCCAAGAATTCAATTATTTACATAAATAATTCTTCGAAAGAATTCAATTATTAAAGATAAATACTAAAATTTATTATTCCGAAAATTCAATTATTTTGAGGCATTTTAACAAAATTCTTTGCAAAATTCAATTATTTTCATAAATAACAATATTGATCACAAGAATTCAATTATTTTTAAAAGTAATACATTTTTTCTTGGAAATTCAATTATTTTTAAAAATTCTAATAAAATTGTTTGCAAAAATTCAATTATTTTCATAAATAATAAAATACTTTTTAGAAATTCAATTATTTTCAAAAAAATTTAATAAAATGACACACAGACATTCAATTATTCTTAAAAATTTGAATAGAATTCTTTGGAAAGTTTAATTGTATTTAAAAACTTTTTGCAATTTAATGATTTTCAATATCTACTATTTTCATAAAATTTTTAAACAGAATTCAATTATTTAAAAAAATTTTTGTAAAAATCTTCGGAAGAATTCAATTCTTTTCTTGAATAATAAACATTTCTCAAAAATTCAATTATGTAAAAAAGAATTTGCATAAAATTAGTCGAAAGAAATCAATTATTTAAAAATTTAATTAAAATTCTTCATAAGAATTAAATTATTTTTATAAATATTTAAATTCTTTGATAAATAATTAAATTCGTTGCAGAGGAATTTAATTTATTAGCAGGATAATAAAGAAGTAAATATTTTTTATTAATACAAATTTAACAAGATTTCTTCAAAAAATTCAATTATTTTAAAAACTACAACAAAATTTTTCCCTAAGAATTAATGAATCTGAAGTTACCAACGTTGATTCAACGAAAAACTTAAAAAAAAAATTTCTCAGGATATAAATTTTTCTAGTATATTTTTAACCCAAGTAAACTCTCCAAACCCTAAAATAAAAAAAAACGTGGGAAAAAAAAGTGATTTTTATTTTTTTTTTGGCAAATTTTTTCCAAAAATCACGAAATTTCAATTAAATTCATAATTCCTCGCCTCGGTAGTCATTTTTTTCTTTTGATAATTGTTTATTCTAATGTCGAGTGCCATATAAAAAAATTCCAAGTAGTTGCAAGTCGGGGAAAGCAGTGATTTTGGTTTTTTTTGTCACGGATTTTTGAAAAATCCGAGCATTTCAAGTAATTTAATAATTCCTCGCCTCGGTAGTTACTTTTTTCTTTTGATAATTGTTTATTTTAATATTAGACGTTATTTTAAAAAAATTTCAAGTGATTCCAAGTCGGGGAAAGCAGTGATTTTGAATTTTTTTTGTGTCATGAATTTTCCAAAAATCTCGAAATTGCAAATTAATCAATGATTCCTCGCTTCGGTAGTCATTTTTTTCTTTTGATAATTGTTTATTTTGCCATTAGACGTTATTTTAAAAAAATTTCAAGTGATTCCAAGTCGGGGAAAGTAGTGATTTTTATTTTTTTTGTCGAATTTTTTCCAAAAATCACGAAATTTTAAGTAAATTAATAATTCCTCGCCTCGGTAGTCACTTTTTTCTTTTGATAATTGTTTATTTTAATGTCGTGTGCCATTTAAAAAAAATTCTAAGTAGTTCCAAGTCGGGGAAAGCAGTGATTTTGATTTTTTTAATGAAATTCTAGGATTTTTGGAAAAAATTCGACAAAAAAAATAAATATCACTGCTTTCCCCGACTTGGAATCACTTGAAATTTTTTTAAAATAACGTCTAATGTCAAAATAAACAATTATCAAAAGAAAAAAGTGACTACCGAGGCGAGGAATTATTAATTTAAATGAAATTTCGGAATTTTTGGAAAATTCGTGACACAAAAAAAATTCAAAAACACTGCTTTCCCCGACTTGGAATTACTTAAAATTTTTTTTTAAATAACGTGTAATATTAACATAAACAATTATCAAAAGAAAAAATTAACTACCGAAGCGGGGAAATTATTAAATTACTTAAAATTCCCTGATTTTCCAAAAATCCGTGACAAAAAAACCAAAATTACTGTTTTCCCCGATTAGGAAACGTACAAAATTTTTTTTAAATTGCGTCTTATATTAAAATAAACAGTTATCAAAAGAAAAAAATAACTACCGGGTCGAGGAACTATTAATTTAATTAAAATTTCGTTACTTTTGAAAAAAATTCGATAAAAAAAATAAAAATCACTACTTTCCCCGACTTGGAATCACTTGAAATTTTTTTAAAATAACGTCTAATGTCAAAATAAACAATTATCAAAAGAAAAAAATGACTACCGAGGCGAGGAATTATGAATTTAAATGAAATTTCGGAATTTTTGGAAAATTCGTGACACAAAAAAATTCAAAATCACTGCTTTCCCCGACTTGGAATTACTTAAAATTTTTTTTAAATAACGTGTAATAATAAAATAAACAATTATCAAAAGAAAAAAGTAACTACCGAGGCAAGGAATTATTAAATTACTTGAAATGCTCGGATTTTCCAAAAATCCGTGTCAAAAAAAAACCAAAATTACTGTTTTCCCCGATTTGGAAACGTATAAAATTTTTTTTAAATAGCGTCTAATATTAAAATAAACAGTTATCAAAAGAAAAAAATGACTACCGAGGCGAGGAATTATGAATGTATTTAAAATTTCGTGATTTTTGGAAAAAATTCAAAAAAAAAAGAATAAAAATCACTGCTTTTCCCACGTTTTTTTTATTTTAGGGTTTGGAGGGTTTACTTGGGTTAAAAATATACAAGGAAAATTTGTATCCTGAGAAAATTTTTTTTTAAGTTTTTCGTTGAATCAACGTTGGTAACTTCAGATTCATAAGAATTACATTATTTTCATAAATATAATCAACTTCTTTTGAAAAATTCAATTATTTTTAAAACAAATTTAAAAATTCAATTATATTCATAAATAATAAATTTCTTTCGAAAAATTCAATTAGTTTTGCAAATAAGAAAAGTCTACGAAAGAATTTAAATATTTTAAATAATATTTTAACAAAATCTCTTTTAAGAATTAAACTATTTAAAAATATTCTTAAAAACGTTTTCCCAATAATTCAATTATTTTTATAAATAATATAAATTTTTTCAAAAATTCAATTATTTTTAAAAAAAGAAAAAATTTCTTCTCGAATTCTTTAGAACAATTCAATTATTTAAAAAAAATTTATTAATATTCAGTGCAAGAATTAATATGTTTCAGCTTTGAAATTATAAAAGTTACAAAAGTTATAAAATATTTTTAAAACAAGAATTTTATCTTTTAAAATAAAAAAAGGCACTTATTAACGGTAAAATTATGGAAAATAGCATAATAATTGTTATAATTATCATTAGCCACAAACAATATTAGTTTTATTTTTTACTTAGTTACTTATTTGTTTTGGAAAATTTGAATTTCGCGCCATTATAACTCTGTGAGTTGCCGCCAAGATGTCAGGAAAGTTCTCTCATAAACGAGATGAAGTGCACTGAATATAAGTTCACCTAAACGAATTTTATTGATTTCCTATTAAAATTTTTTTATATTTGAATTTGAAAAAGAAATAAATAAATTTCTTACGTTTAAACGTTTGAAACTTGAAAAACAATATAAATTTGGTACTATTACCTATTAACTATTACTATTTGAATAGCAAAAATTAATTGAGACTTCGAAATAAAACTATAAAAGTAGCAGGATCTGATAATCCAGTGCTGTTCATCTCGTTTACGAGAGAACTTTCCTGCCATCTGGACGGCAACTCACAGAGTTAGAATGGCGCGAAATTCAAATTTTTCCAAAACAAAAAAAGAATCGTAGTAAAAATAACTAATATTTTTCATCACCCTCGATTTAAAATACAAACAATATTAAATATTTGAAATACCAATAACAAAATGAAATCAAAAAAAACTTCGATTCGTTCGATCGAATTTTAAATTTGAATTCGATTCATAAATTTGAATTCAATAAATAAATTTCAAATAACCGACCAAACAGAAAAATGACGATACTCCACCTTATACAAATATGAAAATGTTTCTATAATTAAAAATGTACAGTATAGACGTATACATACATATATTTGAAAAAGGAAATGCAGCATTGGTGAATGAATCAGTGGCAATAAATAGTTTGTGGTGAGATGTAAACTGTAAAGGAGGAAATGCCACATATGCACCGAATTGAGAAGCATGTCTGACACGTTTTCTTGCTTACGTCGAACCGGACGCTAACAGCTAAAAAATGCAAAGCACACTCACCCTATGCGAGTCTTTAGCAATGTGAAACTGTGTAGCAAAGATAAACATAGACGAGAAATGCTCGACTACACTCACGTGTATATGAACAAGACTTATACTTATAATGCGCGCGGAGAAATAAAAAAAAAAAACGGCGAATCCTCTCCTATATACACATATATACACACGATGTGTAATTATCTCCGTGTTCATTTCATGCTAGCACTGCGTATTTCCTCATATAATATAATCAACTATCATGATTGAAATTTAACTTTCCTCAGAGTCAATAAAATTACAATCATTTCAAATTTATTTCATGGAGAAAAAGTAGAAATAACAAATTTTTCAATACATTGTTGAAAAACTTCTTATCAAGATAAACGAAAAATTAGAAATAAAACTGTTTAGAAATTTTTCGAAACGAAAAATTTCTGAACAGTTTTATTTCTAATTTTTCGTTTTTATTAATTTTTTTTATCCTCCAAGCCACAGTTTTTCTAAGGGTATCAAATTGAGACAAAAAAACTTATCAGAACGTTGCTTCGCAATAATTTTGATAAATATTTTGTCTCAATTTGTTATCATTAGAAAAAATGTGAGGATAAACTCTCTATAAATTTGAATCAGTTAAAATTTAAAAATAACTGATTTAGAAGCAAAAAATCAGTCACTAATTCAAACAGTAATATTTCTACTGACAATTATAGTTAAAAATAACTGATTGTCAGTTGAAAATACTCTTCACTGTAAAGTTTACCAGTTTACAAAATAAAATCTAAACTGTATGAAAATTTGGCGCAGTCATAATAAATTTTATCGTACTTCAGAAGTTCTGCTAAGTTCGAAGTAAATTTTCAATAAGCAGAAGTAAATTTTAGGTACTAATTTTTTGTACTAAAATTTACTTCCGAAATAGTAAAGTTTACACGGGAAATACTTGAATTTACTCTGAAAGTTTAGTAAAAATTGTATAGTATAAATATTATATTACAGAAACAAAAATGTCAGTCACAAGTTTTAACTGACAATCAATTATTTATAATTATAACCGATAAGAGAAGCTGTAATGTCAGTGAAAACTAATTTGTTGTTGTTGTTGTTGCTATTTTATTCACAAATTAAAAAATGAAAAACGTCAATTAAACATATTTCGAAACTATAAATTATTTTTAATACCAAACGGAATATTATTTTTTTAATATTTGACTTTGAAAAATACATAAATTTCATTCATTTCAGAAAACTTTGAATCCAAACTTTAGAAACAATAATAATTATTATTTTAATAACAATAATTATTCGACACTTATTACCCTTTGGTAAAAAATCTAAAATTATCAAAAATTATCAAAAATTCAAAAAGACCGAATTTTTTTAATTTCATAATTTTTTTCTTCTGTTTTATGGCATTTAGCTTCATTATTTTTGGGCTCTTTAAAAATATTTTACTTATTAATTAGTCTCTACTCTTTGGTGAAAAATCTTATTTAATAGACTCCATCCTTTGGTAAAAAATCAAAAAATATTAAAAATTATCAAAAATTCGAAAAATCGAATTTCCTAAAATACAACATTTTTTCTTTTCTTTCATGACATTTAGCTTCATTATTTTTGGGCTCTTCAAAAACACTTTACTTTTTTAATAGACTCCATCCTTTAGTAAAAAATTTAAAATTATCAAAAATTCGAAAAACCGAATTTCTTAAAATTTATAATTTTTTCTTCTCTTTCATGGCATTTAACTTCATTATTTTTGGGCTCTTTAAAAACAGTTTACTTATTCAAGCAGTGTGTCTAACAGGGACTGAAAAAATAATTCCCTGACTTTTTACTAATTTTATTCTTCCTTTGGAGACGCGTGCTTATTCCCGAAATCTTTTTTGACCAAATAGTTATTTGATATAAAACTACTCAACTTAAAATTCACATAATATGCACACTATTTGACATAAATTTCTTTGCACACAAAAACCATTTAACATATATATCATTTGTCATAGAATTTATTAAACAGAAATATTAAGTTACATAAAACTCAGATAACTTAATTCCCATTTGACATAAAAATTATGTAACATAAATTTCTATTGACATAAAATCCATTTAACGTAAATTTTATTTGTTATAAAATTCATTTGACATCAATTTCATTTGGCATAAATGTCATTTAACGTAATTCTCATTTGACATAAATATCATTAGACATAAAATTAGCTTGACATAAATTTCATTTGACGTGAATATCATTTAACATTATTATTTAACGTAAAATTAAATTTATATAAATTTCATTTAGCATAAATTCCATTTAACATAATTCTCATTTGGCATAAAATTTACTTGACATAAACTTCATTTGGTATAAATCCGATTTAACATAATTTTCATTTGACATAAAGTTCACTTGATATAAATTTTATTTGACGGATAAATCATTACACATATAATTCTCATTTGGCATAAAATACAGTTGTCATAGATTTTATTTTACGTAAAGATCATTTGACATGAAAATATCGGCGCGAATTTCAAAATTGGCGAATCACAATGTTGTTGATAATATCTTATTGGTTACTTTTAAAATTCGAGCCGATATTGTTATGTCAAATGAGAATTTTGTTGAATGACTTTTATGACAAATGAGAATTGTGTTAAATATCTTTTATGTCAAATGAACTTTATGTCAAATGAAAATTATGTTAAATGGGATTTATACCAAATGAAATTTATGTCAATTAAATTTTATGCCAAATGAGAATTATGTTAAATGGAATTTATGCTAAATGAAATTTATATAAATTTAATTTTACGTTAAATAATAATTATGTTAAATGATATTCACGTCAAATGAAATTTATGTCAAGCTAATTTTATGTCTAATGATATTTATGTCAAATGAGAATTACGTTAAATGATATTTATGCCAAATGAAATTGATGCCAAATGAATTTTATAACAAATAAAATTTACGTTAAATGAATTTTATGTCAAAAGAAATTTATGTTAAATGATTTTTATGTCAATAGAAATTTATGTTACATAATTTTTATGTCAAATGGGAATTAAGTTATCTGAGTTTTATGTAACTTAATATTTCTGTTTAATGAATTCTATGACAAATGATATATATGTTAAATGGTTTTTGTGTGCAAAGAAATTTATGTCAAATAATGTGCATATTATGTGAATTTTAAGTTAAGTAGTTTTATATCAAATAACTATTTGGTCAAAAAAGATTTCGGGAATAAGCACGCGTCTCTTCCTTTGTTGGAACAAAAAAATGGTAACTGACATATTTAACAATAAATTAATATCTACCTAATGATAGAAAGAAACAATAATAAAAATCTTGTAAGTTTTGTTAGATCAAAAAAATTTTTTATTCCCAAAAATTTTAATTTTTGTATAAATTTTTAGAAATTTCCCTGACTTTCAATGAAATTCTCTGACGTTCCCTGACTTTTTTCTGACTTCCCTAACTTCCCTGACCGTTAGACACTCTGAAAATAGGAATAAAATAGTTGAAATTTTTGGAAACAGCAAAAATTTTCGTCTTTTTCTAAAAAATGTTCCAAAAATGTAAAATTGTCTACTTTTGACAAACTGGAAAGCTGAAAATCATTAAAAAGTCTACGCTTACTTTCAAAATAATGTATTAATAAATTATTCACTTAGTGATTTAAAATAGGAAGAATATAGAAAGATTTTTCGGAAACGCCCATAATTTTCATCTTTTTCCAAAAAATGGTCCAGTAAAAATTTACCTAACAATCAGACAATCAGTTACATTTACAATATTGTCAATAATTTTTCATCAACCTATTTTTAATAGGTTGATGAAAAATTATTGAAAATTTTTAATTTCCCCTTCAAATTCTTCCGCATGACGTGTTTACTATCAGTTACTAATTAATTAATTAAGTTTGTCTACTACTCATTAAAGCAGAAGAATCAAAAAATCAATTTGATTGCATGTTTCAGGAAATATACACAATTTCAAACAAAGCGAACAAAAATAGAGTCACTGCAGATCAATATAGATTGAAACTCATTTAATAAACTTATTGTTTAACTTTTTTAAACATTTCAATATAAGATTCACGTTGATAAACAAGAGTAAGGTCAAATATATCTAGAAATTCATTGCATTGTTGTTCCATTTAAGTTTATCATTCTCTCTCTCTCGCTCTTTTTTTTCTCTCTCTCTCACTACTCTGCCTTTGAAAGACAAATCACTATAAAAATTATTAGAATAATTTATTTATAACCTATAAATAATAAAACAATACAAATAGAAATAGAAAATAGTTATTTTGCAATATTATATATATATCAAACGAAGAAGATAAGGAAAAATGATAAGCAAAATAAAAAAGAAATTGACAAATGAAATAAAATTGCCATTGTGAAGCAAAAAATAATTCTTCGCTGAAGTAGGAATTATGAAAAAAAAATAACGAAAATTCATACTTGATAATTTTTTGTAAAAAAAAATGTATTACAAATTTATTATAATTATTATTAATTATATTATTAATATTATATTAATTATATTATTAATATTATATTAAATATATTATTAATATTATTATTCTCGAGTGATAAATTCATAAACTTATATTATTACTATATTTCTGTATTTTTTACCGTAACCCTTAAAAAAAATACTGTTATTATTATATTTATTCTTATTTTTATTATTATTATTATTATTATTATTATTATTATTATTATTATTATTATTGAGAATTTATAATATTAAACAACTTTTTTCAAGGGAGAATTGAATTATCGATTAGTTAATAAATACTTGTTACCATTATGTATATAACAAGATCAATTTTAATATGCAAATAAATGATGACCTTGCTGTATTGTTGCTTTTATATATATATACACATATATTTTCTTTAAATTCGACACGATGAATATTTGAAATAGAAAATATTAAAAAATGTAAATCTGCAACATTGTCATTATCTTAACCACGAAGTGGAATCGCCAACAGGGTGAATCTAATAACAAGAAAAGTAGGTTGTAATAATAAGATTTTGTTGTTTGACTCTCGTTTGTTTTACGAGGCAATAATTTCCGTTATGGGAACGAAATGAACGTATTTTAGCTTCTTGAATTTTAACCTGTTTGACGAACGCGATGAGATGAGAGCAAAGGATGAGAGAATGAGTGGTATAGTTCCGCAATCTTTCATTAACCATCAGTAGTGACTATTCATTAAATCCGATTACAAGAATTATATTTTCGCTCTGCAAAGACATTGTACGAGATCAAAAGACGCAAGATGGATGTAATTACAAAAATTTTCAACTCCCCCTCCCAACAATATATATATATGTAATTATTAATGAAACACTAACGAGACACGATGAGGTTGGAAAAAAAAATGAAAGAAAATTGCTCGATTTTTCTAAATTAATCGTAAAAAGCAGTAGTTTTTCAATTTTTCGTAAAGGCGCAAAAAAAGGGTGGAAAAAAAAATATTTCAAGAAATTGCTTTTTTCATTAGAGGAGATTTTTTTTTTTCGTAAATGTCCCCGCGTGGAAAATTATACTCCGGGAAAATTGAGATTTATTACGAGGAGATGAAATTGACTTTAGTTGCGAGTTCTATATTTATATTTGCAAATCAAAATAGATTTATTTATAATAACTTTGCATTCAAAAAGTTTGCGCGACTCGACGTAATTTTTGATGGCGCCAAAATAAATACCTAGACAAGTCGCTGTGGAATCAAAGTTGGTATATGTAAATATACGAAAAATATATATATGTGTATTAACATATAAATAATGTTTCCTATAATGTTTTGAACGTTTAAACGAACGAAATTTTTTTTTCAATTTAAATATTCTCGGGAATTATTTCAAACATTTTGAAATTCAATAAATGTATAATTATTAAAGATGGCCGAATGATAAAATGAATATTTTATATTATAAGAAAATTTTTACTGCATGTTCTTCAAAATTATTTTCATCAATTCAATTTAATTATAATTTTCTAGAATTTTTAACTAAAATTCTTTTCTAAATCAATTATTTTTAATAATTTTTAAAAAAGTTCTTTGAGAATTTCCAAATCCATTTGTTTACAATTCAATTTTACGAAATTTCATCGATTATTCGGAAATTCTTCAACACAGTAAAAAGTAAATCTTAATTTAAGAGCTGCCTTAAATTCAACACTGTCTGCTATAATGTCAAAGGATACGAAAAACGTGCGTAAATTCAACATTGACTGTCTTAAAAATGTTGCATCTTAATTTAAGGCAGTTTTCGTGCCTTAAAATAAGATTTTCTTTTTACTGTGAATTAGATATAAATTAGAAAATAAAAACTTAATTTTAAAAAAAGAATTAAAATTTTTCAAAAAAATTAATTTTACCGAATTGTTAGTTATAAAAGTAAGAAAAATTCGAAATTTCAATTATTTTAATTTAAAACCTTTTCAAAATTCAATTATTTCTAAAAATCCATGCTATATAATGCTTTTAATATTTAATTAATATCTAAAATTCATTTTTAAATCAATTTTTATTAGAAAATTCTACGAGTATCCAGTTATTTAAATACAAAAATAAATAATTAATAAATAATTAAATGTTTCAAAAAAATTGAATTCTCATAAATAATTATATCAACAAATTTTTTAATAATTGAATATTTTCGACAAATATTAGTAAAAGTTTTAAGAATATAATTACATTTTTCGAGGAATTCGATTAAAATTTTATTAAAAATTAATTTAAATTCTGCGATGAGATTTATTATTTATGAAAATAATTGAATTCTTTTTAAAAATTATATTAAATTACAAGATATTGAAAATCATTGAATTTAGGAAAATTTTAGCAAAAATAATTGAAATTTTGACAAGAATTTTATTAAAATTTTTGAAAATAATTGAATTTTTTCAAGAAATTTTATTAAAATTGTATTGAAAATACTTGAATTCTTGCGAAAAATTCTATTATTTATGAAAATAATTGATTTCTTACAAAGAATTTTATTATCTTTGAAAATAATAGAATTTCTGCAAAGAATTTTAAAAAAGTTTTTAAACAATTGATTTCTTACCAGATAAATTTTATTAAAATTGTTTTAAAAATAATTGAATTTCTGCGAATAATGATCTTATATTTATTAAAATAATTGAATTTTTCAAAAGATTTATATTATTTATGGAAATGAATTGATTCTTGCAGAGAAGTTTTTTTTACAATTTTTTTAAATAATTCAATTTTTGCATAAAATTTTATTGAAAATAATTCAATTTTTTTAATAAATTTTATAATAATTGTATTAAAAATAAACGAATTTTTATAAATTATTGAGTATTATTCTTTTGAGAAATTTTATTAAAATTATGTTAAAAATAATTTTATTTCTGCGAATAATTTTCATATCTATTACAATAATTGAATTTTCCAAAAGACTTATATTATTTATGAAAATAATTGAATTCTTGCGAAAAAGTTTTTTATAATTTTTAAAAATAATTAAATTTTTGTAAGAAATTTTTCTGAAATTATATATTAAAAATATTTGAATTCCTGCAAAAAATAGTTTTATTTATGAATATAATTAAATTTTTGCGTAGAATTTGATAAAAATTTCTTTTAAATAATTGAATTGATTGGAAAATTTTATTAAAATAGTAGATATTAAAAATCAGTGAATTGAGGAAAATTTTTTAAAATAATTGAATTTCTGCGAAGAATTTTAATAAAATTTTTAAAAATAATTGAATTCCTGCGAATAATTTTTTTATTTATGAAAATAATTGAATTATTGCGAAGAAATTCATAAAAAATTTGTAAATAATTGAATTCCTGATGTGAAATTTTAATTATTTATGAAAATAATTAAATGTTTGCGTAGATTTTTTTTTAAATTTGTTTTAAATAATTGAATTCTTTTGGAAAATTTTATTAAAATAGTAGACATTGAAAATCATTGAATTCAGGAAAATTTTTATAAAAATAATCTATTATTTTTAATAATTAATTGAATAAATATTAAAAAATTTAACTAATTTAAGAAAATTTTTCAAAAATTTAAATTCTTTAAAATTTCTAATTAAATTCATTGAAATTTGAATTTTTCTAAAATTTCAAATTAAAACCTTTTAAAGTTGATCTATTTATGAAAATTGTAAACGCATTTGTTTTAAAATTCAATTAATTTTTAAATATAGTAAAATTATTCATTAAATAATTTATAAGTAATAATTACATGATATTTCTTCGAGAATTAAATTATTTAAAAAGAAATTATTGGCAGAAATTGTAAAAAATTGAAGGTTCTGTATTAGAATTCGTGGTAATTTCATAGTTTATGAGGCAAACAAAAAAAGACACCCAAATTCAGGATTTTCTTATGAATTCTAAAAATTTAATTTACAGTACTTATTAAAAATTTGTATTTGTACGATTAATATTAGGTAATGATTTTTATAGTATTTATTTATATTATTTATATTTATACTTATTATTTAGTTAAAAATAACTGATTTAAAAGTAACAAAAAATATCATTGTTTGCTTGAACTTTCGAAACTTAAAGGACATTAAATCGGTAAGGAAACTCCGAAAAAGTTCAATTTTCTTATGGAATGGCACATATATACATAAATATATCTACTTAGATAGATAGATACTCCAGAGTACATTTGTGTGACAATATAAAGTTTACTCTAGGAAAACGTCGAGTTCTTGTCGTAACAGTTTGATAACAATTGCTTGATTCAAAACTTGATGCAACAAACGTTCTTGAGACGAGATACGAGGGAGTTTCACTATGAAGGTTCTATTGTCAGAAAATATCAACGTCATACAAGAATTTCTTGTGCACAAAAGTGCACCGGCAATCCTTTTGAAGAAAATGACAAACGTGTTCGAAGCCAGTTGTTTATTTATATATGCGCGCCTCTTTTTAGTCAATACAGACCCCACACATATTCAAACACATCTAAAAGGAGGAAAAGTCTGAATTTTCTTTTTTTTTCTTTTTTTGGTTGAAAAAAGAGAAGAACAAGTCAAATATATACCTACACACACATTAGAAATTCATTCTCTCAGTGAACATGGATGAAAACGACCGGATGAATGAATCAAGCGTGTGATTACGTTTTACACTGAGATGTGTGTTGCTTTTATAGTTTTATTTCTGAGTGTATAGAGTGAGAGAGAGAGAGAGAGGTAGAGCTCGCACTTTCATCTCTGGTCCTTTTTTTGAATCAAAATGCGTCTTTAGACATGGTGCTAAAATGCGAATCTGGGTCAGTTAAAAATAAATTCCCAGCCAGACTCAAATTAGACTGAATCTGAATTAGACTGCATTTTAGGTACTTATCATTATTCATTTGCAGTGCAATTACTGTATCATTCTCCCTCTCTGTGTTTGAGTGAAAAAAAAACTTATTGATTACCAACTGAAAAAAATAGATCAAATTAAAGTTAAATTAAAGAAAAAAAATTATTTAAATTAAAGTCTGAATTAAAGTCAAAATTAAAGAAAAAAAAGTCAGAATTAAAGTCTAAATTAAAGTTTAAATTAAAGTAAAATTAAAGTAAAATTAAAGTAAAATTAAAGTAAAATTATATTTCAAATCAATAAGTCAAAATTAAAGTCCGAATTAAATTAAAGAAAATAGTTTTAAGTATTCAAAGCTGTTTAATTATTTAATACGAAGAGTGGTAAAAATCTTTCGCCATGTCGAATTCATTAACCTCTTTCCCTTTTTGTAGAAACACTCAGGGAAAAAAATGAGCAACGTTTTTAGAAATGAAAAATAAAAAGGGAATTTTTCTTTCTACTTATTTTGCTTCTATATGCAAAAAATTAAAAAATTACTTCTTATTTTAGGAAATCTTAGGATTTTATCTTAAAAGAGTACCACTAGAAATTTTTTATATTCTAGGGAATTGAAAGAAGTGAAATTAGTAAAACTTTTTTCATTAAAAATAGAAAAAAATTGTTTTCGATCCTAAGGGCCGACGCTAACTTCAGGGTCCCCAAATAAACGAAATATTTCGAAAGATTAATTTCCAAAATTTACTAATTAGAATAAATGTTAAAACCCCTCACAATTAGAAACGAGGGTTGCCACAAAAATTTAATTTTGTTTTTCCCTGACTGAATTCCCTGATTTCCAGACAAAATTTTGTCTTTTTCCCTGACCCTGAAGAATATACTGATTCATTCTGAAAAATTATTAAATACTCAAAAAAATGTTCTATTACATTTATTTACAAATTTCTTCAAAAGTAAAATTATTCGAAAACATCAATAACTTCTTTTATAAATAAATACTTTAATCATTATTATTTTTCTATAGAAATTAAGATTTTCAAATTCAAACCTTCTGAAATTCAATAACTTATAATAAATTTAAGATGTCAGAGTGATAAAATCATTATTTTATATCATAAGAATATTGTAACTATAAATTCAAATTTTCAAAGATTTTAATTTTAACCCTTTTCAAAATTCAATTATTTCTAAAAATTCACGCTACAATGCTTTTAATATTCAATTATAATTTAAAATTTTAAGTGAAATTCATGTTTTAATCAATTTTTATTAGAAAATTAAATTTTCGAGAATTCAATTATTTAAATACAAAAATAAATAATTTATTAAATAATTGAATATTTCTTACAATTGAATTTTTATAAAGAAATTTATAAAAATTTTTAAAAATAATTTAATTCTTGCAACGAATTTTATTAAAAAAATTTTTTAAGAATTGAATTCTTGTGAAGAATTTTATTTGTGAAAATAATTGAATTCCGGAAAAAATATTATTATTTATGATATTAATTAATTTCTTGTGAAGAATTTTATTCAAATTTTTTTTTAAATAATTCAATTTCTCAGAATTTTTTTAATACTTTTTGAGAATAATTAAATTCCATTGAGAAATTTCATTAAAAAATTGAAAATAATTGAAATCTAACGAAGAATTTTATTACATTTTTTTTAAATAATTGAATTCCTGTGAAAAGTTTTATTTTTGAAATGAATTGAATTCTTGGGAAGAATTTTATTAAAATTTCTTAAATAATTGAATTGCTTCGAAGAATTTTTTTTTTTCGAAAATAATTGACTTGGTTAAAAGATTTTTACAAACATTTTTGACAATAATTGTAATTCCTAAGAAGAATGTTATATTTTACGAAAATAATTGTATTTTATAATCAATTTTATTATAATTTTTCAAATTTATAAAGCATTTTATCAAAATTTTCTTAAATAATTGAATTTTCGTGAAAAATTTTATTATTTATGAAAATAATTGATTTCCTGCCAAGAATTTTATTCAATTTTTTTTCAAATAATTGAATTCCCATAAAAAAATTTATTAATTACGAAAATAATTGAATTCTTAAGAAGAATTGTATTGAAAATAATTGAATTGAATAGGAAAATTTTATTAACTAAATCTTGTAAATAATTTTGTCAAAATTTTTTTAAATAATAGAATTTTTAAAAGAATTTTATTTAAATTTTTCGAAATAATTGAATTTTTCAGAACTATTTTTTTCAATTGTCTGAATATATTTGAATTCTTTCGAGAAACTTGATTAAAAAATGAAAAATAATTGAATTGGTGCGAAGAAATTTATAAAAAATTGGTAAGTAATTGAACTCCCGTGAAATTTTTGTTTGAATAATTGAATTCTTTTGAAAAATTTTATTAAAATAGTAGATATTAAAAATAATTGAAATGAGGATATAATTTTTGAAAATAATTGAAATTTTGCTTAGAATTTGATTAACTTTTTATAAATAATTGGATTTCGGAGAAGAATTTTATTATTTTTAAAAATAGTTGAAATTTTGACGAGAATTTTTATAAATTTTTGAACATAATTGAATTTAGGCAAAGAAGTATATCACTTTTGAAAATAATTGAATTTCTGTAATCACTTGTCCTTAAAATTGCTATTTAAATTCATTAAAAATTTCATATTGAAACCTTTGACTTTTTCCTAAATTCCCTGACTTGTGGCAACCCTGAGAAACGTTCCAAATTTTAGGAACACCGTTTATGATTTTTAATGCAGTCGGTAATTTTTGAAAATATTTATGTATTGTAAACAAATTTCGTATGCATTACAATAGTTCCGAACGAGGGGAAAGATTTTTATTTTCTTTTTTTTTTAAATATAATAGGTACATGAATGAAAATATAAAATCAGACAAAACGAGTATTGATTTCGTAAATCAGTTCACATAAGACTTTATAAATCCAGAATTGAAGAATGCATGTGCCTTACTTGGTAAAAATTCAAATTAATTCCATAATTCTGCCTTTTTACTTCGTTCATTTTTTTTTTTTTTATTTCTTTTGCCTCTTTTTAGAATGAAGGACGTTCGCAAATTGAACGAACTAATAACTTCCATTTTACAGAAAACCTGGATATCGGAAAATTTTATCGAGAGATTGACTTGATGAAATTGCACAATAGTGGATTGAAATTTTACAGCACCTGAACACTTCAATGACCTTTCTTTCAAAGAAAAAAAAATTCATTCTCTATCTTTAAGACAAAAAAAAAGATCCATATAAATGCTGTTGTCCCTAAATTTTTAAAAGTTCTAGAAGATATTTTTATTACTTCTTTAAATTTTTACTTTAGTGGAAACTAATTCTGAAGTTCTTAAGGTTCAAAAGAACGGAATTTATATATTTTTTTTGAAATAAAAATTTTACAGGTTATTCCCTTAAAATTTTTATTTCAATATATTGCATCTAGAATTATTAAAAACATTTACAATTGACATTCGTTCAAGTTCAGAAATTGTGTATCGTAAAGAATCATAAAAGGAAGAGAAACTTTTTTTTGAAAAGGAAATAATTGTTTGGACATTAAAAAATGAAAATTGCCGATTGAGAAAAAATGGATTCATATGCATATTAAAAAGATTCTCCTCATCTCGACGTAAAGAATTTAATCTTTGGGCGATAGAATGACGCCTTCAGAAAACGTGGGCATGTTACTTAACCAATTTAGGTGCACAGTATCGGTAGCTATATACACGCACAAGTGAGTAGTTACACGTTTACATTTTCAACATCAGAAAACAGGTTAACGACAACTTAAATGAAGAAACAACAATTAGTTTACTCGTCTTGCCTGCGCGCGCTCACAATTACACATTACACATTTTTTTTACCTAAAAAATAATTCCATTGTTCCAAAAATTACTCCAATGATTATATTCATTAGATATTTTAAAAATACTCATTGTAAACTTTATTTCTAAATATATACTTCAAAATTATCTTTTTCCAAAAAAAAATGTTACACGAAAAGTGCAATAATTATTTTCCACTTTTACCATCTTTAACTCACAGTTTTTCTAATGATATCAAATTGAGACAAAAAAAGAATAAAAAGCATTTTTCGAACCTAAAGAAAACCTTTTTTTTCATTTTTCCAAAAAAAAAACCGTTTTTCGTCGCTGGACGTAGACGCTAACTTCAGGGGTCTAAAAGTAACCACTTTTGGAACGAGGAAAATAGAGGAATTGAAAATTTAAATGTTCCTTAGTCATCGTATCATTTGAGTAATTTAATAATAATTTGAAGTGGTCGATATGTTTAAACTTCAATTTATGTCGAAAAGTTATTTATACAGAAACAATATTAGACGAAAGTTTATTTTAGGATACGAATATAAATAGTGATAATTACTATAATAACAAGGTAAACAATTGTATTTGAGAAAATTATCTATCGTTTAACGTACAAACAGATGTTTTATATATATATGTATATGCTGTATATATGCATTTTTTATCAGCGAATAATGTGGTTCTTTATACGCATTTGTCGTACTGAACATTAGAACAAATTGCTTTTAAATTATCAACAATAAAATGATGCAAAGGAAATAATGATTGTCTATTTAAAAATGTTCTGTGTTTTACATCAGGTTTGAATATAAAAAATGACCAAGTTTGACATATATTAGTGAAGTTCAAAACGTTTATTATCAATAACGATTTAGAAGATCTTTTTTTTTCTATTTAAATCTTTTTTAGATAAATTTTTCAATTTAAATCTTTTAGATAAATGTTTCTATATTTGAATCTTTTAGATACATTTTTCTATTTGAAACTTTTATATAAATTGATCTATGAATTTATATAAATTTTTGTCCAAAGAATATTTTTAAAGTTTTCTGATTGACGACTTGAAAAAAAAAATTTTGAACCTAAACACGAAAATTCTATTGTTTTAACTTTTAATTATGAAAAATAGTTTTTTTTTAGTTATTGACTATAAACATTGTGATGACCGGTGACAAATTCACAAATTACAGACTTTGCACTCGATAATTAATTTTAAAAAAGTAGCTTTCAAAATAAGAAAAGTAGTAAAAAAAGTAACTATCGAAAAATTAAACTTGACCAAAAAAATTTCACAAAACTGACAAGAATTCCATTCTATATTTTATTTTCCTGACTTTTTCCTAATTTTCATTAAAAATATTTACTTCTTTCTTATCCTGCTAATAAATTGAATTTCTTCAACGAATTTTATTATTAATGAAAGAATTCAAATATTTATAAAAAGAATTTAATTCTTGTGAAGAATTTTATTAAAATTTTTAAATAATTGATTTCTTTCAACTAATTTTATGCAAATTCTATTTTAAATAATTGAATTTCTGAGAAATGTTTATAATTCATGAAAAGAGCTGAATTCTTACGAAGATTTTTACAAAAATTTTTTTAAATAATTGAATTCTGTTTGGAAATTTTATGAAAATAGTAGATATTGAAAATCATTGAATTGCGAAAAATTTTTGAAAATAATTAAATTTTACAAAGATGTCTATTAAAATTTTGGAAAATAATTAAATGTCGGTGTGGAATTTTATCAAATTTTTTTTTAAATAATTGAATTTCTAAAAAGCATTTTATTCTTTATGAAAATAATTGAATTCTTGCGAACGATTTTATTAGAATTTTTTTTTAAAATAATTGAATTTCCAAGAAAAAATTTATTTCTTTTAAAAATAATTGAATTTTGAAAAGCATTTTATTAAAATGTCCTCAAAATAATTTAATTTTCGGGAATAATTTTGTTATTTATCTTTAATAATTGAATTCTTTCAAAGAATTATTTATGTAAATAATTGAATTCTGAGGAAGAATTTTATTAAAATCTAAAGAAATTTTTTTTGGAAATTTCAAAAAAATTTAATTAAAATTGTATTTAAAATAATTGATTTCTTTTGAACAATTTTATTAAAATATTTGAAAATAATTGAATTCCTGGGAAAAATCCTAACATTTTTGTGAATAATTGAATTCTTCCAAAGAATTAAAAAAAAACATTTTTTTTAAATAATTGATTTTTCCGAGGAATTGAAATTAGATGTTTAAGAATAATATCTATTTTTGAGCAATTCCTGTAAAATTTTGATTTAAAAATAATTGAAATCCAGCGTTGAATTTTATTATTTATGAAAATAATTGAATATTTGCAAAGAATTTTATTATAATTTTCAAAAATAATTGAATTCTTGAGAAGAATTTTATTATTTAGGAAAATAATTGAATTATTGACCAAAAATTTTAATAAAATGTTTAAAAAGAATGTAAGTTCTGTTGAAAAATTGTTTTATTTTTGAAAATAATTGAATTCTTTATAAGAATTTTATAAACATTGTTTTAAATAATTAATTTTTTCGAAATATAATAAATATTATGAAAATTTTATTTTAAATAATTGAATTCTTAAGTGGAAAATTTTATTTTTGAAAATAATATTGAATTTTTCGATTTATTAATTTAAAATAGTATTTTAAAATAATTGAAATTCTTCGATGAGTTTTATTATTTATCAAAATTATTGAAATTCTTCGATGAGTTTTATTATTTATCAAAATAATTGAAATTCTTCGATGAGTTTTATTATTTATCCAAATAATTGAAATTCTTCGATAAGTTTTATTATGTATGGAAATAATTTAAATTCTTTGATGAATTTTATTATCTATTTATGGAAATAATTTAATTCTTGCTAAGAATTTTATAAAATAATTTTTTTTTTAAATTGAATTTCCATGAAAAATGTTATTATTAGTGAAAGTAATTGAATTATTGTGAAGATTTGTATACAAATTACGTTAAATAATTATTTTTTTCGAAATTTTTTTGAAAATAGTCGAATTGTCGAATGAAAAGAATAAAACAATTTTTTGAAGGTTTTAAGTTAAAAAAGTGCTCTGAACATAATTTTTACTTCCGAGATGAATGAAAGAAGTAAAATTAGTGACATTTTTATCTCTAGAAAATGTTTATTCATTTTTATTCATTAATTAAATTAAAGTTATTAATTGATAATTTATGTAAATATTTCGTTTTTGTTTGGAAGTTCAGAACTTTGGAGAGACTTAAAACTTAAATCAATTATCGTAAATTTATATACACAATATATGTGAATATATAAAACAGGAAAAATTTTTTAATTAAAAATAAAAAAATACAAGATATTTTAGCATAATTAATAAGCGTGAATAATTATCAAGTCTATATTAATAAAACAGAAAATTTTAACTAATTCCAATATATCTTTCAAGGTCAGAAATTAAAAAAAAAGAAATATATCGATTTCATCATTTCGATGAAAGATTATTTAGAAAATTGTAAATTTTTCAATATCAAATTGATATTTCAGAAAAAAATAGAAAAAAAATTGTAATAAGAATTATATGTGACACTTTAAAGATCTAGTTAAATATTGATTTACTTGGAAGATAGTGGAGAACATGTGGGACAGGTAGGTAAACCTACAAGTACCACTTTCACAAAAAAATTTTTCTTCTATACCAGAATTAAGAACTAATTTAGTGCTAATTTAGTACCATATTTAAAAATTTAGAGCTGCTAAACTTTTTAAAAAAAACGTATGGTACTGCCAGCTTGACGTATAGCTACAAGTACCATACCCTAAAAAATAACAATTTTTAAAAAACTTTTCCACAGGAATTTAGAACTAATTTAGTGCTCTAACATAGCATTAAAAAGAATTTTCCAAAAACTACCCTTAATCTCAAAAACTACCTAACGAAAAAAAAAAATTTTCAAAATTTTTTTCATAGAAATTTAGAACTAATTTAGTGCTCTCACATAGAATTAAAAGGAGTATTTTACTAAAACTACCCTTAACCTCAAAAACTACCTAATAAAAATTAAGAAACAAATTAAAAAAAAAATTTCGATAAGATTTTAAAGCTAATAAAGTTTTCAAACTTAGTACTGAAAGATATTTTCCAAAAACTAATTTGAACCTGAGCTAATTTAGTGCTCAAACAATGCACAAGAAAAATTTTCCACAAAACTACCTTTTACCTCAAAAACTACTAGAAAATAAAGACAGAATTATTTCTTAAAAATTTTTTCAGAGCAATTTAGAGATAATTTTGTGCTTAAGAATAGAAATTAAAAGTAATTCACAAAAACTACCTTTTATCACAAAAACTATCTACAGAAATTAAAAAGGCACATATTTCCAAAATTCTTTTCATAGGAATTTAGAACTAATTTAGTGCTCTAACATAGCATTAAGAAAAATTTTTCAAAAACTACCCTCAACCTTAAAAACTACCAAACGAAAATACATTAAATAGAAATTTTTAAAAACTATCTAACGAAAATAAAAAGGCTTAGTCCCATTTAGTCCCAAATGTCCGTTTTTTAGTACAAGTTCGAGCTTCCCGTTCTACGAGTTCCGGTTTTAAAAAAAAACGGGACAAAGATTTTCTTATTGATTTGAGTGTCCTCTTTCAGAATCTGAAAAAAAAATTTCAATTTCGACTTAATGATAAAAAGTTATAATTGTTTTAAACAAAAAAAAGCCGTTTTTTTAGTGTTTTTTTTCTTTAAAAGCAGATTAATTTATTGAAATCGGCTTGGAAAAATCTAGAACATCAAAATATCGCGACCAAAATGTTGTGACTATCAAATAGACATGCTGCCGAAAACAATTTTTTTTAAATTTCAAAATGGCGCCTCAAAAATGGACGCCAAAATATGCAAATTTTGAAAAATAATTTAAAAAATTTTTTACACTACATTTTTTTTACTTTTATGATTCATTTAAATAAAATAATGCTGCTTCAACAAAAAATATTGTTATTTGATGTTACTTAACAATATTATAAACAATTTTTATAAACAATTTGAAAACTATGGGCCAAAGTGGAAGCAAAAAATTTATTTTCATCAATTATCTTTTTTGGGGGAGGTAAAAATGGATATTAAAAGTAAAAAACTTAATTCAAAATTATTTTGCAATGTTTAAAAATGTTATAAACAATTTTTATAAACAATTTTGCAAAACATGAAATTGAATGGTAGAAAAAGATTATTTTTTAATTTTATTATGCTCTCTGGTAATCAAAATGTTGCTTAAGGTTTAAACTTTAATTTAACATTATTTATCAATATTTAAAAATGTTATAAACAATTTTTATAAACAATTTTCATAGAAAAATCAATTCAGGGTGGGAAACAAATTTTTATTTTCTTTATTTGTTTGTTTGTCATTAGAATAGATTAGAATAGATATTTACAACATTTTTATACATTGCTAACAAATTTTTTTTAAACGGTAGATACATTAATTTCCACTTTTAATGACAAAAGAAAGTTATATATATATTAATATATTTTTTTATAAAAATTGTTTATAACATTGTAAAAAAATCTTAAATAATTACAGACAAAGGTTTGTCTTTAACATATCTATTCTAATGACAAACAAACAAATAAAGAAAATAAAAATTTGTTTCCCAACCTGAATTGATTTTTCTATGAAAATTGTTTATAAAATTTTTAAATATTGATAAATAATGTTAAATTAAAGTTTAAACCTTAAGGGAAGTGTTCCGGTTGTGGGCACCCTTTTGTTTTTGCCTCATAAAATTTGTCCATGTGCATATTATACAAATGTATGTGTACGAATTTAAAGCTGGAGGTCTAAGGTGACTGTCAGTGAAGGAATTAAATTGATTCCTTTAAATAAAAAAGTTTTATTAGAAATTTAGTGAAATGGAAATTTTTTGACAAAAAAATTTTTGTACCCGGTTGTGGGCACCCTTGAAAAATCCGTTAAAAATGAAAAAATATTAAAGGAAACCAACACAAATAAAGAAAAAATGAAAGTTTCTTTATTTTAAGAGACTTTGCCGGGATAAAGAACAAAAATGATGACACGTTTTCACACTATGCTCATCGCTAACAAAAGCATAATGCTTGCATGTGAAGTAGCTAGTACGCATACCATAACGCACTTCTAATGCACTGAACGGCTATATTCATCGCATTTAATGGAGTTTGCGGCTGTCACTTTCCTTGGCAGAAAGTTTAGATAGATAAGACAGTAGTCCACATCATTGTCAGATGGTAGAGCCTCCTTAACATAAAGGTGCCCACAACCGGGAATGACAGTCATTTCTTAAAAAGACCAACACATTTTGTGATGCAGAGTTTTGGTTAAACACGAAGGTATATCACAAAATATAATAACAATACTGCAAAAAAAAAATTAAACCCTTTTTTTCTGAACGAATCTACACCCATATGTTGCTCTTCGAAAACAATACAAAATTACTTTTTTATTTATTTAATGCAAATTTTCTTTATTATGCTCACAGCTATTACACAAATGCATATATTTGTTTCGTTATCAATACGAAAAGTCCGTATTGTCAACGAACACGACTTGCAATACTTAGATCAGTAAAATCTGCTTGCTGTCAAAGTTTACGTAGGGGTGCCCACAACCGGGGGGGTGCCCACAACCGGCGCACTTCCCCCAAGCAACATTTTGATTACCAGAGAGCATAATAAAATTAAAAAATAATCTTTTTCTACCATTCAATTTCATGTTTTGCAAAATTGTTTATAAAAATTGTTTATAATATTGTTAAGTAACATCAAATAACAATATTTTTTGTTGAAGCAGCATTATTTTATTTAAATGAATCATAAAAGTAAAAAAAATGTAGTGTAAAAAATTTTTAAAATTATTTTTCAAAATTTGCATATTTTGGCGTCCATTTTTGAGGCGCCATTTTGAAATTTAAAAAAAATTGTTTTCGGCAGCATGTCTATTTGATAGTCCCAACATTTTGGTCGCGATATTTTGATGTTCTGGATTTTTCCAAGCCGATTTCAATAAATTAATCTGCTTTTAAAGAAAAAAAACACTAAAAAAACGGCTTTTTTTTGTTTAAACAATTATAACTTTTTATCATTAAGTCGAAATTGAAATTTTTTTTTCAGATTCTGAAAAAGGACACTCAAATCAATAAGAAAATCTTTGTCCCGTTTTTTTTTAAAACCGGAACTCGTAGAACGGGAAGCTCGAACTTGTACTAAAAAAACGGACATTTGGGACTAAATGGGTTAAGGTTGCCGCAAAAATTTAATTTTGTTTCCTCTGACTTTTTCCTGATTTCCAGACAAAATTTTGACTTTTTCCCTGACTCTAAAGTATACGCTCATTCTCTCTAAAAATGATTACATACTCAAAAGATGTTTTATTACATTTATTTACGAATTTCTTTAATTATAAATTTATTCGACAACATTTATTTTATTTCCAATAAAAATAAAAATTCCAATAAAATTGTATTAGAAATGATTGAAATTATGCGATAAGTTTTATTATTTATAAAAATAACTAAATGTTTACTTAATTTTTTAAAAATTTTTGAAAATTATTGAAATTTTGACAAGAATTTTATTACAATTTAAGATAATAATTGAATTTCTGAAAAAAATTTTATTATTTATAAAGATAATTAAAAATTTAACGAGAATTTAGGGTATGGTACTGGCAGCTATATGGGCAGTTCTACAAACGAAGGACGAAAATGAAGAAAATTTTGGCACAATATTTTTTTTACGTTCAGGTTTTAAAAAGTAGGTTAAATTCAAGTTAAAAGTATTATCAAAGTTACCTAAAAGTGGCCAGTCAAAAAAATAAAAATTTAAATTTTACATCTTAAGCACATGTGTATTCTGTCAGAAAGTGCCAGGAAACTGAGAACCAGGAAACTGAGAATTTGGTCATTTTTCGTCTAAAAAATTAAAAAACAAGGCTTAATAACAAAATTTGGAATACTGGTCAACAGAGAATAAGGTTCTACAACACCTAGAACAACAAAAGTATAAAAACATAAAATATTTTTTTTAAAAATGCGTGCCAGGAAACTGAGAATTTGTCTGACCAAATGCCCATTTCGATCACAAAGTACAAAATTTTAGGTAATTGAACTGCAAATTAAGTAAAATGCAAGTGATATCATATTTAGTTAACCTTTACTAAGCACTGTGAAAAATGTCGAATTAATCGGAATGAAAATTCTTAATATTTTTAACGTTTTTTATGATGCCAGGAAACTGAGAATTAATTTGATGAACAAAATTCAAGATAATATTTTTTAAATAAAATATCAAGTAATGTAACAATTATTTTAATCTTTGTAAAGTACAACTATTTGAAATTATTATCCAAGTGCAAATTTGTATTTAATCGCTTAAAAATAATATTTATATAATTTATTAGCTTTCATTTTCACATTGGGACATGCCAGGAAACTGAGAATTTAGCACTTGAATGCTTATTTTTTGCCAAAAATATTTTTTGAAAGCGGGTAACGTTTTGTGGCATAATAGTAATCATTAAGCACTACAGTTTCCATTGAAAGTAATTTTATTTTTTTCAAAATTAATGTAAAAAACAATCTTGGACATCATATATTCCATCGTTTGTAGAACTACCCATATACGTCAAGCCTATGTAGTACCATACGTTTTCCTAAAAAGTTTAACAGCTTTAAATTTTTAAATATGGTACTAAATTAGCACTAAATTAGTTCTAAATTCCTGTGGAAAAGATTTTTAAAAATTGTTATTTTTTAGGGTATGGTACTTGTAGCTATACGTCAAGCATATGTAGTACCATACGTTTTCCTAAAAAGTTTAACAGCTTTAAATTTTTAAATATGGTACTAAATTAGCACTAAATTAGTTCTAAAATCCTGTGAAAGAGTTTTTTAAAAATTCATATTTTTTAGGTTATGGTACTTGTAGCTATACGTCAAGCATATGTAGTACCATACGTTTTCCTAAAAAGTTTAACAGCTTTAAATTTTTATATATGGTACTAAATTAGCACTAAATTAGTTCTAAAATCCTGTGAAAGAGTTTTTTAAAAATTCATATTTTTTAGGTTATGGTACTTGTAGCTATACGTCAAGCATATGTAGTACCATACGTTTTCCTAAAAAGTTTAACAGCTTTAAATTTTTATATATGGTACTAAATTAGCACTAAATTAGTTCTAAAATCCTGTGAAAGAGTTTTTTAAAAATTCATATTTTTTAGGTTATGGTACTTGTAGCTATACGTCAAGCATATGTAGTACCATACGTTTTCCTAAAAAGTTTAACAGCTTTAAATTTTTATATATGGTACTAAATTAGCACTAAATTAGTTCTAAAATCCTGTGAAAGAGTTTTTTAAAAATTCATATTTTTTAGGTTATGGTACTTGTAGCTATACGTCAAGCATATGTAGTACCATACGTTTTCCTAAAAAGTTTAACAGCTTTAAATTTTTATATATGGTACTAAATTAGCACTAAATTAGTTCTAAAATCCTGTGAAAGAGTTTTTTAAAAATTCATATTTTTTAGGTTATGGTACTTGTAGCTATACGTCAAGCATATGTAGTACCATACGTTTTCTTAGGAAGTTTAACAGCTCTAAATTTTTATATATGGTACTAAATTAGCACTAAATTAGTTCTGAATTGCTATGAAAAAAATTTTGGAAAAATATGCTTTTTTATTTTCGTTAGGTAGTTTTTGAGGTTAAGGGTAGTTTTGGAAAAATGTTCATGTCATGAAATTCAAGATTTACAACTTTATCAATGAATTAAAAAATCGTACATATTTTCAGGCCCATTTATAACTATTGAGATAGATTATGCAGGTGGTTTTACAAAAACTAGATTATGCTATATACAACGCATAATAAAAGATCCAGTAAAAACAGCGAAGACATTAAAAAATGTCTGATGTAAATCCAATTTTAGATTATAAAAAACAATATATATTATTAATTTTATATAAAAAACGAAAAATACATATAGTATATTTTATAATAATTTTATCACTTTTAAAAAATATAGACATTTCGAGAAAAATAAGCCTTTTTATTTTCGTTAGATAGTTTTTAAAAATTTCTATTTAATGTATTTTCGTTTGGTAGTTTTTAAGGTTGAGGGTAGTTTTTGAAAAATTTTTCTTAATGCTATGTTAGAGCACTAAATTAGTTCTAAATTCCTATGAAAAGAATTTTGGAAATATGTGCCTTTTTAATTTCTGTAGATAGTTTTTGTGATAAAAGGTAGTTTTTGTGAATTACTTTTAATTTCTATTCTTAAGCACAAAATTATCTCTAAATTGCTCTGAAAAAATTTTTAAGAAATAATTCTGTCTTTATTTTCTAGTAGTTTTTGAGGTAAAAGGTAGTTTTGTGGAAAATTTTTCTTGTGCATTGTTTGAGCACTAAATTAGCTCAGGTTCAAATTAGTTTTTGGAAAATATCTTTCAGTACTAAGTTTGAAAACTTTATTAGCTTTAAAATCTTATCGAAATTTTTTTTTTAATTTGTTTCTTAATTTTTATTAGGTAGTTTTTGAGGTTAAGGGTAGTTTTAGTAAAATACTCCTTTTAATTCTATGTGAGAGCACTAAATTAGTTCTAAATTTCTATGAAAAAAATTTTGAAAATTTTTTTTTTTCGTTAGGTAGTTTTTGAGATTAAGGGTAGTTTTTGGAAAATTCTTTTTAATGCTATGTTAGAGCACTAAATTAGTTCTAAATTCCTGTGGAAAAGTTTTTTAAAAATTGTTATTTTTTAGGGTATGGTACTTGTAGCTATACGTCAAGCTGGCAGTACCATACGTTTTTTTAAAAAGTTTAGCAGCTCTAAATTTTTAAATATGGTACTAAATTAGCACTAAATTAGTTCTTAATTCTGGTATAGAAGAAAAATTTTTTTGTGAAAGTGGTACTTGTAGGTTTACCTACCTATGTGGGACATTCATCTGAAATATACTACACATATATATATATATATATATATATATATATATATATATATATATATATATATATATATATATATATATATATATATATATATATATATATATATATATTTGTATGTATACTCGAAAATAGAAATTCGAAGTCCGTATTTAGAGTTAATGAGCCTTCACTAAAGACACAGGGACTGTTAGCAAAAGTGCAATGTAGGTTGAGAGTTTTCAATAATATATTATACTATACACGTTATTTACACTATGATTTTCAATAATTTTCTTTTCGACTTGAAAGAATTTTTACAATGAATTAAATCATATTGTGAAAGACTGTATTTTACTTACTTTCTATCCCTCTTTATATTGTTGTTTTCAACTATGTAATTTGCCAAACAATTTTTTTTTATATATACACGCGTGTGTATACAAGAATCGAACGCATACGCAACTTTTCTGTTACGTCAAATTACGATTTTTTTTAATTTTTTAATTTTTAATTTAAATTTTTCTTGTTTTTTAATATGTAGAAAAATGATGCCACATATTATGAATAATCAAATGAACGGAATTTGTTTTCAATGAATATTTTTAAAAAACGCTATCTCCAATAAATTGCAAAAAATTAAATGTGACTATAAAATTTCGAAAGGTTATACAAATTTTTTAGACACTTCTCTTTCGAATTTGAATTCCATTGAAAAATAATTTGTTTGAATATTAAAAAAATTCTTAATTAAATGATCAATTTATTTTATTTTTCATTTTATTAAGCAGTAATTTTTTTTAGAAAATATTTTTATATTTTAAAAAATTAAAAATTTTAATTAATTTAAAATTTTAACTTTATTTTAGTAAAATTTTGAAAATATTTGAATAGGTATAGAAAATAATATTCGTTCATTTAAATGTTTAAAAACTTTAGAAAAATCAAGTGAATGAAATATATTTCTCGTTTTTCAATTTCAAAAATATTATTGGCATAATTATTGCGTTACATATAAAAAAAATAATTTAGAAATTTTCAAATTATTTAATTAAGGTTTTAAATTTTAGTTGCAGTCAATAATTTTTGAAAAAATCTACAGTAAATAAATATTTCGTTCATTCGAAATTTATAAATTTTTTTGGAGCATCATTTTTGAATGTTTAAAATTTTAGGAAAATAAAATAAATCATTTGGAAATTTTATTACGCGGTATATTTAAGAATTTATATTTTTTTTAATGTCCCTAGAGTTTCAAACGTTTAAAATGAACAATATTTTCACGTGCCTGAAGTTAGCACAATAATATTTTCATTATTGCTTTAAATTAAATTTTTTTTACAAAACATTGTTTTTTATTGATAAAAAATGAATTCTCAACTGAGTAAATATTTAAATTATATTATTTATCTAGCGAATATAATAATTTCTAGAAAATATTTGAACACAACAAAAGTTTTATTCATTTGAGTGTTTTGTAAAAAATATTTTTTATAAATAACGCATTAGTATTGTAATAAAATTTGAATTTTAAGAAAAAAAAAATAATTTTCGTTCACTTCAACGTTCAACATTTTTAATACATAATACGTTTAAGTAAACGAAAAAAATTTTCTATTGAAAGTAATTTAATTTAATTTTTTTTCATAAAAAATATTGTAATGTTTAACATTTATTTATTTAGAAATTATGTTATTGAAGTTCATATCGTTTATAACCAACAATTAATGGAGAAAAAATATTCTTCACACGAAAGACTATAAAATTGATTTTGAATGTTCAAATAAATTATATATTTTTTTAAAATTTGTATTTTCTATTACATTAATAAAATTTTATTATCAAATTAGTAAATTTTAGCAAATATTCAAATTTAGAGAGTAAGTTTATTATAATTTATAATTATAAATAAAATATTATATTAAATAAATAAATAAATTATAATTAATATTATAATAAATGAAAATTGTTCAATATTGACAAAAATTTAATCGATTTTCTTTTAAAATTTCATTTTTCTTCATGAAAATGGTAATTATTTTTAATATTATTTATAACAATCAATTTTTTTTTCAATTTACAAAATAATTTTTATAATAAAATACAATTTAAAGAAAGTAGCAAAAATATCGTCATTCGTTTGAACGTTCAAAACTTCAGGAATGTATAAATTTTTTCTGTTTACAATCCTTTTTTTCAATAATTGACAACTAAATGTGAAAAATTTTCTAATTACAAAAAACTTGTCCCAAAAAATATTTTATCTATTAACTCGTTGATTATAAACGTTGTGAACTTCATCCATGCTAAAAATTCGTATATTTTCATTTTTTAAATTATATTAAAAACAATACTTTGTAATAAAATTCAAATTCAAAGAAGTAACAATATTTTTGTTCATTTAAACGAACTGTAGGTCACTACAGTTCTTTTTATTCAAATACAGAAAAAAGTTGTCTGTGACTTGAAAAAAATTGCCATATTCGAGTTACTTGACACAAAAATAATTCACAATATTTTCTCCAATAAATATTCATGAAAAATACAAGATTTTGCCTCAGTAATCTAATACAACAATCTTTTAAGGCATGAAGAGGATGATATTTATGTAAGTCGGAAATTTGATCCAGTCTTTATAAAAGTGAGCTTCGTTGAAAAGAGAGGCAATTTGTTTTTTCGATTTTTTTTGTTTCTAAAAATACAGATTTTATATCTAGAAAAAAATTCAAAAAAAAACCCGAAGGTATTGTAATTAACACTTCATGGTATGTAGAAAAGTTTAGAATTTCTAGAAACGTGAAGAACATGTGTGTGTGTGTGCACATGTTTGTTTACATCACCAACACAATGGTTGTAATAAAAATTTTTCCCTAAAACTACATATCGTAAAACTAGAAAGAGAATATCGATCTCAAAGTTTTTGTTTTCGATAAAAATAAAAGGAAAAAAGTACATAATATTTCGTGTCATTTGACAATTACCTTTTCGGCTAGACTTGAAATTCCAGCTTGCACCTTGACACTTTTTTCCTCAGGGTTGTCATTGGTGTAAGTGAGGCATGTCGAATAAATTCCAAAACAGAACCAGGAACTCTCTCTTCCTTGATTCGCACGAATTCGTGGTGTTTCGCCACGTACCGTTGGTTTGCACACCGCGCCTTCTTAGAGGCGTCCACCACCTATTGTCAGGTCAACACAAATAATCGTCACACTTTTTTTTTTTATTGGGAAAATTGAAATTAATTTTTCTTGACCAGTTGTTTTTCCTAAGCAGGGGGGGGGGGGATTATATTTTCACAAACACTTAAATAATGAATAATTTTTCACGTAAGAACTTTTCTCTTTTAAATAATAATAAACACATACATGCACACACACGTTAATGTTTACACTTGGCACTGTTTAAACTTCTTGGCTCATCTCATTGAATGCAGCTGTCTTTTTCTATCTTTCCTACTCTATAAGCTTTATACAAGTCGTGTAGTGATCACTGTTTCTCGTCCGGAGGCCGCTGGCCCCGCTTCCTCGGTCGCCCACCCTCTTACCGGATCTCCCTTCTGTGTCTCCTTCCGTCTCGATTTCAGCAGTTTAGACTACAGTCGACTACTTGTGTTTCGAAGACTTTTTTTTTATTGTGAATAATTTTTTAATCTCTATTTTCTTCGTTTCTTTTTTTTTGCAATCTGTGGAAATTTAGAAAAGCACACACTACACAAAACCTTGTTATTCGAGTTTCTTATTCCTTCAGGTGAAACTCGTTTTCCTTGGTTTCGTCGTCGTCCTGAGGTCAAATCGCGCACTTCACTGATGTAATTGTTTCACATCAACACAAATGATCCTATATTTTGTGTTTGTCAACGTAAATTGTTTTTCTAGATTATTAAACAAGGATCATTATATGGATTACACGACGAAACTCACTAGTACGGTTTACAATGACGGTTGACGGCACGAAACTATAAAATTTTGACGCGAACTGTCGCGACTTGGCGATTGCAGTGCCTCTTGCAGTGAAGGACTGTACTTCCTGATGGCGGCGGGAAAATTTGAAAAAAAGTTACTAATAGATTTTTATTTTTTTAGCTTAATTAATAATAATAGTAATAATAATAAAAAATATTATTAAAATAAATAATATTATTAATAACTAATAATAATAATGATAAAAATAATAATAATTATAATTTATTATTATTTTTATAAAAATTATTTTTATTATTATTATTAATATATGTATAATTAATTTATAATTAATACAATAATTGCTTAATAATTAAGCAACTGTAAAAAATTGGAAAAATTCAATTGTTAACTTTTGAAATAAAAAATTAAAAAATAAATAAAAAATTTTGGAAAATAAAAAATTGAACAAAAAAATTTTCTTTTTACGAAGAAAAAAATCTTTACAAGTTCTATAATTTTTATGAAGGTATTATAATGAAAGAAAAATGAAATTAATTATTATAATTATTAAAATACTTTTTATTTTTGAAAAATACTCTAAAAATATTCCAAAAAAGTGATATTTACGGTAAAAAAAATATTTATTTAATAAAATATTGTAAAAGATAATTAAAAGTATTTATTTTAATTATTAAAAAATTATTAGGTATTTTGTTTTTTGTGTTTCAATTCAATAGTATTGTTGGTTAGGAAGAGAACTTCTTTTCTTCAGTTCAATAAATTTAATAAAATAAAATAAAATTGTAATACTAATTTTAATTATAATAATTAATATAATAATAATTATTATTACTATGATAATTATAATAATAAAAATAGCAATAATTTTAATTAAATTCCTTATCCAGTGAAAATTTGAGACAGAATTCTCTGATTCCTATCGTCGATAAGTGTTGAAGGGAAAAAAAAGTTCCTTTCTCTTCGCAAAGATGACGCTATAGGTTTATTTTAAATTGAACAGCCGGGAAAACAATAAATTTATTAAAACCAACTTTTGAAATATTTCAAGAGATTGACTCATTTTAAAAGAGCGTGTTTCCTGATTTCAAGGAAATGTTAAATCATTTTTATAGATTCAACAAATAGATGTATATTCTCGAAAAATTGACGTGAATATTTTGAATGAATTGTCAAATATTAATAGAAATTCTTTCGATTTTTTATTTTATGACAAAAAAACCACACATTCTTTTTGGTGTATTAATGAATAATTTTTCAATTTTTGTAAACAATTTTTAAGCAATAAATTAATTAAAAATTGTTTTCTTAAATAAAAATATGATATTTTAATTTTTTGGTCTAATAAACAATAAGAAATGGGAATAATAAATTAGGAAATAAAAATAAGAAATTTGAATATAAAATAATAATAAGAAATTGAAATAATTAATAAATTGTTAAAAATAACTATTTAAAAATTTCAGTAAAATTTTTACTGATTTCTGCTTCAGCAATTAGTAAAAAAAATTGTTAAGAATATAACTAATTATTAATATAAAATAACTAATTATTATTAAATAAATAACTAATTACTAGTTGCAAAAAACTAGTGAATAGTTAATAAATAATTACGAAAATGTAGTCAAGTTTTACTAATTAAATTAAAAATTAAAAAAAAAATTTTTTTAATTAAAAATTAAATTTATTAAATTAAAATTTTAGTTATTTTGACGTAACAATGAATTTTTAACTAATAATTTGTTATTAACTATTTTATTTGTAAAATTTTACTGGCAAATTATTTATTTTTAGCTAATTCAAATTGTAAGATTAGGTTTAATATAATTTATAATTTTAATTTTATGTAATAAATTTTTATATTGTTATAATTAGTATTATAATAAATAAATAAATAAATAAATAAATAAGAAATAAAAATAAACATTTTAAAATTCATCAATTCAGAAAAAATTGAATATATTTCAATAATTTTTAGTCTATTTTTATTTTTAAAATTTATTTTTAAATAAATTAAATTGAAAATTATTAAATGTAAATAACAGTGAATAAAATTATTTATAAAAAATTAAATTATTTTTTAAATAAAAAATTTACTTTTTAAATTTAAATTAGTGGAAAATGACTAAAAAAGTAAAACTAGTTCTTAAAATTGTGAATTGGAAGCTAAATTTTCACAAATTAAAATTTAGTGAGTAAATTAAATTGAATTTTGTTTAAAATTTAACGTTTTTGTATAAAAAAGTTAATTATTTGTAATACACTAAAAATATTTAATTTATTGAAATAAATTTTTGTCTTTGTCTATTATTATATATTTGTTTGAATAAAATAATTTTTACTCAAATTAATTAGTATTCGCTTCTATAATATTGAAATTATTGGTTCAAATATACAATTTATTTGATTTAATTAATAGAAATTATTTTATTCAAGTAAATGTTTATTTAATAATAGACAAAAAAAAAATAGAGTTTTTAATTCAAAGAATTCAAAGAAATTTTTTTTTAAACAAATTAATTGTTTTTGAATCAAATAAAATTTCTTTAAGTCTTCGAAGACTTAAAGAAATTTTATTTGATTCAAAAACAATTAATTTATTTAAAAAAAACAAGTCAATATAAATGATTTATTCAAATCAACAAAAATTTTTTCCTGGAAGTAGTAAAGAATATATTTAATATAATTTTGGTTAATAATATTATAATTATAATAAAAAAATAAAATAATAGAAAAAATTAAATAATTATAAATATTATAAATAAAATCAAAATTTAAAAAAATTTTTTGTAATTAAAAAAAATTTTTAAAAATGAAAAAAGAAGCAAATAATTAAGTAAATTAAAAATATTGGAATGTTAGAAATTATTACGTCAAATAACAACATTATAATAAATAATTATAATAACAATAAATAATAAATGTTATCACTCTAAACTTTTGACCTAAAAATATGAAGAAAGCGGTGTTGTAAATATGAAAACAAAGTGTATAGTTATATTTAAAATAATATCGCTGACCTAAATAAAGAAATGCAGTTTCTCATCACAAGAGATTAAAAATTGGAAAATTATTTTTTCTAAATAGAAAAAAGTGATTGTTTAAATTAGAAAAATTTGTTTAAAAAAAGAAACCAAGAATGGAAAAAATATTTTTAAGATTAATATATCAAAAAAAAAAAAAAAAAAAAATTTCTTTTTTTCTCACTTACCTTGTAAGAAAAAATCCAAAATCGTATAAGTTTCTTTGGAAAATGTTATAAACACATGTTGAACTGGCGCACTCATTTCTTTTGTGGCTGGGCCTCACCGAAGAAGAAGAAGAAGAAGAAGATGATGGAGAAGAAGTAGAAGAACATACGAAGCAGTAGTAGAAGACGAAAACGTCGTCAAACGACGACGACGTCGCGGGGTAAATCGGCCAAGCCGGCTCGACGCCAAAATCAGCTCAGTTGCTTTCCGGTCGGTTTTATAAATACTGCAGACAGTAAGAGAGTGCACCGAACACTATGTCGACGTGAAAACTCGGTATAATTTTCTCTTCAGGATATTATAATTGTTTTAGAACAAAAAAAAAAGACCGTTTTGTTTTTGTATTAATTTCTATAATTAATTTTGCCCACAAAAAAAAGGAATTCAATTTTTGTGGCAAAAATTTACTATTTTTTTCTCTCCCTTGACACGATCATTATAGTTATCCAATAATATGTCATCCACGTCGAAATGTGTATTTCTGTGCGTTGAGAAAGCATGGATAATAAATGTAAGTTCCAAAATAGATGCATTTTAAAAGATTTGATTTTTAGACTATAAAGTTTCTATATTGAATATAATAATTTGTGTGAAAGAAAATTTTTTTATTTACGATTTATATAAAAGTTTAGTATTTTTTTTATATAATCCTCATTATGCGCAACTATTTTATACAATAGGTTTTAACAATAGTTATACAAAAGGTCACCAAAGAGTTTTACAAGTAGAGTAAAACGGCCTTTTTTTGTAAAGTATTCTTTATTTTAAATAATTAAATTTTTTAAAATAATAATTATATTATCGTTAAATATATTCGATTTTGTATTTTCTAAATCTGCTGTCTGAATTTGTAAAAATTTATTTTATATTATTTGATAACTATTTGAATTAGTAAAAAGTCATCCATTAATTCAATTTAGTAAAAATTTTCGCTGATACTTAGAGGCGGTTGTTACGCAACCTGAAAACCTGGAAAACCTGGAAACCTGGAAATGTCAGGGAATTTTTATAAACTTTGAAAAAACCTTGAAAAGTCAGGGAATTTTGATCGAAATCCTGGAAAATTGTTTATTTTTCTACTAGTTTGTGTTTATTCTTGAAATCTAATTTCACTTAAATATTTCAAAATTAATTCGATTATAAAAAAATTGCGTTTACAATTTTCATAAGTAGATGAACTTTTCAAAAGATTTTAATTTCAAATTTTGTAAAATTTCAATTTTAAATGAATTTTATTAAAAATATCAAAAAAAACTTAGATTTAAAAAAAAATTGTAAAAACTAAAATTCTTTTGTAATTAGTTAAATTTTAATTAATAAATATTTTAAGTAGTTTTTAAAATAATGGATTTATAGAAAAAATTTAGTTAAAAACAACTAAACCAAATTGAATTTTAAAGCAATTATAAATGATTGCAGAAATTCAATTATTTTCAAAAATTTTAATAAAATTCTTGACAAAATTTTTAATATTTTTAAAAACTTTCTTCAATTCAATGATTTTTAATATATCTACTACCTACTTTAATAAAAATTCCTAAAAGAATTCAATTAGTTAATAAAAAAACTTTTGCTAAAATTTATTTATAAGAATTTAAGTATTATTTTTTCAAAAATTTTAATGCAATTCTTTGCATAACAATTCAATACTTTTCAAAATAATTTTTAATAAAATTCTTTGCAGAAATCCAATTATGTTTAAAAATTTTCAAAAATTCTCGTCAAAATTTCAATTATATCTTTATAAATAATAAAATTTTTCACCGAAATTCAATTATTTTCAAAACTTTTAATATAATTCTTGGCAGAAATTCAATTATTTTCAAAAGTGTAGTAAAATTTTTTCTTAAAAATTCAATTATTTTCGAAAATTTTAATAAAATTTTTGGCAAAATTTTAATTATTTTTAAAAACTTTCCTCAATTCAATGATTTTTAATATCTACTACTTTAATAAGAATTCCTAAAGGATTTTAATTAGTTAAAAACAATTTTAATAAAATTCTACAAAAACATTTTATTATTTTCATAAATTATACAAATTTCACATGAATTCAATTATTTACAAATTATTTTCATAAATTATTAATTAATTATTTTTATAAATAATAACATTCTATACAGGGAATCAATTATTTTCATAAATAATAAATCTCAATGCTGAATTTCAATTATATTGAATAAACAATTTTAATGGAATTCCTCGAAAAATGTAATTATTCTTAAAAATTTTATTAAAATTTATCAAAGAAATTGAATTATTTTAAAAACCTTTGCTACAATTTATTTATTAGAATTTAAGTATTATTTTCAATAAATTTTCAATTAAATTTCTTTAAAGAAAAAAAATAATTTTCAAAAATTTTAATGCAATTCTTTGCGTAACAATTCAATATTTTTCAAAATAATTTTAATAAAATTCTTCGCAGAAATCTATAATTCAGTTTAAAAACTTTAAAATATTCTCGTCAAAATTTCAATTATCTTTATAAAGATTTTTCTTTTTTTCCGAAATCCAATTATTTTCAAAACTTTTATAATAAAATTCTTGGCAGAATTTCAATTACTTTTTAATACAATTTTCATCAAATTTCTCGAAAAATGCAATTATTATTCTTAAAAATTTTATTAAAATTTGTCAAGAGAATTCAATTATTTGAAAATTTGTTGATAAAATTCTTTATGAAAATTCAATTTTAAGAAACATTCAATTGTTTAATAAAATATTTATTTTTATGGTTAAAAATAATTGAATTCTCGTAGAATTTTCTAATAAATATTTATTTAAAAATGAATTTCAAATTAAAATCTTTGAAAATTTGAACTTTTCATACTTTTAAATAAGAATTCTATAGAATTAATTTTTCTCAATAAGTATAATGGAATTTTTTTTTTAATTATTTGAAGTTTTTAATTTCTAACACATTTAATTAAAGAATGTCAGAAGAATCGAAATATCGTAAAATTAAATTATAATTATAAACAAAAGAATTTAAAAATTCACAAAGAATAAACAATAAAGTTTTCAAAATTAAAAAAAAATTATAAAGAAGAATTTTAGTTGAAAATTCTAGAAATGAATAATCGTAATGATGAAAATAATTTTTGAAAAATTTACAGTAACAAAGCAGCAAGTTTTAATTATTATATGTTATTGAATTTTAAATTTTTGAATATTTTAATTTCTATAAAAAAAATGATTAAATATTTATTTAAAAATGAAGTTATTGATATTTTTGAATAGTTTTCGTTTTAAAAACCTGGAAAAATTTTTCTTTTTCAACGTGGAAAACCTGGAAAAGTCAGGAAATTTGAAAAGAGCAAAAGCGAAAAATAAAATCCCTTGATTTTATAAAATTTAGAGAGTAAATTAATCAGTATTTACTAATTTAATAGAAATTATGTAATATATTTAATTCATTAATGATAAGTTCATTAAATTACTCATTCAATGAAGTTTAGTTAATTTTAATTATTCTTGACTAATTTTTAGTCAAAATACTACTAATTTGGTAATAATGAATTTGTTTGAGAATACTAATTCATTAAAACGTTAATAACTAGAATAGTAATCTTGAAAAATAAATTAGCAGTCTTCTACTTTCTAATTTGTAGTTTTTCACTAAAAGAATTAGCAAAAATGCAGCTATAATTGTTTTTTTTTTTTTACTGTAAAAGCTAATTATTAGCTAATTTTCAGCATTGTTTGCTATGTGCTAAAAAATAGCTGTTCCTTATAAATATCAAACAAATTTTTTACCCATTTAATTTTTTTAAAAGCATTTTTTTCTCCATGCAATATTCGAAAAGTTAATTCCACATAAAGTTATTTTTTAATAATTTAAAATTGATTTCTTTTTCTCCGAAAATCACAGATGTTTGAAAATTATAAATTTCTTCAAATTAGGTCATTATACATACATTGTATACGTAGAATATAAAATTATTAATAACATGAATTTATTAAATTACATAGGAGTGGTTTCTGCGAGCGGAAATGAGTTATTCAATAAAGGGAAAGTTATAAATGAAGAGTGGTATAGATTTTTAAGAGTTAATTAAATGAGGATTGTTTTTTGAAGAGATTTTGCATATAATTATATTATTAAATTTTCTAAAAAAAATAATGAGGGAAATTAAAAAAAAATTCGTTCGATTAGCTGCACTCTCGTTATAAATTTCTCAATAATGCTTTTAGAAGATTTGAAATGCCAAGGCGCCACTTTTATATTATCTTTGCAGTATTGTTTTTGCAGTAATTGGCAACCAAAGACTCTACACTTATGCAACTGAATATAACATCGCAAGAAACACTCCTCATCAAAAAATTTATTTATTTTTTCAATATTCTCCCTCAAGTTCCCTCTAAAGTGCAATAAACTGAATATTTTTCTTTTATTGAATTAAAAAGAACAAAAAATATGATCTTTTATTCGCGGTAGTAAAAATTAAAAAAAACAATAATTTTTATTTTTACATTTATAAAAATTTTATTCTCGTTCTCTCTAAATTTAAATTAAGTATTATTTTTATTATTGTTATTATTATAATATTTTTATTATTATTATTATGAATATTATTATTATTTTCATATTTATTTTGTTATATTTATTAATTTATTATACATTAATAATTTTCTAGTATATTAAATAAATTGTCAAATAATTATTACGGTAATAATAATTTTTTCTCATTTCTCCCTCCAAAAAAAAGGTGGAATGAATCAACACGAACTGAAGAATAAATCAGAAGAAATAATGCGGCCAAAAAAAATGGATGCTTCTCGTGAGAAAAATATCAATGGACTCGAATTAATTGGGAATTGTGCAATTATTTGGAATACAACATAAAATAATAATACATAAACATAATACATGAAAAATTTGAAAATATACTTTTTGTGTAATATATAATTAAATAATTTTTCTATTATTAATTTTTTTCTTCTAATTTACTTTAATTTAAAATTTTAACTACATTTTTATAATAAATGGAAAAATTATTATTATTTCTCGAATAAGGAGAAATTGTTTATGAAAATTAAATTATATTTGGGCAAGGCGCCAAAATTGCTGTATATCGACGAAACCACATAAACCAACACACCTGGTGCGGATTCGTCACAATGAAATTTGACGCACGCAGCTCAAACTAAGTATCAGGATGTAGTGCCTCGTGAATTACAGCACTCGAGTGTAAAATTACGTTGATTCAGAAAGCGGAAGTGCAAGTGTAGTGGAAAAGTATAAGGATGAGTCTGACCAAGAAGGCCATAGGGGGATCCATTCACAGGATACGAGAATTTGAATTGGAAAAGGTAATGCAATAAGAGAGGGTGGTAAAAAAAAATTTACTTTTTTTTTTTTATTTTAAATTATCAAATTATAAGTAAATTTTCTTTTCATTTGTTTAATTGTTAAACTAGCAAACAAATTCGCGCTTTAATGCGCGCGGCTAACTTCTTATATACTTTTTTTAAAAATAAAATTAGCAATTTTAAAAAAAGTACAATTAAAAAATTTTTAATTCAAATTTTTTTTTTCATAAAAATAAAATTTTTTGTTAACTTTACATAGATTGTTACATTATATTATTATAGTAACAGTTCGCGCGCTTAAGCGCACGGCTAACTTCTTGCTGCTTTTCTTTTTTTTTTTAAATTAGCAATTTTAAAAATAATAAAATTAAAAAATTTTTAATTCAAATTTTTTCATAAAAATAAAATTTTTTGTTAACTTTAAATAGATTGTAGATTAAATTACTATAGTAACAATTCCCGCGCTAAAGCGCGTGACTACCTTCTTGCTGCTTTTTTTAAAAATAAAATTAGAAATTTAAAAATTATATAATTAAAAAATTTTCTAATTTAAATTTTTATTGTAAACACTAAAAAAATTCAATTTTGGAGAAATTACAAATAATTGCAGAAATTCAGTTATTTAAAAAAAAAAATTCTTCTTATAAAATTCAACTATGTTCAAAATTTGAAAAAAATTCCAATTATCTTTATAAATAACAAAATTCTTCTCCAAAGTTCAATTATTTTCATAAATGTCAAACAAATTCTTGTCCTAATTTCAATTATTTTCAAAAAAATTTCTAATTTCAATAATTTTCAATAAAAATTTTTTCAATTTTATTTTAATAAAATTTCCCAAAAAGAATTCAATTATTTAAAAAAAAATTTAATAAAATTGTATGTAAACATTTAATTATTTTTATAAATAATAATTTTTTTTTCAAGGAATTCAATTATTTTCATAAAAAATAATTTTAAATTCTAGAAAATAATAATTAAATTAAAATGATGAAAATAATTTTGATAAAGTTACAGTAACAATTTTCTTAGAATATAAAATAATAATTTTATCTCTCGGTCATCTTTAATTAATTATAAAACATGAAGAAATCGATCACTCCGAGTCTTCGACTCGGAGCAATCGATATCTTCATATTTTATAAAAATACTTTTATAATTTGTTTAATTTAAAAAAGGTTTGAATTGAATGGAAAATCCTGTTATAAAAATAAGATTAAAAATAGAAATTGTGCAAATTTTTTTCTTCTTTTTCTAAAAGAAAATAATAATTTTGTTAAAAAAATTGTGATTCATAAAGAAAAATAATGTAAAATAAAAAAATTTTCTATTTCTTAATCACAGTTGTTTAACAATTTTCTAATTTTGTTTAGAAGTAAGGAACAAAAATCTGCATAATTTTAATTTGACAAAACATAAAATATAATATTTAAGAAAATTTTAGTCTTTTAATGAAAAGAAGTGAAAAAAATTCTGATCATTTCTATTTGTCATTACAATTTTGAATTAATAGTAAAATAAAAGTAAATTATTACAATTACAATTATTACTTATAAATTGATGAATAATTTTATTAATGAATAATTTTACTTAAACATTTCAATATTACTTGACTTTTAAAAGAATTGAGTTTACAATTTTCATAAATATAGATGAATTTCAAAAGGCTTTTATTTGAAATTTGATAAAATTTTAATTTTTTAATGAATTTAATAAGAAACTTTAAAAAACTTAGATTTTTGCAAAATGTTAATAATTCAAATTCCTCTTGAAATTAGTTAAATTTGGCAATATATATTTAATTAATTATTAAAAATAATAGATTTATAAAAAAAAAATTTTTGTTAAAAACATTTGAAAACATTTGAATTTGGAGAAGTTACAAATGTTTGCAAAAATTCAATTATTTTCAAAAGTAATAAAATACTTTTTACAAAAGTTCAATTATGTTCAAAAACTTTTATAAATTCTTGTTAAAATATCAATTATCTTTATAAATAATAAAATTCTTGGCGAAATTTCAATTATTCCAAAAATTTCCATCAAATCAATGATTTTCAATATATCTACTGTTTGAATTTGAATAAAATTTTCCAAAAGAATTCAAAAATATTAAAAAAAAAAAAAAATTTCCAAAGAATTCAATTATTTTTTCTATAAGTAATATTTATAATATTCGCAGAATTTCAATTATTTTTAATAAAATTTTAAATTTTAATCGAATTCTTCGAAAAATGTAATTATTCTTAAAAATTTGATTAAAATTCGTCAAAAGAATTCAATTATTTAAAAATTTGTTGATAAAAATTCTTTATAAGAATTAAATTTTGAAAAACATTCAATTATTAAATAAATTATTTACTTTTGTATTCAAATAACTGAATAATTTTGAAAAGGTTTCAAATTAAAATATTTGAAAAATTGAATTTTTTTTATAACTGGCAATTTTGAGAAATTAATTTTTTTCAAAAAGTTTAATTTTTTTAAAATAATTTGAAGTTACATGGAAATTTTTTCAACTATGGTAATTTTTCGAAATTCTCAGAATATTTCCCATATTTTAATAAAGAAGTTTTTCTAAACGTTTAAGAGAATTTTTCCAAAACTTTTGTAATTTTTTCTACCCACTATTTCATGAGAATGTTTCTAAATTTATAGGAAGTTTTCGATAATCTTTTTGGAAAAATTCCCTTATCTATGTTAGTAAATTTTTTCTAAATAATTAGTGTAATTTGCTTCCTATAAATTTTGTTGGGAAAATTTTCAAAATTTGTCTTACAATGCATTTAATTAAAGAATTTCTGATGAGTAATCGCAATTTCGTAATATTGAATTTTAAACAAATGTACATATTTGAAAATTCACAAAGAATTTTTTAAAAAATTATTAAAAATAGTTGATTTAGAGATGAATTTTAGTGAAAAATTCTAGAAAATAATTGAATTGAATTGAAACGATGAAAATAATTTTTAAGAAGTTACAGTAACAATATTCTTAGGTAATAATGATAAAACTTTTATAAGTTCTTTAATTTCAAAAAGGTTTGAATTTGAAATTTTTAAAAATCTTAATTCCTGTAAAAAAATAATATTAATTAAATATTTATTTAAAAAAGAAGTTATTGATGCTTTCGAATAATTTTACAATTAAAGAAATTCATGTTTTTTTTTGAGCAATTGTTTTTTTAGTAACAATTTTTTTGTAACAAAAATAACAAGTTTCTTGAAAATCTAAGTGAATGAAAATTAAATGAATTTAATTGTAAAAAATTTCTTTTTTAAAAACGTTGCGGAGTTCATTTTTAAAATATTAATTCTTGATGATAATTTAGTTAAAAATGATTAATTAGCTACATTTGTTTCTTTTTTGTGTTTATGCGTGAAAATAACAAAAATAACTGTTTCAATTATTCAAATTTTGACTGTTCTTTTTCACTTATTTTTCTCGTATAAATATTACCTAGTTATTTTTAACTAACGATTAATTGTTTTAAATGAAATATTACATATTTTTTTACTATCGTTTTTTTTCATTTATATTAATAATATAATCATTACTTTTTTTAAAATAAAAATTAGGTATTTCTTTAACGGTAAATTATTTTTTTAACAAATATTAACTATTTTTTATTATCGATTCTTTGTTTTTTTTTTTTTACTTAAAATTAGTTTTGCTTCCTTATACCTAATAGAGGAAGTATTGTTACCTACTACAAATTATTGTTCAATAAATTTTTACTATTTTTTACTATCGATTAATTATTTTTTTTTACTAAAAATTTTTTATTGTCACTAACGGTTTATTAAATTTCTAATAAATATTATTTATTTTTTTGCTAACGGTTAAAAATGTTTTAATAAAAATTCCTTATTTTTCACGAATGATGAATTATTTTCTTTAATGAAAATTAGTTATTTTTTTAATGATAATTAACATCTTTTACAAAAAGATAGTTTGTATTATTAGTTTTTTTTCAAAATAATAATTAATTAATTTTATTAATTTCATCAAGAAATTTTTTTTTTATTCGGGAAAATTTCAATTTTATTATTTATACCTACTTGTAGTTTTTTTTAGTATTCTCCACTTCTCGTTATTTCTTATCGATTTCGTTTTAATGTTATATTTTCATTTTTATAAATCTCTATAAGATTAAAAATTGTAGAAATAAATATTATTTATGTATCTTTTAGAAAAAGAGGTCGAGTTGCTTTTTTTTATGAAAATAATAAAAAATAAAAAGCATTAAAGTGGAAGTAAATTGTGTTTTTATTTTTTTATTATTTTTTTTTCTTGTAAAATCAATAAAAAAAAGTACTATTTTCTCTGCTTTTACAACCTCGTTCCGATATAATATCGACGTTACTAAACTTTATTAGTTCATTACTAATAAGTACCATCTTCACAAAATATTTATTTCCTGTATACTTTATAGTATCTTTATTGCGAAAATTGTAAAACTGTTTTTTGGATACATTTGAAATCGTGTTTTTAAATTTTTTTAATTTTTGTTATATTTAGAAATGAATTATTAATTATTTTTTATTTTTGCTGGTACATTTATTATTAGAAAACAAATTTTTTATTTATTTAGAAATTACCGGACAAGCTGTATTTTTTTAAAAATAAAAATAAAAATAAAAAAATAAAAAATAAAAATTTTTCAAAATATAAATAATTAAAAAAATTGAAATTTTGAAAAAAAGAAGAAATATTTTACATAATTGTAAAATATGAAAAGTTCAAATTGAATGATTTTTATTTTCGGAATTATAAAAACAGAACATAAATGATAGATTATTAAATTACAAAGTGACATACACATAAATGTTTTATTTTGTTTAGCCATTCTGACAAAGATCGTCTTCGTTTCAATAAAAAATATTTTTCCGTCTGCGGGAAACTATAATAATAATAATAAGAGGTAAACGTCCGCTCCACATGGCTTTTCATGGACAGTCGCCAATTTTTATTGAACATATATATATATATATATGTATATACATATAAATTAATGGTGATTGTAACGCAAACAAAAATTGATTATCATTTCAAAATTTTATACACTACGAAATAGTCAATAAAAATTTTATACAACATCTATTTTAACGTTATGGTATATTTAATACTGTATTAAATATTAATTCCTCTATGTTTATAGAAATTTATTATATAACTAATGTGTAATTAATTATTTTTAATAAAAAGGCTTAAATAATAAATTATTGGTTCAAATAAAAATTTATTTGATTTAAATAAAAATTATTTGATTCAAGTAAATATTTATTTGATAACAGACAAGTAATCGGTTATTTGAAGCATAAATAATTTTTTTCAGTATATAATAAAATTACAAATAAAGTAATAATAATAAATAATATAATTATATAATAATATTTCTTTATGTTATAATTTTTTTCTACATTCAGAAAAAAATTTTATTCAAATCAAATATATAATTTATTTGAGTCAAATAAAATAAAAATAAAAGAAAACACTTATATATATATATATTTTTTACTGGAAAAAATTAAATACTAATTTTTTTAAAAATGAATAATTTCAGGAGCAATAATGTGAGGGAGAAAATAATATAAAAAAGTAAAAAAAGATAAAATTTTGACACCTTTTTTTCATCATTGTTCCCTAATGACATCTAAATTTTCTGTGTTACATTAAAAAAGTGTGACAATTTATATATAGGTATAGTGATGGGAATATAAGTTCGCGTTGAAATGCACTCAGCTAGTTTCCAGAGAACAAACCCGAAATAGTATGCGATACGTGTATAACATTTATACATTTGCGAAGAACGCGCTTGCAATCTCATCGTTTTTCCTGGCATTAAACCAGCATTCTTCAATGGCTGTTGAAATATTCAGACAATGCGTTATAGATTATGGAATCCATTTTCTTCTACTTTTTCATTTTTAATTGTTAACAATTTTCAAGAGAGAAAAAAAAATTCTCTACCGCAAAAGCCACTTTTTATTTTGTACTCTTTTTATGATTTATAAATCACAAAAAAGTTTGAATATAAAATCATTTATTAAATATAATTAAAATATAGACAATTTATTTATTTCAATTTTTTATTATTCATTCTTTCATTAATTAATTATTATTAATACAATTTATTTTTATAAATTTATGTAAAAGCTAATTTTAATTTTACACTTTACTTTCAAGTGCGAAATCATTATTGAAACATTAAAATTTAGATCATTTATTTTTTTGTTTATCAGCTAATTTTTATTTGTCGTAATATTAATAAAGTACCTAAAATGAAGAATATAATTTTTATATTTAATTATTTGAAAAAATTTTTATTTTTTGCAATAAAAATAATTCAGGAAGATTTTTTTTTTTTTTGAAAAAAGTTCTTTTAATGCCTGTCTTGAAAATATAATTAAATCTTGCGGGGAAATTTTTTAATCTCTCTTATTAGCCATATAGTGCAAAGAGGGTTCTATTTATAAGGACCATAACTTGAATAGTTTTGCTACAGCTCTTGCCATTAAAATCTCAATCCAATGTATAAAACATTCACAAACTCCCGAAGCATCTTAAAACTTATCACTCCTTAAAAATCTTATATATAATTTATTATGCTTTTAAAAAAGTTTATCCTCTCAGTGAAACTTTAATATGAATTGATTTATTTTCATTTCTATTTTAATTACATTAACCGCAATCATGTCATCGGAAAATAAAAAATAAAACTATTTGCAATTAATTTTTTTTTGTATTAATAACTAAATTATATAAATAGGTAAATAAATTATATTTGAGATGTTAGAAATTTAAAAATAAAATGTATATTTGGAGTTTTTCTAGGACTTTTTAGAATTTATTTATTTATAATTTATTTTTATTATTATTATCAACGAGCAACTTCTTACTGACTTTTTTAAAAATAAAATTAGCAATTTTAAAAATATGTAATAATTTGTAATTTTTTATTTAAAAATTTTTTAATTTAAATTTTTATTGAAAACACTAAAAAAAATTCAATTTTGGAGAAATTACAAATAATTGCAGAAATTCAATTATTTTCAAGAAAAATAATATTCTTTTTATAAAATTCAACTATGTTTAAAATTTGAAAAAAATTCTTGTTAAAATCCCAATTAATTTTATAAATAACAAAATTCTTCTGCAAAGTTCAATTATTTTCATAAATTTCAAAAAAAAATTCTTTGTTCTAATATCAATTATTTTAAAAATTTTTTCCAATTTCAATGATTTTCAAATTTTGAAAAAATTACAAATAATTATCTTTCAAATTTAAAAAAAAACTTCTCGTCAAAATCCTAATTATCTTTATAAATAACAAAATTCTTTAACAAAGTTCAATTATTTTCAAATAAATTTTAAATTCCCAAAATAGTACGCAAACATTTAATTATTTTCATAAATAATAAAAATTTCTCAGGAAATCAATTATTTACAAATTTTTTTTATAAAGTTCTTCGCAAAAATTTAATTATTTTTATAAATAATAAAATTTTTTCAATTATTTTTATAAAAAATAATTTATAATTGTAGAAAATAATAATTGATTTGAAATGATGAAAATAATTTTGAAAAAGTTACTGTAATAATATTCTTATAATATAAAAAAAAAAGATTTTATCACTCGGTCATCTTTAATAATTAATAAAACATGAAGAAATCGATCACTCCGAGTCTTCGACTCGGAGCAATCGCTATCTTCATGTTTTATAAAAAATATTCTTATAAGTTATTGAATTTAAAAAGATTTGAATTTGAAATTTTTGAAATTCTTAATTCCCGTGGAAAAATAATATTGATTAAATATTTATTTAAAAAAAAAGTTATTGATGCTTTCGAATAATTTTACAATTAAAGAAATTCGTAAATAAATGTAACAGAACATTTTTTTGAGTAAAATTTTTTCCTCTATTTTCTAAAAAATTTAAAAAGTTTCAATTTCATTTTCAACTAAAATTTGTAATTGACAAATAGATGAGAATATGTAATGTTTCTTTTCGAAAAAGAAAAGAATGAGTTTCTGAAAAAAATTATTACCGAGAAATAAGAATGAAAGAATGAAATACAAAGATTATTTTAGTCAATTTTCTTAATTTTTTTTATTTTATTAATTTTCTTATTATATTTATTTTTGTAATTTATGCTAAAATATAAATTTTTTATATTTATACTAAATTTAGTAAGTTAGGAGTTAAGCTTGTTTATTTATTTATTTATAATTCTTATTTATTACCTATTATTACTATTATTATTAAATTTCTTAATTTTTTTGGTTAATTAATATTCTTATTATTTATTTTGATATTTATTTATTTTTTTGTAATTTATACACTGGAGCACCGCTCCATTGGTCTCAGTGGGTTAGAAATTAAGCTTGTTTATTTATTTATAATTTATATTTATTATTGAAATTGTTATGAAGATTTTTAATTTTAATTTTTTTTTATAAAGTTTAATATTTATTTCTTTTTTTTGTAATTTATACACTGGAGCTCCAATCCAGTGGACTAATTGGGTTAGAAGTTAAGCTTGTTTATTTATTTATTTATAATTTTTATTTATTATTATAATTGTTATCTTTATCAAGTATTTTATTTTAAATTTTTATTATTTGTTTCTTATTTAGTTTAATATTTTTTTTTTTTTTGATTTATACACTGGAGCGCCGCTAGAACCGACTCAGTAGGCTAAAACTTAAGTTTATTTATTTATAAATATTTATTATTATTCTTAACATTTTTAATTGTTTTATTTTTACTTTTCTTATATTTATTTTCATTTGTGTACTTTATACACTAGAGTTCCACTCTAGTGGACTTATTGGGTTAGAATTTAAGCTTATTTATTTATTTATTTCTAATTTATATTACCAAATTTCCTAATTTTAACATTTTTTTATTATCTTTCTTATTATTTTCTTTGATATTTATTTATTTCTTTTAGACAATTTATACACTAGAGCGCCGCTCGAGTGGACTCAGTGAGTTAGAATTTAAGCTTATTTATTTGCAATTTTTATTTATTATTATCATTATGATTGAAAATTTTTTTCTACAATTTTTAATTAATTTTTTTCAAAAGAATAAAGGGTTTTTTGAATAAATAAAGTAACAATAAAGTAACATTAAAATAACAATTAAATAACAAGAAAATAAATAAAAATTTAGTTCTTTAGAAATAATTAATTTTCAATATTATATAATATGAATTGAGCGAATATACATAAATATATTTTTTTTCCTTTGAAGGTAAATCTAGTTGATGAATTTGACATTCTTCAAATTGTCGGCGAAGGTTGGTTTGGAAAGATTTTATTGACTGATCATCGTAGCACTCAAACGGAAATGGTTTTAAAAGCTCTGCCAAAGGCTTACACCAGTATTTCGGATTTTTTTCGAGAATTCCATTATGGACTTCATCTATCAGCTCATAGAAATATCATCACCACTTATGATATTGCATTCGAAACGGCTGGTTTTTATGTCTTCAGTCAAGAGTATGCACCACTTGGTGAGAATGAAAAAAAATAAAATGCAAAAATAAAGAGAAAAAAAAATACTTTATAATACATTTCATGCGCCAAAATGTCAATATACAATGTTGAGCCAATTATAATTATCCTCGCGTGCCAAACAAAATCCTTGATTAGTTTCGTTATTAAAATTCATCTACTTTGTTTTCAATCTTTTCAAAACGAATTTTTATTTTTCATCGATATTAATTCTCTATAAAAATTTTATAATTATTAATTATTCATTTATTTTTAATGTCTACTACTATTTTCTTTTTTTTTAACATTTTTTGTTTCATAAAATTATTTATTTATTTATAATTTATATTTATTACTTTTTTCTTCTTATTATTATCTTCTCTATTATTTCTGATATGTATAAAGTTTTATTTATTAGGTATAAATTATTTATTTTATTTTTATGACTATTTATTATTTTTTTTCTTATTGTTATTATCTGCTTTATTATTTTTTATCTATAAATTTTTGTTTATTATAAATTATTTCTTATGTTTTTATGAATATTTATTATTTTTTTTTTGGGTGAAAATAAATTTTTTTTGAGGGAGGGGGTAATTATCTAAATTAGTAAATAATTTTTCTTCTTATTTTCGCTAATAAAATTTAATTAAAATAAAATTCTGCATTATTTTTGTATGTTTTTCGCAATATTCTGTAATTTTTCTTTTTCAATTTTTCAGGAGATCTTACGTCGAACGTGACGGAAACTGGTCTCGGGGAATTACACGCAAAAAGAGTAGCGAGACAATTGGCCGCTGCAGTTCATCATATTCATTGTCGAGAATTAGTTCATCGGGACATTAAACTCGATAATATTCTTATTTTTAAAAGTGATTTTTCACGAATAAAACTTTGCGATTTCGGTGAAACGAGACGAGGGAATACAGTTGTTCGTAGACATAACGAATGGCTGCCTTATTCACCACCGGAAGTGTTGCAGTTAGAGACTGACGAAACTTACAGGTATATAACATCTATACCAGCAATATAGAATTAATTCATCTTTGGCACAATTTATTTTATTTATTTCGTTCTTTTCTTTTTGTTTCTTACATTTCTTTTCGATATTATTTTTAATTTTTTTCTTTTAATAAAATCAGTTTTTGAAAAAAAAGGAGAAATGAAAAATAAAATATGAAAATTAGTTGCAGAAATTAGTATAAATAAGTAAAAAGAAGTAAAATAAGTGAATTATTTATTAAAGAACAAAAATGAGTAAAATAATTAAAAATAAGTAAAATAAGTAAAAATAAGTAAAATATTTACTGAAGAAAAAAATAATTGAAATAAAAATAAGTAGTAAAATAGAAAAATAATAAAAATATTTATTGAAGAAAAAGGTGAGTAAAAGAAGTAAAAATAAGTAAAATAAGTAAAATATTTACTGAAGACGAAAATGATTAAAATAAAAATAAGTAGTAAAATAGAGAAATAAGTAAAATAATAAAAATATTTATTGAAGAAAAAAGTGAGTAAAAAAAGTAAAAATAAGTAAAGTAAAATATTTATCAAACACAGAAAATAGTAAAATAAGTGAAGAGAAATATTTATTAAAGACAAAAATATGTAAATTAAGTAAAAAGTAAAATTATGAAAAGAAATTGAAATATTCTTTCAAAGAGAACAATTTGGAGACTCGAAATAAATGCAGTGTTGCCTAATTTATCATTTTTTGAATTGCATATATATATGCATTAAAGAAGTAATTGCGCGAGGGAAAAATTTAATAACCATTTTTATAGAGCACTTACGGCCCATGATGTTTGGCAATTTGGCATCGTACTTTTCGTTTGTCTGACTGGTTGTCTTCCATGGCAGAAAGCGGCGACTGACGATCCTCGATATACTAGATACTTAAACTGGCATTCAGCTACTCTCAATATTGCCAAGAAACCAAAATTGTTTCAACTAATTAGTTCGCGAGCGCAAAGGTATGCTGTTTATTTTATACTACTTTAACATTTTTTTACAGCGAAATTGCGCATATAAACACTACTTAAATATATACAAAACAATAACTTTCTTATTTTATTGCAACTTAAAAATATTAGAGGAAAATTTTACTTACACACTATGTGATGTGTCATTATGTGCTCAATTTCACATTCCTGGTGTTGAGAATGCTGTTTAATTTTTTTTTTTATTTCTTTTTTCTATCATTTTTTTTCTTTTCTTTCATTTCTTCCTTTTTTCCTTTTACTCTTTTTTTTCTTTTCTTTCATTTCTTCCTTTTTTCCTTTTACTCTTTTTTTTCCTTTTTTTCAATTACAGGAGAGGAAAAGAAAATTATTTTTGTTTACAACTGAGTGAAAAATTACAAGTTTTTATGTGATGTCTGACTTAAAATGACATTAACTACTTAGAGTCAATTTATATCTGAATGTAAAAAATATTCTGCCTAATTACTAACTTTATTCACTTTATTAAATTTACTAATTACTAATTTTTACTACTAATTACTAATTTTTACTACTAATTACTACTTTTACTACTAATTACCAATTTTACTATTAATTACTAATTTTACTACAAATTACTAAATTTACTACTAATTACTAAATTTACTACTAATATTATTGATTTTACTAATTTAACTACTAGTTTTAATCATTTTAATAATCCTCCTACTCAGTTTATGAATTTTACTATTAATTTTAATAATCTTACTACTAATTTTATTGATTTCAATAGTTTTACTAATTTTACTACTTGCACTAAATTTACAGAAATTTGAACTATATTTTGTGATTAAAAACTACTTTTACTACTAGAAACAAAAAGAAACGATAATTTAATACCATTTAGACTGAATTATTGCGAATACTTTTACTTCTCATACAAAATTAACAGTAATTTTACGAATTTTCAAACGAAATTCAAATGGTGTCTGACTGAAATTGACTTTTACTACTCAATTTAAATTTAAAGGAATTTTAAAACTTTCTATCTGACATTTTTCAATATACGAAATGAAACCACTGGGTCTGACTAAAAAGTACTTTTACTACTAGGACAAAATTCACGATAGCTTAATCCAATTTGTCTGACCAATATGTATACTTTTGCTACTGGTGCAAAATTAATAGAAATTTAAATTTAAACTATCCTGTCTGACTGGAATTAACTTTTACTACTCGATTCAAATTTATAAAAATTTATAAACTTTCTGTCTGACTGAAAGCTTTAGTAAACACTAATTTGCACCGGGTGATAAAAGTGATTTATAATATCTGACTTTAAAATAAATTTTCTACTTGCAGTAAATTAAGAGAAAAAGTAACTATCTAGTCTGACCTAAAATCTACTTTTACTACTGGAATCAAATTCACGATAATTTAATACAATCTGTCTGACTCAGAAGTACTTTTGCTACTGGTGCAGAATGAATAGAAATTTAAACTTTCTTGTCTGATTAAAAAGTAATTTGCAACGGGTAATAAAAATAATTTACAATGTCTGACTTTAAAATAACTTTTCTACTTGCAGTAAATTTGTAGAAAATTTATGAAAACTATCTAAAAACTATTTTTACTACTGGAACCAAATTCACGATAATTTAATTCTATTTGTCTGATCTTTAAGTATTTTTGCTACTGGTCGTGAATTAATATCTATAGAAACTAATTCCCTCTGACTGGAATTGACTTTCACTACTTGATTTCAATTTATAGTAAATTTTCAAACTATTGATTGAGTAAAAATTAATTCAGTGCTGGTAATAATAATAAATTAAAATGTCTGACCTGAAATTGACTTTTACTACTTGTGTTCAATTTGGAATTTTTTTCTATTAAGAAATAAATCCGAATAATCAAATATACTAGAATTAAATGTGATTTGTCTGACTAATAACTACTATTTCTACTCATATAGAATTCATATAGAAATTAATAATATCATGTCTGACTGAAATTGACTTTTACTACTCGATTCAAATTGACTGGCATTTATGTACTTCCTGTTTAATTAATAATCAATTTGTTACAAATAATATCAATAAACTATAAGGTCTGGTCTTAAATTGACTCTTACTACTTGTATTCAATATTTAGAATTTTTTTTCTATTAAAAAATTATAACTGTTTTTTTGACTATAATAATTATTTTTGCTTCTATTGCAGTAAATTCACACTGTTTACACTATATATCTAAATAAAAAATTATATTCATTACTATTGTTACATAATTAGGAACTACTACTAAATGAACAATAATTTAAACGCTCTGTTTGAATAACAATTAATTTTTTCAGTAATACAAAATTTATTTTTAAAAAATTATTATCAAGTCTGACTAAAATCAGCTTTTACTACTTTGATAAAATTCGGTAAACTTTCAAACATTTTGTCTGACTAAAACAGATTTTTATTACTGGGAACAAAAATAATATGTTTTAGTATTAAATTTACCAAAATTGTAAATCAATTGTCTGACTAAAACTAACATTTACTACTTGAAAAAGATTTTGATTAAAAAACAGAGTTTCACTACGAGAACTAAAAATAATACCGGCTAGTATTAAATTAACCATATCTACCTAAAGTTTAACTTAAAATTAGTGATATCTACTTCTTCTAAATCAAAAAATTAAAAACATTATGTCTGACTAAAACACACTTTTACTACTGGGACAAAAATATTATCTGTACCAGACTTGAAATTTACCAAACTTACAATTTTAATAGTCTGACTAAAAAATACATTACTCTAAGTTTAAAATTCAGAACAAATAAAAATTTTCCTGTCTGACTTTAACAGGCATTTACTACTTAAATTTGTGTGCAAAAATATAAAAAGTCTATTATTTTTTTATTTAATCGCAGTATATGACTATAAAAATATTATATATATTATATATTAGTAATTACTTTTACATTGATTTTCATAATCAGAAAAATTAATACTTTTCCTGTCTGACCGAAACTGACTTTTATTACTAGGACAAAAAAAGTACTAGTATTAATTATTAAATTGACCGAACTAATAAGTAAAAGTCTGACTAAAAATTACTTTTATTTTGGGTTTTAAATTTAGAAAAAAGAAAACTTTCTCTGTCTGACTATAACTGGTATTTACTACTTAATTTTTTTTTTTAGAAAATTATAAAAAGTCTAGCATTGTTTTTTTTAATCGCACTGTGTTTTACTACAAATTACGTTGACTACAGGAAAAACAGTTAAAATTGCAATATTAGTATTCTGTCTGACTGAAAAAATCTGTTACTACTTATTTTAAAATTACAATCGACTAAAAAGTTCTCCTTTATAGTGATTAAATAACAAAGTTAATTTTAGTACTAAAAAAGGTAATAAACCTTTTGTAGTATAACTAAGACTAACTTTTAACGAATATTTAAGTCTTAAAAAAATTGACTTTTACTACTGACATTAAAAATGGGGGGGAAAAATGGAAAAACTGAAAACTCTAACTTTAATTGGTCTATTCTATATACTGATTTCATGGAAAATTTCAAAATTATTCTCAAATTTTTACCAAATTCTCAATAATTGGGGAAAAAATGTTATACACGGAGAAAAATTTATTCGTACTGATTACAATAGTCTATATTACTGCTCGGATATGTGACCACTTTTTGTTATGATTACTATAGCTGTTGTAAGGAGTACAAACGTGAAGGTATCCCTTACAACAGCTATAGTAATCGTTCCTACTAAATTCTTAACACATTACATAGTCTTCGTAATCATTCCAAAAAGTGGTCACATATCCGCGAAGTAATGTAGACTATTGTAATCATTAAAAATAATTTTTCTCCGTGTAATTTCAATTTTCAAATAAAATAGAGAACCAAAAGCATATTCTCATGAATAAAAAATTAATTTTTCTTTCAGACTATTCAAAAGACTGCTAGATCCTAAGTTGGAAAAACGACCTGTTAGTGTGCTTGAAGTCAATAAGTACGTGGAAGATAGATGGTTAGCGAAATTAGGAGCAGAAAAAGCTTTAAACGGTACGCATCGTTATTAAAATTTCAGAGGTTAGATATATACATAATTATATTATAATTTCTTTTCATTCTTTTCATTCACATATATTTTACATAATTATAAATCATAAATTTCTATTCATTAAAATTTAATTCGCACAAATATTTATTTTCCCTAACATACTTTTCTTTTTAATTTTATAAATAAAAATTTAGTTTTCATATTACATTTAATATTAAAAGTATATATAGAGGAATGTTATAATATATTACAGTAGGGGCGGAATTAATTTAATTCCCTTTTAATAAGTACTGAAGGATTATGAAAAATCAATAAAACTTGATACTGAGTTACGAGCAAATGAAAGAACAAAGGAAATGTCGATTTTATTTCAACGCATGTTATTAATTAAAATATATTTTATTTTTTGTTCATATTGTTAATATAACTTTTCCAGAGAAAATGTTTAATCTCTAAATGAGATTTTCTATATTATATGTTTTCTGTGTTATAATGAATGTTTTGTATAGCATATAATTAATATTTTGTAATAATGACTAAATACTTTTTAATTAAAAATTTCATTAAACTCAAATAAAGTTAATATTCTTTTTTTAAAAAGTAGAATCAAATTTAAAAAGGAGTTAAAATTTAAAAATAAATAATATTACAGAAAATAGTGATGCTTTCGAACAAGTATTTTAATTAATAATTATACTTTCTTTGTTCTCTTGTTCCTCGGAGAAATTTATTTTATTTTCTTCGTATTCTCTTTGAAACTTTGCTTTATTTTGTAGATGAATATTCTCTATTTTAATAATAAATTTACATAGAGTTTTATTTAATTTTCGTTTCATTTGCATTTTAATATTTCTTTCTTTTTTTACATATTTACATATAATATTATATTATTTTAATTAATTTTAGGTATTCTCTATTCAATTTATGTAAAATAACTGTATTGATTTCGACTATATTATAATTTATTTATTTTACATAAAAAATATTTATTTATTCCACTTAGAAATATTTATTTATTTTATATAAAAATTTATTTACTAAAATACAAATATAATTTATTATAATGTAACAAATATGATTTCTGTATTGATACTTATATTGCAAATCATTTATTATTCTATTTTTTAATATTCAATTTTCTTTTTTGTTTTTTAATTCAAAGATGAACTTAAATATTTTTAAAAATATTTTTATAAATGAAAATTAAATTTTTATTCCATTTAAAATGAAAATATGTCAATTTTTTGTATATTATTAAAAGTTGTTAATTAAATTTGTTTTATATGAAAACCATTTAATTAAGTATTAAATAAATATAAATATTTATATTTTATTACGTTTTATAAAATTTATGAAAGTTTGAAATTAAGATTCTTAAGTTTTATTTTATAAACTAGCAACAATTCGCGTTCTAAAGCGCGCAGCTAACTTTTTAGGTTAAAATTAACAATTTTATAAATAATAGAATTTAAAAATTTGTAATTCAAATTTTTTGTCGAAAACACCAAAAAAAATCCAATTTCGGAAAAATTACAAATATAATTGCAGAAAGTCAATTATTTTCAAAAGTGATAAAATACTTCTCGAATAAAATTCAATTTCAAATTTAAAAAAAAATCCTTATCAAAATCCCAATTATCTTTATAAATAAGAAAATTCTTTATCAGAGTTTAATTATTTTCAAACAAATTTCAAATTCCCAAATTGGAACGCAAACATTTAATTATTTTCATAAATAATAAAAATTTCTCAGGAAATCAATTATTTACAAATTTTTTTTATAAAGTTCTTCGCAAAAATTCAATTATTTTTATAAATAATAAAATTTTTTCAATTATTTTCATAAAAAATAATTTAAAATTGTAGAAAATAATAATTGATTTGAAATTATAAAAATAATTTTGAAAAAGTTACTGTAATAATATTCTTAATTCTTATAATATTAAAACAATGATTTTATCACTCGGACATCTTTAATTATTAATAAAACATGAAGAAATTGATCACTCCGAGTCTTCGACTCGGAGCAATCGCTATCTTCATGTTTTATAAAAAATATTCTTATAAGTTATTGAATTTAAAAAGATTTGAATTTGAAATTTTTGAAATTCTTAATTCCTGTGAAAAAATAATATTGATTAAATATTTATTTAAAAAAAAGTTATTGATGTTTTCGAATAATTTTACAATTAAAGAAATTCGTAAATAAAAATGTAACAGAACATTTTTTTTGAGTAAAATTTTTTCCTTTATTTTCTAAAAATTTAAAAAGTTTCAATTTCATTTTCAATTAAAATTTGTAATTGACAAATAGAATGGAATATGTAATGTTTCTTTTTGAAAACAGAAGAATGAGTTTTTCAACAATATTGTTATTGAGAAATATAAATTATGCATAAAATGTGTTTTAATTTTCTATTTCTAAATAATAATTCTTTAACAATTTACAATTTTCTATTTTTTATAAATAGAAAGGAGAAAAATTTGTATAATTTAAATTAGTCAAACGAAGTTTGTTATAGAAAAAAGCATATAATAAACAAAATTTATTTGTTAATCATAATTTTTTTATATTTTTTAATTTCAAATATTGTTTTATTATAAATCATGAAAAAATACCTGCATTTTTTCAATCTGCCAGACAATATTTTTTAAAGAAAAAAAAAACAAAAGCATACACAAAAACTAACTTCAAAGTATGGACAGACAGAATGAAAGAATAAAATTCGAAGATTATTATAGTTAATAATAATAAAAGATAAATTAAAAAAAAAGAATTTTTTTTTAATATTTAAATATATTTTATTTTATATCTTTATGTCTATTTTTATATCTACTTCTTTTTTTTATATCCATTTTTGTATTTTATATTTCATATCTATTTTTATTTGATTTGTAATGAGACGAGTAGTCAATAAATTTGAACGATGATCCATTTCTCGGAACCCGAAACCCATTTGCACAGTTTTTCACCCCAGCGCAGCATATAGTTTAGGGGATACAATAGCTGAAGGTCCTAGTTAACAAACTACTGCATGTACTTGAAAGTCGTAATGGGGTATTCGAATTACTATTACAATTCATTTAGCTCAAATTGCAGAAGTGTAATTTGTGCCATGGGTATAGAGTAGAATTTTGGGTAATGGAACGGACAAACTGGCTTAAAGCACAATCAACAACAAAATGAGGATATGTAACACCTCTCGAAAATTTACAAAATTAACTTTCGAAATTCTATCATGAGAATGAGTTTCGATCAGAAAAGGGAAATTTCAGAAAATTCTCCTTTTTGAAAGTGAAATTTATTACATTCTCATTTTTTAATTCAAGTTTTTTTTCGTCTAATTATGAACATAATTATATTTGTTTATTTAATATCAACGGGATTATAAAACAAAAAAACCTTTTCGTAAAAAAGTGTATAATTTATGTAAACACTGAAAAACTACATTTTAACTAAAAATCTATTTAATTATTTATTTACCTCAAATAAATTTTATTTATGATTAATAAAATTTTAATTTAATTTTGTACTATAACGAAATTCCACTTCAGAAGATTAATTAATATTGTTTGGAATTAAAAATCATAATTAATTTTGTATAAATTTAATTTAACATTTTAAAAGATATAAAAGTACTTATTTATAAATAATTATTGTAGAAAATCAAATTTTTATTAATAAACCATACGGTTAATGTTTTAAAAAATTATTTTTTTTAATATGTGTATATTCTCTTTAATTTTAAAAATTAAAATTTTTGTTAAACAGTGTTATTTATTAATTTATTTATTAAAATATTATTTATTAAATATTATATAGTTATAATTATAATTTGTAAAAAATGGAATTTTCCGGAGACATTTTCTTCAAATTTTATTAAAAATAGTTAAATTTCTGCGAAAAATATTATTATTTATAAAAATAATTGAATTCTTACTATTAATTTTACTACAATTTTTGGAAATAAATATAATTGAATTCTTGGGACGAATTTAAAAAAAAGATTTGAAAATAATTGAATTTTTGCTAAGAATTTTTTATTTATGAAAATAATTGAAATTTTAGGAATGAATTTTCTTCAAATTTTATTGAAAATTGTTAAATTTCTGCGAAGAATATTATTATTTATAAAAATAATTGAATTCCTACTATTAATTTTACTACAATTTTTGGAAATAAATATAATTGAATTCTTGGGACGAATTTAAAAAAAAATTTGAAAATAATTGAATTTTTGCTAAGAATTTTTTATTTATGAAAATAATTGAAATTTTAGGAATGAATTTTCTTCAAATTTTATTGAAAATTGTTAAATTTCTGCGAAGAATATTATTATTTATAAAAATAATTGAATTCCTACTATTAATTTTACTACAATTTTTGGAAATAAATATAATTGAATTCTTAGGACGAATTTAAAAAAAAATGTGAAAATAATTGAAATTTTAGGATAAAATTTTCTTCAAATTTTATTGAAAATAATTCAAATTCTGCGAAGAATTTTAATATTTATAAAAATAATTCAATTCTTACAATAAATTTTAATGAAATTTTTAGAAATAATTGAATTCTTTTAAACAATTTTGTTTAAATTTTAATGAGAATAATTGAACTTTTGCGAAAATTTTTATTATTTTTAAAAGTAATTGGATTGTTACGATGAATTTTAGTAGAATTTTTTGAAATATTTAGATTTTTGAGAGGGATTTTATTATCCAATATCTGAAAATAATTGAATTGTTTAGAGAAATTTTATTAAAATTTTTGAAAATAATTCATTTGTTTCGAAGAATTTTATTAACATTTTTTAAAAATCATTAAATTTCTCTGAGAAACATTTTATTATCTGTAAAAAATTTAATTTTTTTTAGAAATTTTATTAAAATTGTATTTAAAATAATTGAAATCCTGCGAAGAAATTTACTATTTATAAAAATAATTGAAATTATTACTATCAATTTTACTAAAATTTTTGGAAATAATTGAATTTTTTTGACGAATTGCTTCCTCATAAAGGAAGCTTTGTATTAGCAAAATTTTGGATTGTCATTTTTTGACATATTTATAAATTTTTTTTTATTATGCCTAATACTTTAGTACTTTATATATGCACAGGAACTCGCCGTATAAATGTTCTAAATGAATAAAAAAAAATTTCGACGTATTTTGAACACCGAAGTCCAAAAAACGGATTTTAAAAATTTGTCCCGATGTGTGTGTGTGTGTGTGTGTGTGTGTGTGTGTGTGTGTACTAACATTACATTTGCCTCAATATCTCAGAATAAGAAAGAGCTAAAGGCCTCAATTTTTTTTTAAATTGTAGGTCTCCCCGGGGGACATAAAATGAGAGTATTTTCAGCCCGATTCATGAAGTTAAACTATTTTTTTTTTGCATTTTTCATTTTGTAAAAAATCGTTTTTTGGACATAACTTAAAAAAATCTTAGGACACTTATAAATGTTTTTCTTTAGTTTTGTAGAGTTTTTTCACACGCATCTTTTGAGCCCTAATTGAATATTTTTCGTTCATATTAACCGGAAATATTAAACTTTAAAAAATCAAAAATTTTAGAAAATAAGACTTTTTTGAAAATTTTGTTGAAAAATGTAGAAGTTTAGTTTTGTTTTGTATTTAGTTTTGTAGAGTTTTTTCAGACGCATCTTTTGAGCCCCAATTGAACATTTTTCGTCCACATTAACCAAAGATATTAAACTTTTAAAAATCTAAAATTTTGAAAAATAAGTCTTTTATAAAAATTTTTTTAAATTATGTAAAAGTAACTTCAACAAATTATTACCAACTTGAAGAGCATTAAAAAACGCTTCGATTGACCTAATTTGAACCTGATTTAGGCAGAAATTATGAAATTATTGGTATTTGAAAAATCAAGAATTGTGGAAAATATCATTTTTTCAACATTCTTGTTTATTAACTTATGTGTAATTATAAAACTATTATTACCATCTTATAGAATATATAAAAACACATTTTTTAGACCAAGATTTAATGATTTTTAACCCTTTTATAAAAAGTAATTCTTATATTTCAATTATTATTACTTCTATGAGGAAGCAAAGTGTTCATGAAATGAACACCAAAATTATAAAAATGTACAACTTGGCAGCGGTTTTTTTTTTAAATTTGAAAATAATTAAATTCTTGTTAAGAATTTTTTATTTTTAAAAATAATTGAATTTTTGTAAAGAATTTTTTTTAAATTGTGAAACATAATTGAATTAATTCAAGAATTTTGGTTGAAATTTTAATGAAAATAATTGAATTCCTGTAAAAAATATTGTATTTGAAATTCTTTGAATTCTTTCAAGAAACTTTGTTGAAATTGTATTGAAATTAATTGAAATACTGCGAAGAATTTTATTATTTATGAAAATAATTGAAATTTTTTTCTATCAATTTTACTAAAATTTTTGTAAATTAATATAATTGAATTCTTTGCACGAATTTGAAAAAAATTTGAAAATAATTGAATTTTTGCTAAGAATTTTTTATTTACAAAAATAATTGAATTTTTATGATGAATTTTTTTCAATCGTTTTAAAATTAAATGAAATCCTGCGAAGAAGTTTATTATTTATAAAAATAATTGAAATTCTTACTATTTGTTTTACTAAAATTTTTGTAAATAATTGAATTCTTGCGACTAATTTAAAAAAAGAAATTGAAAATTACTGAATTTTTGCTAAAGTTTTTTTATTTATAAAAATAATTAAATTTTTACCAAGATTTTTTTTTAGTTTGTATTGAAAATAATTGAAAACCTGCTATGAATTTTATTATTTATAAAAATAATTCAATTCTCACTATGAATTTCACAAAAAATTATTGAAAATAATTAAATTATTGGTACGAATTTACAAAATTATTAAATTTTTTGCGCAGAATTGTTTAAATACTTGTAGAAAATAATTGAATTCTTGTAGAAAATATTGTTTATGAAAATATATGAATTCTTTGAAGAAAGTTGTTTCACATATTATTGAAAATAATTGAATTATTGCCAAGAGTTTTTTATTTATGAAATAGTAATTGAATTTTTGCGAAGAATTTTTTTTTAGAAAATTGTTAAAAATAATTGAATTATTTTAAGAAATTTTCTTTAAATTGTATTGGAAATAATAACAAATTTCTTATATAGAAATAATGAATTTGCACTTTTCAATTTATAATAAAACTTTGTTCTATTTTTCGCAATTTATGTTTTAATCAAGAAAATTATTACCCTCACAGTTTTGGCATGATTTCAATTTTAGAAAATGAGAAACTTTATATTTCACCAAAGTCCAATAACCAAATGAACACGCGCGTTTATAATTTCAGTGCAAAAAAAGCAAAAAAAAAAGAAAAAAGAGGAAAAAAAGAAAAGGCAAAATAAAAAACTAAAAAGAACAATTTTCTCTCGCAGGTGGCGCAGACGAAAGGGACGAATTATGTCCCTCGATGTACAGTTTTCACAGTTCTCTCGAGGAAAAAAATCAACTTCTTTATACACTCACGCGTTATGGAATTGAAACGACTGTCGATCGTTCAAAGAAAAAGGACAGAATTCGTGAGTGGATTCAATCAAGTGCAATAGTCGAGGAGAATGAGGAGGAATCTGAAAATGAAGATTTCGATGAGGAAATTGTTGACGATGAAATTGAAAAAAATGAACAACAAAATATGAAAGGAAGACATTTTCCAGAGAGACGTTTAAGTGTCGATACAACAAAGAAGAAGACAACATCAACAACAACAACAAAAAGAATACCAAAAATAATTAATAATGATAGTTCAAGAAAAAATGGCAATGAAATAAATAGAAAAAAAATGACCAGTATCAATAGAAATGAATTGTTAAATAAAAATAATTCACTAATTTCATTATCGAAACCAGTTGAGAGGAAAATTCCGTTTGCACCGCAAGTTGCTGAGGAGAGGAGAATTGTTGCGAAATTTGCAAGTTTTCCCAATGGAGATCCCACATTGGCCTTTCAAGGGAATGGGGTCGATTCGAATGTTGATACAAGAATCGCCGGAAGTCAGTCTTTGATAAATAAATCCAACTCCGAGTTCAATGAGTTAACTATCTCTAATGTCAAAGTTTATCCATTTAATAATGAGCAATTGAGGAAAATCGCTACAGACTCATCGAGTAGCAGCGATAAGGAAACAATTAGGTTTGTTTCGCATTTTTTTTATTTATCTCTACATTATATTCTTCATTTTTAATTCATAATTTATCAGATAAATTTAATTAAAAAATTATAAATTCAGAAAATTAAATTAAAATTGTAATTGAATTCTTATAATTAACTAAACTAATTTTTAATTAGTTTTAATTTACTAATTTAATTAATTTTTTAATTTACTAAATTTAATTAATTTTTTAATTTACTAAATTTAAATTTACTAATTTTTAATTAACCGTTTGAAGCCCGCTGTGTTGCTTTCCGGCAACATGAAAATTTTTTTGTTAACTGGTTGCATAATTTTTTGAGCTTTAAAACTAAATTAATATTGAAACAATAATTTTTATCCAATCCAGAAAATTTTCTATTCCAAACATTAGTCATCGAATAAAAAACCTTAATGATTTCCCCTAAAAAGCTTGTTTATAAATCAAAATTCAAGATTTAAAAAAGAAATTTGGTCCTAAAAGGGTTAATTAAATTGAAATTAATATTTAATTAATGTCACCAAAGTTAGCGTCGACGCTAAGCATTGAAAATAATTTTTTGGGGTTTTCAGAGATAAAAATGACACTAATTTCATTCCTCTCATTTAATTCGAATTTCGAAAATAAAAAAAAGTCAATGTTATTTTCTTAAAGTGAATTTTATTTTATTTTCTTTAATTTAATTTTAAAAATTAATAATTTTGTTAAATAATTGAATTCTGCCTAGAAATTTATTAAATTTATTAAAAATAATTGAATTTCTATTTTCTACTATGAATTTTACTAAAATTTTTGAAAATACTTGAATTTTTAGAGGAATTTAAGAATCAAAAGAATTGAACTCCTTTAAAAAATGTTATCATAATTTTGAAAAGTAATTGAATCCTTTAGAGAAATATTTACTAAAATTTTTGAAAATAATTGAATTCTTGTGAAAATCATTATATTATTTGTAAAAAATTGAATTTTTTTGAGAAATTTGATTAAAATTTGATTAAACATAATTGAATTCCTGCGAAGAATATTATCATTTATTTAAATAATTGAATTTTTTTAAATTTGTATTGGAAATAATTGAAATCCTGAGTATTATTTTTAAAAATAATTGAATTCTTACTATCAAATTGAATAAAATGTTTGGAAACATTTGAATTCTTGGGACAAGTTTAAAAAAGAATTGAAAGTAATTGAATTTTTGCTAAGAAATTTTTATTTATGAAAATAATTGAAATTCTGCGAAGAAATTTACTATTTACAAAAATAATTGAAATTATTACTATCAATTTTACTAAAATTTTTGGAAATAATTGAACTTTTGCTAAGAATTTTTATTTATGAAAATAATTGAAATCCTGCGAAGAATCTTATTATTTATAAAAATGATTCAATTATTACATACAATGAATTTTAATAAAATTTGTAGAAATAATTCAATTCGTGAGACGAATTTAAAAAAAAAATTGAAAATCTTCTTGCTAAGAATTTTTTATTTTTGAAGATAATTGAATTTTTGCGAAAAATTTTTTTTAAAATGTGAAACATAATTGAATTAATTCAAGAATTTTTGTTGAAATTGTAATGAGACTAACTGAATTCCTGCAAAAAATGTTGCATTTGAAAATAATTGAATTCATTTCAACTTCAAGAAATTTTGTTTAAATTGCATTAAAAATAATTGAAACCCTGAGAAGAATTTTATTATTTATAAAAATAATTGAAAATATTACTATCAATTTTACTAAAATTTTTGGAAATAATTAAACTTTTGCTAAGAATTTATTTTTAAAAATTTGAAAATAATTGAATTTTTGATAAAAATTTTTTATTTATGAAGATGATTGAATTTTTGCGAAGGATTTTTTTTAAATGTGCAACATAATTGAATTAATTCAAGAATTTTTATTGAAATTGTAATAAAAATAATTGAATTCCTGCAAAAAATGTTGCATTTGAAAATAATTGAATTCATTTCAACTTCAAGAAATTTTGTTTAAATTGTATTGAAAATAATTGAATTTTTTTGATGAATTTTAAAAAGAAATTGAAAATAATTGAATTTTTTATAAAAATTTTTTATTTATGAAAAGAATTGAAATCCTGCGAAGAATTTCATTATTTATAAAAATAATTCAATTCTAACATACAATGAATTTTAATAAAATTTTTGGAAATAATTGTATGCCACTAATTTTATTCTTCTCATTCAATTCAAAATTGAAAAATAAGTTTAGGGCATTTTTGAAACTTAATAATTAAAAAATTTTGCGAAAAAAAAAACATTTTTCAACGCTGAGTGTTGACTCTAACTTCATTGACCAAATTTTTAAATTAATATTTAATTCCTATTAATTTAATTTTAATTTACTAATAAATTAAAAAAATAAAATTAAATCAAATTTATTGCAAATACCTAATTTAGTGAAGTAAAATTTAATTTAAATTATAATTGAAAATTTAGATAAATTATAAATTGATCAAATTGAATAAAAATAAATTAAGGTAATTAGATTTATTATTATTTAATTTGTTTAATTAATAATTAAGTTAATTTAATTTATTTATTTTGATCTAACTTGTTGAATTTTTAATGTTATATTTAATTTCTCAACTAGGTATATAATTTTCTTTATTTAATTTTATAATTCCTTATTTTTTCGTTTTTTCTCGTCTCGACTTTCATTCAAAAGACTTTATTCTATTATGAAATTAACTGGACTGACGATTGGAAAAATATTGAACTAACTTTTATCGCGAATATTGGCAAAAGGCTGATATTTAAATATTGACACAAGTTTTCAATAATAAAAATTATTTTTAATCAAGAAATAGAAGAGGAAATGACAGTAAAAAACAATGGGAAAACAAAAAGTAAACGAAGTAAACAAAAAATTATCTGGAAATGAAACAATAATAACTACTATAACACTTATGGTATTCAACTTATTATTAAAAATTAACAATATTATTTTATTATTTATTTTCTTTATTTATATTTTTATATATTATTTTATTTATAAGTTCATTTATTATTTTCATTTGTATCTTTATTTATTATTTCATTTATATTTTCGAATTTATTTTCAATTATGTTTTTAATTTTTTATTTGCTATTTTCATTTATATTTTCATTTATTTTCAATTATATTTTTAATTTTTAATTTTTATTTTTATTTCTAATTGTATATACAGTTTTATTTATTTTTTATTACATAAATAATTAAAATTAAAAAAACTGAATCTCGTTTGTGAGAGAACTTTCATGCCCTCTGGACGGAAACTTACAGAGTTACAATGGCGGGAAATTCAAATTTTTCAAAACTAATAAGTAAGAAAATAGGAATATAACTAATATTATTTGTTGAATTAAAATTTTTTACAAAGCTTTAGAAACAAAAATAGATGTAAATTGAAATTTATAAAAATAAAAACAAAATTTGATTTTATTCATGGTAAAATTTTGAAAATTCTAATTTCCAGTCATTCTCAACTTAATGAAGCAGTGGTCAGTCATGAACGGAGCGGAACTTCGAGCGAGGCTTCCGGCTCAATACGTGGTCCAAGTTTAGAGTCGTCGATTTCGGCACCGGCTGTTGAAGATGCGATTATTGAGCATCCTGTGCCAACAAGTCCTCAGGCGCCAGTCAGAAAGCATCGGTCGCAAACAACTCCATTTCCGGCGCCGATTTCCCATCTCGATGGAAGTCGAATCGAATCATTGCCAGCGAGACGGACACGTTCCGCACAAATTCTTCAAATTGCCGCTGAACAAAAATCAAATGGAAAATTACAATCGTCCCAAAGAAAATTATCAAACACAACGCAGCATAATGCAATGACAGCGACATCGCAACTCGTCATGCAGAGTTTCAGTGCCATGCAACATTTAAATCAGGTGAGAATTTATTTTACAGCTGTTGAAAATAGAATATTCATAAATTTTTTAATTAATGAAATGACTAATTATTTTATTATTATACTTTTTAGAATATAATCAGCAATTTTAAAAATAATAGAATTTAAAAATTTGCAATTCAAATTTTTGTTGAAAACACTAAAAAAAAATCCTATTTTGGAAAAATTACAAATAATTGCAGAAATTCAATTATTTTCAAGAGTGATAAAATTTTTCTCATAAAATTCAAATTTAAAAAAAATTCTCGTCAAAATCCCAATTATCTTTATGGATAACAAAATTCTTCCCCAAAGTTCAATTATTTTCAAATCAATTTCAAATAATAAAAATTTCTCAGGAATTCAATTATAGTTACAAATTTTTTATAAATTCCTTGGCAATTATTCAATTATATTTGTATAAATAATAAATTTTTTTTTAAGGAATTCAATTATTTTCATAAAAAATAATTTAAAATTGTAGAGAATAATAATTCATTTGAAATTATGAAAATGTCGTAGATTGCTTTAATTTTCTTCAGATTTGAAGAAAAATCTTCCAATCTGGCAGCACTGAATTCTACATAAAATCAATATTTTTCTAAATTTATTCAGGGAAGTCAGGAAAAAGTCAGGAAATTTTGTCATATATACTGGAATAATATTAAATTATTTTTAATAAAATTTCTCGAAAGAATTCAATTTTTTTTCAATTTTTCATAAAATTCTTTATTTAAGTAAAGTTAACTTTTAAAATAGAAAAAATTTACGAATTTCTTTAATTGAAAAATTATTCAAAAACTTCAATAACTTCTTTTCTAAATAAATATTTAATTATTATTATTTTTCCATAGGAATTAAGATTTTCAAAAATTTCAAATTCAAATCTTTTTGAAATTAAACAACTTTAAAAATATATTTGTTATAAAAAATGAAGACATCGATTGCTCCGAGTCTTCCGAGTCGAAGACTCGGAGTGAACGATTTCTTCATGTTTTATAATAATTAAAGAATATATATATATGTCAGAATATATGATTATGTTAGTTATAATAATTTTCAAACTATATTCCAATTCATATTTTATTTTTATGAAAATAAAATTGATTTAAAAATTTTTACGTTCTATTATTTTTTAAATTGATAATTTCATTTAAATATTATTATTATTATTATTATTATTATTATTATTATTATTATTATTATTATTATTATTTAAATAACTGAATTCTGATAAGAATTGATTTAAAAAAAAAGAATTTTAGTTAAAACTTTAGAAAATAATTAGAAAAAAAGATTTGCAGTTCAAATTTTTATAAAAAATTTTTCCTATGATTTTACATTGAAAATATTTCGAAATTTTAAATAAATAAAGAACAATAAGTAGGTATTTAAATATTTATTTTACAAAAAAGATTGAAATTTGAAAGATTTAATTTGGAAATTTTGAAAAAAATTAGGGTTTTAAATAATAGTACTAATTAACATTTTTTGAAGATATATACTTGAATTCCTGAAAATAATTTTAAAAAATTGAAACAATTTTTTTTTCCATCTTTGAAAATTATTTATAAATATAATTGTATTTTTGAAAAAAACATTTTTTTTTGAATTTACGAAAATTATTCTATTTAAATAATTCACTTCTCGTCATTAAATTTTGCTAGGCATTGATTTAAACAAAATTTCAGTTAAAATTCTTTAAAGTTTTTCAATAATTTTATTCAAAAATTCAACAAAAAAAATAATTGAATTTTGAAAGAATTACAGTCGCAATTTTTAGAAATAATTAAATTTCATAAGGGTTTTCATTGAAATTATTTGAAATTTTAATTCCTGTGGAAAAATAAATAAGAATAAATTTTTAATTTCTTGTTTAAAAAAAAAGTATTAAAGTTTTGAATAATTTAATGTATAAATTCCGAAAAAATTTGTTTCTAGACAAAAAGGTAGTTAAAATTTTTTAAAATAATTGTATTTCCGAAAATAATTTTAAGAAATTGAAACAATTAAATTTTTTGTCAAATTTCATTGAAATAAATGTAATATTTTAATAGATTTTATTTGTTTACTTTTAAAAATTATTTTAAAATTTAATCGTATTTTTGGAGAATTCTAATTGAAAATTTGGAAAATAATTGAATTTTAAAAAAATTGCTGGTTAATCATATAATTAAAATAATTTTATTATTTGCTTTATATTTTTATTTTCTATTTTATTTCCTTTTCTGGCTCTTTCATTTTAATTTTTATTTTTATTTGTATTTATTTATATTTTTGTTTAAATTTTTTAAATTTTTTATAGCATAAATAAGTAAAATTAAACATTATTGAATCTCGTTTATGAGAGAGTTTTCATGCCACCTGGAGGGCAACGCATAGAGTTACAATAAATTGACCTCTTTTTCATTTTAAAACTTCACTTTTATTTTGTTCCATTTAAGTTTTTTTCTTTAATTTTCTTTTATTTTTCAAAAATGAAAGTTGAAAAGCTCCTCTACTATTTGAGAATTTTCTTACTACCGAAAAAGTCCTTCCCACAATATTTATTTTCACTTTTATTTACACTTTAGAGTGTGGAGAATAGAAGCTTATAAACACCATTGCAGTTTTTTTCATTTTGTTTTGTCTGTTTCTTTCTTTTTTTTTTATTGCAATTTTCAAATACAAGTCGTGATAAGTCCGACTACAGAATTATGTATTTCATGAAAATTGTAAAAAAGCGATCCAATTTAGCCCCTCTTGCTGTTAAAGTAATAGCGTTTTTCACTCGACTACACCTGTTGCAATGCGCGCGCGTATAAGTTTTGAGCCAGAAAAGCGTTGCTTTAAATTACGCTCCATGAACGGGAGAGAAATAAAATAATGAAAAATTCTATTAGAAGTACCAAACACTCGACGCAATGAAGGTGTTTGTTTAACGTCTAGTGTGGAGAGGCTACAAAAAAAAGAAAGAAAAAGAAAAAAGAAACTATTAGGAAATTAAAATCAGACAACGAAAATTATCTCCCAGAGAAAAAGAAACACAGAACACAGAGGAAAAACGATTTTTTCGCATTTCTTTTTATTTCTAAAAAATTGCTCTTCTGTTCATAAAAGGAAATTATTTGTATCGAAAGAATTAAATATGAAAAATCTTTATTATTTGTTTATTTAAATTTATATAAAAAAATTAAATTTATAAGAAAATTTTTTATATACAAAAGTTATACCAAAAAAGTTATTAATAAAACCTTATTTTTATAAGGAAAGTAATTTTATAAAGAAACAAAATTATTTAAGGATAAAATGTTAATAACAAAAATTCTTAACGAAAAAATAATTTATAAGAAAAATAATTTATAAGAAAAATAATTTAAAGGAGAAATAATTTACAAGAGAAATAATTTATAGGAGAAATAATTTATAAGAAAAATAATTTATAAGAAAAATAATGTATAGGAGAGAAATAATTTATAAGAAAAATTATTTAATAAAAAAAATTATTTACAAAAAATGTTACTTATAAAAAAATTTTTTTTTAGTAAAATTATTTATAGGAAAATTTGTTACGCTAAAAAGTTATTTACAAAAGAGCCGCACTTATAAGGAAAGTTATTTGATAAAAAAATAATTAAAAAAAATGTTTTTTAAAAAAAAGTACAGACAAAAAAAATATTTACAAGATAATTAATTTTTTTTTACAAATTTAGTTAGATATAATATTATTTAAACAAAAGATACTAAAAAATATTAAATAAATAAATACTTGTAAAACAATTATTTATTAGAATTGTAGTTTATAGAAAAGAGTTATTTTCATAAAATGTAATGCAAAAAAAAAAAGATATTCATTATAAAGAAGTTTCTATTAGAAAAATTATTTTTAAGAAAAATATTTATACAAAAAAAATTATTATATAAGGAGAGTAATTTTATAAAAAAGAATTATTTAGAAAAATGTTATTTACAAAAAAAGTTAATCATAAAAAAATTATTTACCAAAAAAATTATTTTTTTCAAAAGTTTATTGTCAAATAATATTTTTTATAAAGAAAAGTACTTGTATAAAAATTGTTATTGAAATTTGTAAATAAACTTATTTAATATTTACACAAAATTTTATTGACAATAGAAAGTTATTTATAAAAAAGTTATTTATAAAAAAGTTATTTATAAAAAACTATTATTTATAAGCAAAAAAATGTATAAAAATACAAAAAGGTTACCTACAAAAAATGATGTTTACAAATAATGTAATTTCTATAAAATGTTTTTTTTTTTGCAAAAAATTTTAGTTATAAAAAATTATTGTCATTTACAAATATCTTTTCCTTCCCCTCTGAGTAAAATGATTATATTACTTTGACAGTATTGTAAATATTACTACATTCTAAATGTAACTCCTGGTTTATTTTGTATTCCAGTGAAAAGGAGTTTTATTAAATATTTTTTTTTCCTTTTTCAGACACCCAAGGCAATAAAGCCCAATATTCATGAAAGAAGTTTGAATCGTGAAAAGTCGAATGTAACTTATGGAAAAGACGCTTATGAACATTATGGAATTGCGCATGGCGCTATTGCAAAATCAGATATCAAAAGAGGTGGAGGTTCAAATAGTGGCAGTGGAAGCAGATCTGTTAGTAATTGAATAATTCAAGTGATTTATGGGTAAGAAATTTCACAAAATGAGAAAATTTTTTTTTGTAAACTTTCTATTCTTATGTATACTATTATCGTACGAGTGAAATTATTTTTTATTTTTTGTTCGTTTTTTTTTCGTCGCAACTTTTAATTTCTTTTCTCTAGTTATTAGTTAATTTTTCAATATATAGTTTATGAAAATTTGTCGTCTAGTTTAACTTATTTTTCTATTATTCTCAGTAAATTTTTTGATTGATGTAAAAATTTTTGAATAGTTATGGGGAATTTTTTCGTATATAGTCGCTGATTTTCTTTCTATTATTATTAGTAAATTTTTTTGATTTTTCTCTATATTAAAAGTCATTTTTTTATGGTTATAAAAATTTTTCCATATAGTTATGGGAATTTTTTGAAGTCCATGAAAATTTTACGACAAATTCTTTAATAATACATATATATATATATTTCTAGTAATTTTGAAATTAATTTATAATTTTCTACTCAATAATGTGTGCGTAATTATAATTTATAAATGGATTCAAACATGAAAGAATGAAAAAAATGTAAAAGTGGATTCTAATTTATAATAAAAATAAAAATTTTCCTTGACTGAGAAAATTAATTTTAAAAATTAGTTTTCGTACTCGGATTCAATTAATTTTTTAATAATAAAATATAATATTTATGAGAATAAAATGAAATTTATGGACTTTTTATGAATTGATGAAAACGAAACTTTTTTTTTGGTGGATAAGAAGGGAGAAAATGATGAGCGTTGCACAAATAATTCAGTGAAGAATATTAAAATTTAATATTTAGGTGGGACAAATTTTTCTCGTCTTTTGCAAAATTAAGTAGAAAAAAAATTCAAGTGAACATGAATTCACTGTATAAGTAGAAAAAGTTGTCTGTGTCAGACAAGTTTTTTCATTCATGTAAAAAATATTTTATAATATAGAAAATAAAAAATAATGTGCTTGAAAAAAAATCTTTTAATATTACTACTATTTTTTTACCATTACCATTACTACTTACAACAGATTTTCTAAAATTTGCTACATTCTGTCTGATTAATAATTACTTTTACTACTAGCACCAAATATAGTACAATTTGATACTGTGTTGTCTGACTAAAAATTATTTTTACTACTAGTTTTGAATTCACAGTAATTGTAATTATTTTGACCGGCTTAAAATTGACCTTACTACTTTTAAAAAAATTCTAAAGCATTTGAACTAGTCTGACTAAAGTTCACTTTCACTACTGGTTCAAAAAATAACAGAATTCATAAGCGCAGTGTCTGACTAAACATTACTCTTACTACTAGTAGAAAATGCAACAGACTTTAAAACTTTATTGTCTGACTAAAAACTACTTTTACAACTAGTAAAAATATTACTGATTTTTAAAACTTTATTGTCTGACTAAAAACCACTTTTACTACTAGTAAAAATATTACTGCTTTTTAAAACTTTATTGTCTGACTAAAAACTACTTTCACTACTAGTACCAGCTTTACCAGAAGATTTTATTACGCACTTAAAATAATTACTACTAATATCAAATGTACTAGTAGTACTACTAGTATTTTAAAACAGTATTGTTTGACTAAAAATAAATTTTACCACTGGCTCCGAATTTGCAACAATTTTAATTATTTTGTCTGACTAAAAAGTGCCTTTACTACTTGTAACTAATTCCTAATTTACAAAAAATTTGAACTATTTTGTCTAAAAATTACTTTTACTACTAGTACTAAATGTAAAAAAAATTAAAACTGAACGGTCTGACATTAAATTTACCTTTACTACTCGAACGAAAAGAAAAACTTTTACTATTCGGTCTTACTGAAAATTAATTTTACTACTAAAGAGAATCCATTACTGCAATGTCTGACTAAAAACTACTGTTACTACTAGTTTCGAATTTACAACAATCACAATAAGTTTGCATGACTAAAAAGTGCCTTTACTTACTTGTATCTAATTTACATGAATTTGAACTATTTTGTCTAACTAAAAATTACTTTTACTACTTGTACAAAATATAACAGAATTTAAAATTGCAGTGTCTAACTTTAAATTTACCTTTACTACTCAAACGAAATTAACGAAAAGTTGTACTATTTTGTCTTACTGAAAATTAATTTTACTACTAAAAAAAAAAATTCATTACAGTATTGTCGGACTAAAAATTACTTTTACTACTAAAAATTGATTACCGTATTGTCTGACTAGAAATTACTTTTACTACTAAAAAGTTCATTACCATATTGTCTGACTAAAAATTACTTTTACTACTAAAAATTCATTACCGTAATGTCTCAATAAAAATTACTTTTACTACTAAAAATTCATTACCATATTGTCTGACTAAAAATTACTTTTACTACTAAAAATTCATTACCATATTGTCTGACTAAAAATTACTTTTACTACTAAAAAATTCATTACCGTATTGTCTGAATAAAAATTACTTTTACTACTAAAAAATTCATTGCCGTATTGTCTAACTAAAAATTACTTTTTCTACTAGCTGGGAATTCAGAAGATGATAAGCTGTTGTGTCCTACTAAAAGTTTCTTTTACCACTTGTTGGAAACTTATAAAAATTTACATTAATGTTTGAATAAAAATCATTTTTACGTCTTAATTTTCAATAGTTTAAATACCGTCTGACTAGAAATTACTTTTACTACTTGTACTTAATTTAAAAAAATTGAAAGTACCAAATTCTGAACCGTATTAATAAAAATTTTAATTTTTCCCTAAGAATTGTTTATAAAAAAAAATTATAAACCGAGAGTATTACTTGTAAAATTTATATGAAAGATGTTTATAATTAAAATATTATGTACTATAAAATTTTGTTGTATTATACCTTAGTTTGTTACATGTTAGCATATAATATAGTTGCAAATTCTTATTATTTGTATGAAAAATTATAAAAAACGAAAAAAAAATATTTTTTCTACAAGAAAACAAATTTTCTTTTGAAAAAAAATATTATTTCTTTAGGAAAAAAATTTTCTTTTGAAAAAAATATTTTTTTTTTCTAAACAACTTTATGTTGTTCGAGAAAAAAAGTTACATTTTTATGCAAAATTTTAGGCTACTTAATTTTCTGAAAGCAATAATAAGTATTGTTATTTTACTATATAAAATAAATCCATAGCTTAAATAATGTTACATACATGAATGTTCTTTTATCTATAATTAAATTACATTTTTATCTTATCATTAATTAATTTTTATCAAATATATATTATAAAAATATAATTATAGAATCTATCGAGAAAATCATTTTTACGATTTTGTTGATTTACAAAGAAATGTATATCAGTTTTAAGAAACTATTCTTCGCTCCTGTAAATATATAATTAACTCGAAAAATTTGTAATTAATATTGTACTATTAAAAGCAGAATTCATAAATAAAAAAATACTAAATTATAAAATTCGCAGTATTCATTTCATCATTATAGCAAACCTTGTAAATTTCAATTTCAATTCATAAATAATTATTTATAATTAATTAATTCAAGATTAATTCAAGAATTTATAGCTTTATATTCAAAATTAATTAATTATTTACAAAAGTTATTATTATTAATTAATTCATAAAAAATAATTTGTTGCTTTGAGTAAAAGTAATTTTTTTTCTAATTAGTCTATAATGTCAATTTCTGATGCTATATATTTGTATATAAAGGAACGTAATTAATAATTATCATGAAAATGAATTATTAGTCGCTGATAAACCTTTTTATGCGTGGCGATGAAAGTAAAGGAGAGAGAAAAAAGCGAAGAAAAATAATAAGTTGATTACTTTAATGTCGTAGAATTGCAAAAACACTTATTCCAAAAGGGGTCTAGAGAAATGTGACACGCGAGACGAAAATAATTACATTGGAACGCAACTAGGTACGTTCAGAATATGTAACGTAATTAAGAGGTAAGCACAGATCACGAACGAGGCATAATTTACTTTTACTTAACCCTGAAAAGTGCAAAGTGCACTTTAGTTAGATGCTGTGATAATTTTAATTACAATATTATACAAAGTAGAAAAATTTGTCATTGAATTTTTTTTTGAATTATTATACTTTCGATTTTATTCAAATTTTTCAAATTTATTACAATTATTTATGATATACAATAATAATATTACTATTTATATTTATTTTATTAAGTAAACTTTCATTCTCTAAATTTGAATTAGTAAAAATGTTTAGGAATTTGAATATAGTGATTGAATTTTTGCTCTTGAATTAGTAAATTTTATTAATAAGTAGTCATTTCTACTTATTTATTAGTAAAATTTACTAATTCAAAAAACAAAAAGTCCGTCAATAATGAAAAATTAATTAAATTTTTTATTTTCAAATATAAATTTATAAAATAAATTCACAATTAAAATTAAAAATATTTACTTATTAAGTACAAAATTAATTGTTACTGTTCATATTTTAAAAAAATTTAATAAAATTTCACGAAAGAATTCAATTATTTTCTAAAATTTTAATAAATCCTTCTAAACAATTCCATTATTTTTTTAAATAAAAAAAAACTTTACAAAAATTCCATGATTTTTAAAACAAATTTAATTAAATTCCTCGGAAGAATTCAATTATTTTTTAAAAAAAAATTTGAACACATTTCGAAAAAATTCAATTTTTTTCTAAAATTTTAATAAATTCTTCGGAAAAATTGAATTATTTTTATAAACTCAGTAAAATTCTTCGCAAGAATTCAATTAATTTTATAGAAAGTAAAATTCTTTGCAGGAATTCAATTATTTTTATAAATAATAAAATTCATTGCAGAATTTCAATTATTTTTAATACAATTTTTAACAAATTCCTCGAAAAATGTAATTATTTTTAAAATTTTTATTAAAATTCGTCGAAAAATTCAATTATTTAAAAATTTGTTGATAAAAATTTTTATAAAAATTCTATTTTAAAAAAACATTTAATTATTCATTAAATTATTTATTTTTCTATTTAAATAATTGAATTCACGTAGAACTTTCTAATGAAAATTGATTTAAAAATGAATTTAATTTAAAATTTTAGATAATAAATGAATATTAAAAGTATTATAACGTGAATTTTTGTAAATGATTGAATTTCGAAAATGTTTCAAATTAAAGTTTTTGAACATCTGAATTTTTCACACATTTAACTATAACAATTCTGTAAAATTAATTTTTTTGAAAAAGTTTAATTGAATTTAAAAAAAAATTAATTTCATGTTTTTTTTCTAGTTTAATATTGAAGAATTTTAATTAAATTCCCCAGATGAATTCAAGTATTTTTAAATATTTCCATAAATTTCAATTATTTCCTAAAATTTTAATAAATTCTTCAAAACAATTCAACTATTTTTATAAATACTAAAATTTAAATAAAATTACACGAAAGAATTTAATTATTTTCAAAATTTTCTATAAAATAGAATTTCATCAAGAATTTAAAATTTTCTAAAAATAATTCAATTATTCTCAAAATATTTTTAAAAAATTCTATATAAAAATTAAATTACTTTCAATGCAATTTTTAAATATATTCGTAAAAAAAAATTAGAAAGAATTGAATTATTTTCAAGAAAAAAATAAAATTCTTATGTTGAATTCAATTATTTTCAAAAAAATAATAAAATTCTTGTTTTGAATTCAATTATTTTGAATATACTTAATTTTAATAAAATTCTTTAAAGAAATTCAATTATTTTCAAAACAACTTTAAAATTTAATTTTTTAAAGAAATTTTATTATTTTTAAATATTTCTATAAAATTCTTTAGAACAATTTAATTATTTCTTAAAATTTCAATAAATTCTTCGAAACATTTTAATTATTTTTATAAATAGTAAAATCCTTTGCAGAAATTCAATTCTTTTTAAAAGAATTTTAATAGAATTTCTCGAAAGAATTTAAATTTTCAAACATTAACATAAAATTTATTTATTTTCTAAAATATTAATAAATTCTTCGGAACAATTCAATTATTTTTATAAATAATAAAATTCTTCGCAAGAATTCAACTATTTTCAATACAATTTTAATAAAATTCTTTTTCATAAAATTCAATTGCTTTCAAAACTTTTAATTACAATTATTAAAAAAAAACTCCATTAGTTAAAAAAAAAATTCAAAGAAATTTTTCAAAAGCATTTAATTAGGATTTTTAAAAATTTTAATAAAATTCTTTGCGAGAATTCAGTTATTTTCCTAAATAATAAAATTATTTGAAGGAATTCTGTTATTATTAAATTTTTTAATAAAATTCTTTGCAACAATTTGATGATTTTCAATACATTAATTTTTTAAAAATTGAAAATATTTGAAAAGAAAAATTATAAAAAAGTTAAGAAACAAAAAAGCAAACAACTAACTTCAAATTACGAACAGATTACCGGAACATGTACTTCATTATTATTAATGTCATAATTATTTTTATTTTGTAATTAATTCAAAGTTGTAATGACAAATATAAATCAACAGAATTTTTTTCACTTCTTTTCATTAAAAGACTAGAATTTTGTTTAATATTATGTTTTGGCAAATTGAAATTATGTAGATTTTTGTTCTTCACTTCTAAATAAAAGTAGAAAATTGTTAAACAATTGTGATTAAGAAATAGAAAATTTATTTATTTTGCATTATTTTTGTTTATGAATCACAATTTCTTAAACAAAATTATTAATTTGTTTTAGAAAAAGAAAAAAAATATTTGCAAAATTTTTATTTTTAATCTTATTTTTGGAACAGGATTTTCCACAGGAATTAAGACATTCAAAAATTTCAAATTCAAACCTTTTTTAAATTAAACAACATATAAAAGTATTTTTATAAAACATGAAGATTTCTTCATGTTTTCTAATAACTAAAAATGACCGAGAGATAAAATCATTATTTTATAAATAATTGAAATAATTGAATTCCTGTGAAATTTTTATTATTTATGAGAATAATTAAATATTTGCATACAATTTTATTGAAAATTTTTTTTAAATAATTAAATTCTTTTTGGGAAATTTTATTAAAATAGTAAATATTGAAAATCATTGAAATTAGAAAAATTTTTGAAAATATTTGAAATTAGTACAAGAATTTTTTTGATATTTATGAAAATAATTGAACTTTGGAGAAGAATTTTGTTATTTATAAAGATAATCGGGATTTTTACAAGAATTTTTTTCAAATTTTGAACATAGTTATATTTTATAAGAAGAATTTTATTTTTTTTTTTGAAAATAATTGAATTTTTGCAATTATTTGTAATTTCTCCAAAATTGGAGAAGTGTGTGTGTTTTTTAGTGTTTTCAATAAAAATTTAAATGAGAAAATTTTTAAATTCTATTAATTTTAAAATTTATAATTAATTAGTGTTTATATTTATTATATTTATAATTAATGCTTATATTTATGCTTTGTTTTATTTACTATAAAATATAAATAAATCATGTTTATTTTTGTAAAAAGGTTTTAATTGCAATATAATTGTTTTATTGTACATGATTCGTTACTTTAAAAGAATGAAAACAAAAAAGGAAATGAATTATTCAAATTTCCAGTAAACGTTATTAAAAGTAAATGTGAAGGTAAAGTGAATTTTACAAAGTGAACGATATTCTAGCTCAAAGAGGATGACTTCGCTCTATGGAATATTAATTGAATTCAACTTTAATTAACGAAAGAGACTTTTCTAGATGGAAATTGAAAGAGAGTTCTTTCGGTAACAAAAATAGACCATGAATTTATTAACGCCGAAAGATTATTATAATTTGGAATTATTTAACATATCAATGGAGCGCAAGACACTATTTTAAAATATATATAGATATAATTCAGCCAAAGATAATATCAGATGTTAAATTATAAAATGAAAAAGAATTTCTCGTAACACACTATATCACTTTTAATAATTTAAAAAAAAGTAAAAATGAATTTTTTAAAGAAATAAAATTTTTCAATAAAATATAAGAGAATCAATTCTTTTTTATTTTTGCAATTATAAGAAAAGAAAATTGAAAAACTGAATATTATTTTCAATACAATTTTAATTAAATTTTCTCTAAGGAATTCAATTATTTAAAAAAAAGTTTGATAAAATTCTTCAAATGTTTTTAATTATTTTCAAATGTTTGGATAAAAATTTTGCAAGAATTTAGTAATTTTCAGTACATTAACTTTTAAAATTCAAAACAATGGAAAAAGAAAATTTATTTAAAAAGTTGAGAAGCAAAAAAAAAAAAACTGCAAACTGCGAACAAATTCAAACACAACTAATATTAATTTATTTCTTTAAAATTATTTGTGAAATTTAATTCAATTTATCATATTTTAGAAAAAATTATATAACCAAACTGTGAAGAAATTTTTTTGATTAGTTTAAAGATTTGTGAAGATAAATAAGAAAAGTTTGAAGATTCGTCGTAATCATCTGGCAGCACTGAGTACAAAAGTATATATAGTAACGAGTTGAGAAGCGTAGCTCATGATCGAATGTTTGCTAAAGCAATAAAGTGCCAATGAAAATTAATGAAGCGACAATTGGTGTTAATGGAGGACCAAGATATCCCCCTATTTTTTAGTAGGCCACACTGCACAATCTTCCCGTATATCCTCAATTTCGGTGTTTGCACGTTCCCTTTTGGTTCACTCAAATGAAAATTGTCTGCGACATGAACTTCCGATAAAATTATTTCCAGCTGGCACACGTATACATAGAATATACTCTCAACGGAAATGCATCATTTCTTTTTACGTCTTCATAGAATTCCAATTATCGACATAAAACTTTGTATAATTACTTCAAGACTCATATATATACGTCCGGCGCATTTATAATTTAAACTTCCTTCAATTTTTTATCTTTTTATTGTCCAAGCATAATTTATTTGTCAAAGGTAATTAAAAATTATATAAAAGTCTCATTAATATTTTTAGTGTAGGAAATCATTTTTGCATATATATGAATCAAAATTAATTGAAATTTTGCAAATGAATTTTATTAAAATTTTTGAAAATTTGGAGAAGAGTTTTATTATTTATAAAAACATTTAAATTATTGCGAAGAAATTTATAAAAAATATGCAAATATTTTAATTGTTTTGAAATTTTTATTATTTAAGAAAATAATCAAATGTTTGCGTAGAATTTAATTACATTTTTTTTTTATTATTTCATTCTTTTAGAAAATTTTATTAAAATAGTAGACATTAAAAAAAAATTCAATTGAGAAAAATTTTAGAGAAGAATTTTATTATTTTCAAAGGTAATTGAAATTTTGACGAGAATTAAAAAAAAAATTTTTGAACATAATTGAATTTCTACCGAGAATTTTATTACTTTTGAAAATAATTTAATTTTTGATTCACATTTGATTCGTTTTTTGTTTCAATTTGATATCGTTGAAAAAATTGTGAAAACAGAAAAATTTACTTATAATATTTTATGGTATTTTTATTTAATAAATAATTTTGTGTCAATATGACAAAAGTCTTCTTTAAAAAAATTAATTCTCTATCTAATAAGTATTCATCACATATCCCTTCGTAGTGATTTTTCAAGTTCTCTTTAAATATATTCGACATTATTTCACTGTAATATATCTTTGAAAAATTATGCGGGTCCTTCGGTAAACAAAAAAAGAATTTTAAATTTCCTTCATATCTTTTCAATTATTTGACACCCCTAAAATGAAAAAAAAGATTAATATTATATTGAATACAGAGAAAATTTTATAAAAATAGAAATTTTCTATCATCGGAAAAAAATTCCTCCGACGCATAAACCCAGCTGAAAAAGTTCTTTAGAATTTCACTAGAATCATTGTATAGTCAAAAATTCAATTATTTTTATAAATAATAAAATTCTTCTTCGAAATTCAATTATTTTTAAAAATTTTAATAAAATTCTTGGCAAAATTTCAATTACGAGCGTTATAGTAATATAATTCAATTATTTTTCTAAATAAAAACATTTTTACAGGGATTCAATTATGTTTCTAAATAATAAAATTCTTTTTAGGAATTTAATTATTGCATAAATAGTAAAACTCATCGCAGAATTTCAATTATTTGTAATACAATTTTAATCGAATTCCCTGAAAAATGTAATTTCAAATTCGTCGAATTTTAATTATTCAATTGATTATTTATATTTGCATTTAAATAATTGAATTCTTGTAGAATTTTTTTATAAAAATTGATTTAAAAATGAATTTCAGTTAAAATTTTCGATAATAATTGAATATTAAAAGGATTAAGCATGATTTTTTTAAAAATAATTGAATTTTTAAAAGGTTTCAATTTAAAATCTTTCAAAATTAGAATTTTTCATACTTTTAAAGTTTTAACTGACAATTCTGTAGAATTATTATTTATTTTTTTTTTTTGTTGAGAAAATTTAATTAAATTTTCTTTGAAATTATTTGAAGTTTTCATTTTCTAATATATTATAATATTCTAAATGATTGCAAAAATACAATTATTTTCAAATGCAATGAAATTCTTCGCAGAAATTTATTATTATGTTAAAAAATTTTTAAAAAATTCTTTTCAAAAATTCAATTATCTTTATTAATATTAATAATAATAAAATTCTTCTCCGAAATTTAGTTACATTTTTTTAAATTGTAATAGAATTCTTAGCAAAATTTCAAATATTTTCAAAAATTTTCCCGAATTCAATGGTTTTTAATATCTACTATTTTAATAAAATTTCCCAAAAGAATTTAATTATTAAAAAAAAATTGTAATAAAATTCTACGTAAAAAATGTAATTTTTATCATAAATAAAAATTTCACAGGACTTTAATTATTGACAAATTTTTTATAAATTTCTTCGCAATAATTCAATTATTTTCATAAATATTAGTATTTTTTACAGGGTTTCAATCATTTTCATAAATAAAAAAATTCTTTTTAGGAATTTAATTATTTTCATAAATAATATTATAATAGCAAAATTGCAATGTAATTATTTTTAAAATTTTTATTAAAATTCGTCGAAAGAATTCAATTATTTAAAAATTTGTTGATAAAATTCTTTATGATAATTGAATTTTAAGAAATATTTAATTATTCAATGAATTATTTCTTTTTGTAGTGAAATAATTGAATTCTCCTAGAATTTTCTAATAAAAATTGATTTAAAAATTAGTTTCAGTTAACATTTTAGATAGAAATTGAATACGTATTAAAGGCATTGATTTTTTTTCTTAGAAATAATTGAATGTTTGAAAAGGTTTCAAATTATAAAATCTTTGAAAATTTGATTTTTTCATACTTTTAACTAACAATATTCTGTACAATAAATTTTTTTGAAAAAGTTTCATTAAGTTTTTTTTTGAAATTATTTGTAGTTTTTATTTTCTAATATATATATATATTTTATTGTAGATTTTCTGATTAATCAAAAATTCGTAAAATTGAATTGTTAACAAGTGGATTTGAAAATTTTTAAAAATTATTTAAAATATTTGATTAAAACAAGAATTTTAGTTAAATATTGTAGAAAATAATAATTGAATTGAAATGATGAAAATAATTTTGAAGAAGTACAATATTTTTATAATATAAAATAATTATATTATCAATTTGCCAATTTTAATTATTCGGAGTTTGAAGTTAGTTTTTCTTTGCTTCACAACTTTTTTTTAATAAATTTTCTTTTTCATTGTTTTGAATTTTAACAATCAATGCACCTGAAAATTACTAAATTATTGCAAAGTTTTTATCCAAAAATTTGAAAATAATTAAAGTCATTTGAAGAGTTTTATCAAAATTTTTTTGAAATAATTGAATTCTTTCGAGAAAATTTAATTAAAATTCTATTGAAAATAATATTGAATTTTCGCAAAAAATATTATTATTTATAAAAAGAATCGAATTCTTTTAAAGAATGTTATTAAAATTATTGAAAATAATTTAATTCTTAACAAGAATTTTATTAACAATTTTTTTTAAATAATTGAATCTTTTCGTGAAATTTTATTAACTTTGTTTTGAAAATAATTGAATTCCTGCGTTGAATTTTACTGTTTAATAATTGAATTCTTCCAAGGAATGTTTTATTAAAAATTTATGAAAATAACTTAATTCTTAAAATTAAAAATTTTTTAAAAATAATTTAATTCTTGCGAAAAATGTTATTAACATTTTTGAAAATAATAAACAAGAATAGTTAATTATATAGTTAATAGGTGAATTTTTAAAATTTTGAATCTGCAATTATTCGCAAAAATTAATATATTTGAAAATATAAAATTTCTTCAATAGCAAAATAATAAATGGAACAGTAACATTTATGATTTAGTAATTAATAATTATTACATTTATTATTATAATCATAGGAATGTAAAGGACAAAAATTATGATTTATCTTTAAAGAATTGTTTATTTATATTATTTAAATGTTTATAAATATTTTCATTATTAATTGTTATACACAGCCTTCGCAAAATTTTCAAAAAATTTCAAGTTTTTACAATATTTCTTCAAATTCTTCAAATATCGCAGATTGCTTTAATTTTCTTTAGATTTGAAGAAAAATCTTCTAAATTGGCAGCACTGCTGGGAATCAATATTTTAATTTAATATTCAGGGTTGCCACGCTTTTACTCATTTCAAATTTCCTGACTTTTCCACGTTTTCCAGGTTAAAAAACGGAATTTTTCCAGGTTTTTAAAACTACATTTATATTTTACAAAATTTTTAATTCAAACCTTTTTGAAATTAAAAATGTTATAAAACATGAAAATATCGATCACTCCGAGTCTTCGACTCGGAGCAATCGATATCTTCATGTTTTATAATAATTAAAAATGTTGGACTGATAAAATCATCATTTTATACCTATTATAAGAATATTGTTACTGTAACTTATTCAAAATTACTTTCATTATTTTAATTCAATTATTGTTTTCCACAATTTTTAACTAAAATTCTTCTTTATAATAAAGTGTAAATTAATTATTATTAATAATTTCTGAAATATTTCTTTCAACATTTTCAAATCTTTTTGTTTACAATTCAATTTTACGAAATTTCATCGATTATTCAGGTACTCGGAAATTCTTCAATCAAATATATATTAGAAAATAAAAACTTTAAATAACTTCAAAAAAATTCAATTCAACTTTTACAAAAAAATTAAATCTACACAATTTTAAGTTAAAAGTATAAACAATTCAAACATTCGAAGATTATAATTTGAGACTTGCTTTTCAAAACTCAATTATTATCTAAAGTTTTAACTGAAATTAATATTTGAATCAATTATTATTAGAAAATTCTACGACAATTCAATTATTCAAATACAAAAAAAATAATTTATTGAAGAATTGAATGTTTTTAAAATTCAACTCTCATTTAACAAATTTTATATCAACAAATTTTTAAATAGGTAATTAAAATTCTTTTGACGAATTTCAATAAAATTTTTAAGAATAATTTCATTTTTCGAGAAATTAGATTAAAAATGTACTAAAAATAACTTAATCTTTGTAAAAAAATTTCATTGAATTGAGAAAAGTTTTTGAAAATAATTGAAATTTTGTCAAGAATTTTATTAAAATTTTTTTAAATAATTGAAATATTGCCAAGGATTTTATTAAAATTTTTTAAAATAATTGAACTTTAGAGAAAAATTTTAATATTTATAAAAATAATTGAAATTTCGACTGTAACTTTTATTAAACTTTTGACCATAATTGAATTTCTGCTAAGAATTTTATTACTTTTGAAAATAATTGAATTTTTGAGAAGAATTTTCTAATAATATTTCTTTTTCAATACCTATTTATTTTTAATACAAAAATAAATAATTTATTGAATAATTGAATGTTTCTCAAAATTTAATTCTCATAAAGAATTTTATTAACAAATTTTTAAATAATAAATTCTTTTGACGAATTTTAATAAAATTTTAAGTGTAATTACATTTTTCGAGGAATTCGATTAAAACTGTATAAAAAATAATTGAAATTCTGCAATGAGTTTTATTATTTATGAAAATAATAATTGAATCTCTGTAAACATAAATTGAATATTTCTGAAAATAATAGAATTATTGCGAAGATATTTATAAAAAAATTTTAAAATAATTCATTTCTTTTGGAAATTCATTAGAATTTTTGAAAATAATTAAAAAATTTTAAACTGTTAACCATAATTGAATTTCTGCGAAGAATTTTATTACGTTTGAAAATAATTGAATTTCTTTGATGAATTTGAATACAATTTTTAAGAATAATTATACATTTTTCGAGAAATTCCATTAAAATTGTATTAAAAATAATTGAAATTTTGCGATGAGTTTTATTATTTATGAAAATAATGGTAAATCTATAAATTTTTTGATTATTTATGAAAATAATTGAATTATTACGAAGAAAAATTGTAAAGGCAACTCTTTAAAATTGAATTAAGAAAATTGAATTAAAGAAAAATTAGAATTCAAGAATAAGCACAATAACTTTAGAAAACAATAATTTTCCAGGATTCCAATCAAAATTCCCTGACTTTTCCAGGTTTTTTCAAGGTTTATAAAAATTCCCTGACATTTCCAGGTTTTCCAGGTTTCCAGGTTGCGTGGCAACCCTGTAATATTTCATAAAAAAAGAAAAAGGAAGAATTCTTAAAATTAAAAAAAAAATTTTTTTCTCAGAATTTTTAAAAATTAAAAAAAGAATTTGTAACTACAAAATTAAACGCTCAATTTATCTCCATAATTTGAAATACTCCCCCTTTCTTCCCTCTTATATACAAGACTCTTATATACAATATTCGTCATATCGAAAGAATAGAAAGCCCACGATTGCCTACAATTCAATTCAATTTTAGCCTCGAGGATAAAAAAAAGAAAGAGGGATGTATTTGTGTGTGCAATCGTAAACGATTAATACCGTGGTTCGTCATGTCTCACATATCGGGTAACTTTAATACACACACACACACACACACACAGGAAGAAATGTAATGACGACTGGATTGCAAAAGCCCGTCTCTTTGTTTCGAATATAGAAACGCACCTCATGAGGTTGGTGACGCTTGAGGGTGTTTAAAACGAGGCGTAAGTTCCGTTAAGGGTGAGAAAATGGGGGAGGCGGGAAAAGAGAGGAAGGAGTGAAAGGGGTGGGGAATGAGAAACAAGTGGAGAGACGAGAGAGAGAGAGAGAGAGCGCGAGAGAGAATTAATTTATTAAACGCTGCCACTCGCTTTCCCTGGGGATAATAATTCAAGACAGGTATCAAGCAGTGGTGAGCTTGCGTTATAAATTAAAGAATTATGCGATGGAGATTGCATAAAGAAAAGGGCGAAACTTGTACTTCAAGTCGTAAGTCATAAACAACCTGCACGCTTTATTTTATCATCTATCGTCCCATTTTCTTGTATATATACTTATATATACTTTTACTTACATTCTTTGTATAATTTGAGAAAAAGTTTAACTTCATTGTTTCAGAGCGAAGAATATAAAGGAGTTGATTATTTTTAGATTTTGTTCTTATACCGAAAAATAGAGAAATTATCCATTATCTTATAACTTTTAGATTAAGACATATACCGAGTTCAGCGAAATTAGGGAAAAATCGGGGATTTCTATTAAAAGTACTGAAAAAAAATTAAATTTTTAGAATTTATAAGAAAAGACACGAAAATTCGGAATTTTCTTATAAATTCTAAAAATTTAATTCTTTTCATTTCTAACAATAATTTTCAAACGTATAATGAAATTCTTCTCAAATATTCAATTATTACATACGTTCAAAAATTAAAAGAAAATTCTTGTCAAAATTTCAATTATCTTTGTAAATAATAAAATTCTTCTGAGAAATTTAATTTTTTCACAAAATTTGAATAACATTCTTTGGGAAAATTTCAATTATTTTCAAAAATATTCCTGAATTTAATGATTTTCAATTTCTATTATTTTAATAAAACTTTCAAAGGAATTCAATTATTTACAAACTTTTTATAAATTTATTCGCAATAATTGCATTATTTTCATAAACATTAGAATTTTCTCCAGGAATTTAATCATATTTTCATAAATAATAAAATTGATCTTCGAAATTCAATAATTTTCAATAATTTTAGTAAAATTCTTGATGAAATTTCAATTATTTTCAAAAATTTGCTTCAATTCATAATGATTTTTAATATTTTATTAATTATTAAAAATAATGGATTTATGGAAGAATTTTAATCAAAAAGACTAAGATAATTAAATTTTTCAGGAAGTTACAAATTATTGCAAAAATTCATTTATGATAAACAAATTTTTAAAAATTCCTGTCAAAATTTCAATTATCTTTATAAATAATAAAATTTCTCTCCGAAATTCAATTATTTTCATAAATAATAAACATTTTTAAAAAAATTTAATTATTTTCACAAATAAATCAAAATTTTTTTCAAAAATTTTAATATCAATTTTGTTGAAATTAGTTGAATATTTTAAAATATATGTAATATTATTTGAAAAATTTTAACGCTATTAATTTATCGAAAGAATTCAATTATCTTGATAAATATCAAAATTTTTTTGTGAAATTCAATTATTTTCAGGAATATTAATAAAATTCTTGAGAAAATTAAAATTATTTTCATAAATAAAAATATACATCACAAAAATTCAATTACTTTCAAAAGTAATAAAATTCTTTGCACAAAATTCAATTATTTTCAAAAATTTTTTAAACATTAAAGTCAAGATTTCAATTATCTTTAAAAATGCAAATTTCTTCACCGAAATTCAATTATATTAAAAATTTTATTAAAATTCTTAGCAAAATTGAATTTAAAAAAAAGTTTTTTGTAAGATTCTACGCAAACATTTAATTATTTTCATAAATAATACAAGTTTCACAGGAATTCAATTATTTACAAGTTTTTTTTATAAATTTCTTCCCAATAATTCAATTATTTTCATAAATATTAGATTTTTTTACAGGGATTCAATCATTTTCATAAATAATAAAATTTTTCTTCAAAATTTAATTATTTTAAAAATTTTCATAAAATTTTTAGTAAAATTTCATTTATTTAAAAAAATTGTTAACAAAATTCTTCACAATAATTCAATTATTTTCATAAATAATAAAATTTTTTTTATAGAGGTTCAATTATTTTCATAGATAATAAAATTCTTTTTAGGAATTCAATTATTTTTATAAATAATAAAATTCATTGCAGAATTTCAATTATTTATTTATTTTTAATACAATTTTTAACAAATTCCTCGAAAAATGTAATTATTTTTAAAATTTTTATTAAAACTCGTCGAAAAATTCAATTATTTAAAAATTTGTTGATAAAAATTTTTATAAAAATTCTATTTTAAAAAAACATTTAATTATTCATTAAATTATTTATTTTTCTATTTAAATAATTGAATTCACGTAGAATTTTCTAATAAAAATTGATTTAAAAATGAATTTAATTTAAAATTTTAGATAATAAATAAATATTAAAAGTATTATAACGTGAATTTTTGTAAATGATTGAATTTCGAAAATGTTTCAAATTAAAGTTTTTGAAAATCTGAATTTTTCACACATTTAACTATAACAATTCTGTAAAATTAATTTTTTTGAAAAAGTTTAATTGAATTTAAAAAAAAATTAATTTCATGTTTTTTTTCTAGTTTAATATTGAAGAATTTCCGAATATTTGAAATTTCACGTAGAATTGAAATGTAAGCAAATGGATTTCAAAATTCTCAAAGAACTTTTTCAAAAATTATTAAAAATAATTGATTTAAAGAAGAATTTGAATGAAAAATTCTTGAAAATATTGTCTTCGAGTTTTTGACTCAGAGTGATGGGTTTCTTCATGTTTTATAATAATATTCTTATTAGTTATTGAATCTCAAAAGCTTTGAATTTTAAATTTTTGAAAAACCTATTTCCTATATGGAAAAATAATTATAATTAAAAATATTTATTTTTAAAAGAAGAAGTTATTGATGTTTTTGAATAATATTGTACAATTAAAGAAATTCGTAAATAAATATAATAGATCATTTTTTGAGTATCTTATAATTTTAAGAGTAAATCAGAACTTTTTTTATTGTGTCAGGGAAAAAGTCAAAATTTTTATCTGGAAATTAGGGAAGATTCAGAAAAAAGAAAGTTAAATTAAAAAAAAAATTTTTTTTAACCTTATTAATTTAAAAAAAATTCTTTTTCATTTAATTTTTTTAATTAAAACCCTGACAAAGAAGCAGAAGAAGGACAACATTATCTCCAATATATTTGGCAGCAGGAAAGGGTAATTTAAATTAATTTTTGTTTAAACCAATTTTATAGAAATAATAATATTAATATATTGACAATTAAATAATTTATTTAATTTAATATTCATTAAAAGATGTATTTTTGTTGTTGACCAGAATAATTTGTAGTAAAAGAAAAAGAAAACTTTTCCACTGTTTAATTTAATTATTTATTTATTACAGATAATAAAAAAAAATAATGGTCGTCACTAGGTGTCAGTGAACATTATTATTATTATCAAAAAACTATTTCTCTGAGTGACTTTTATCGGATATTGAACAGAAAATGAAATTCTACTCAACTGAAATAGAAAAAGTTTTAATTAACACTTTATTATAATTAAAATTACTTCTGCTTCCTAATTAAAATATATGCGCCTATATCTATTATCGAATTCTGCAACGTAAACATTCATTATGCTACATTAATGATTTCAATTTTCGTATATAAATGACTATGCATACATATATGAAATAATTTACAGTGATATGATTATTTTGAACGTTCAATTTCCTCGCATATTTTCCATATGAGATTTGCGATGTTACAATTATTATACCAAAAGAAGTAATCGTATATATATGAGGCATTTTACGTGAAAAATGTCCTAAGTTGAAATTTCAACTTCTTGAAAAAAATTGAAACTCAGGGAATTTGTTGTTCTATCAAGTAGAAATGTGACCCAAAAAATATTTTTGATTTTTTCGAAAATTTGGAGGGGGGTAGAGGGGGGTCAATTTGACCAATTTTGCCAACACCGGCTACTTTGTGAATTTTTTCTGAACATACTTGTAATGGGAAAAATTTTTTAGAATATGTTTCTGAAAGGTTTTTTCGTCCTTTTTCCAATGGTGTATTTTATTTTTTAATATTTCAAAAATTTACCCTAATTTTTGATAATTAATATTTAATTTTCAATTTCCCAAAAATCGGTCCCTTTTTTTTTTAAATAAATTATTGCAAACGAAAGCTGAGGTTTTCTCCTATCGGCATGTAAATTTTCAGAATGCCCTTTTTTTGTTTTTGAGTTATTAAATTTCAAAGAATAAATTGCGACGCGCTGCATCGCGGTTGCACTGAGCCGCGTGGCAATCGGCGTGAGACGAGGCGCCCGGGACGCAATTTATTCTTTGAAATTTAATAACTCAAAAACAAAAAAAAGAGCATTCTGAAAATTTACATGCCGATAGGAAAAAACCTCAGCTTTCGTTTGCAATAATTTATTTTAAAAAAAAACGGACCGATTTTTGGGAAATTGAAAATTAAATATTAATTATCAAAAATTAGGGTAAATTTTTAAAATATTAAATAATAAAACACACCATTGGAAAGAGGACGAAAAAACCTTTCAGAAACATATTCTAAAAAATTTTTCCCATTACAAGTATGTTCAGAAAAAATTCACAAAGTAGCCGGTGTTGGCAAAATTGGTCAAATTGACCCCCCTCTACCCCCTCTAATTTTTCGAAAAAATCAAAATTATTTTTTGGGTCACATTTCTACTTGATAGAACAACAAATTCCTCGTGTTTCAATTTTTTTCAAGAAGTTGAAATTTCAACTTAGGACATTTCACGTAAAATGCCTCATATATGCGCGTACCTACCTACCTACCTTTATTAAAAAAAAAGGAGAAAAGAAAAATTTTTCGTTATACCATGCGTGTATGGAATTAAATTATCTCTATATACGAGAAAGGAAAGAATAAATATGGTTTCTCTCTTGGTAGAAAACGTTGAGTGCATTATTACTTTATCCGATCGTTACTTGATCACATATTGCCAATCTCACTGCGACTTACTTTAGACACGAGGATATAAAAGCGGATCAGGGATTGCACACACGAAATCGACTCCGATTTAGAGCTTTCGCGTTGATCGAGATTCGCAATAAAAGGATTGAAAAACCAATTTGGTTCACTATAATCTATAAGTTTTGGACATGTCCTGCACTCTTTTTTTTTCTACAGATTTTAAAGTAAATTTTTCACTTTTCTCTCCAGTGCATTTTCAATACCATTTTTAGAAAATTTGCTTTTCATTTGATTGTATAGTATTAAATAAAAAAAAAATAATAATATTATAAGTTATTGTTTCTTTAACAGTAAAATAAGGGAGATATTAAAAGCACTGCAGCTTAATAATTAATACAAAGAAAATTTAATTTTTGGATCAATGAATCAAATTAGTGGTTGTCTCAATTTTGATATCCTTAGAAAAACTGTGAGCACATTTTTAGAAATATGTTGGAATAAAAATAAATTTTCAAACAATCCAGTGTTAAAAAAAGATCTATATAGAATTTCACCAGAATCATTCTATAGAATCATTCTTTATGAATTCTAATGAATATTCAATAGAATTTCACTAGAATAATTCTATAGAATTTATATACATGAATTCTACTAAATTTTAGTGATTTTTAATTAGAAAGAATATAAATTTTGTGAAATAATTTTTTTAACATTATATTATTGTATATGATTACTACAGGGCTCAAACAAGGTCTATAAATCCCGTAAAAATACGCAAATTTGCTTCAAGTCCGTAAAAGTCGGTTTTTTTTGAAAAAAAGGTCCATATAAAGTCCGTAATTTGATCAAAAAAGAACAAAAAGTTTGTAAATTGTACGATATAATTTGGAGAATTTTAGACAAATTACAAACGATTGTAGAAATTTAATTATTTTCAAAAGTAATTAATAATATTCTTCGCAAAAATTCAATTATGCTCAACAATTTTTAAAAATTCTCATCAAAATTCAATTATTTTCAAAAAATTTAATAAAATTTCTGGTAATATAATTAAATTATTTTTCTAAATAATAAAATTTTTAGAGGAATTCAATTATTTTTCTAAATAATGAAATTCTTTATAGGAATTCAATTATTTTTCTAAATAATGAAATTCTTTTTATGAATTTAATTATTTTTCTAAATAATGAAATTCTTTTTAGGAATTTAATTATTTTAATAAATAGTAAAAATCATCGCGGAATTTCAATTATTTTGAATAAAATTTTAATTAATAAAATTCCAAGCAAGAATTCAATTACATACATATTTTCATAAATAACAAAACTCATCGAAAAATTTTAATTATTTTTAATACTATTTAAAATTAAATTAATCGAAAAATTCAATTATTTTCACAAGTAAAGTTTTCCACAAGAATTCAATTATTTTAAAATAAAATGTTTATAATATTTATTATTTTTCGAAAAAATTAATTATTTAAAACAAAGTTTATAAAATTTTGCACAAAAATTCAATTCTTATTAAAGATTTTAATAAAATTTTTAGCAAAAATTCAATTGTTTTTATAAATAAAATTCTTCAATTATTTTTTAAATTTTAATAAAATTCTTTGCAACTATTCAATTATTTTCATAAATAATATAATCCATCGCAGGAATCCAATTATTTTTAATACAATTTTACAGGAATTGCTCAAAAAATGTAATTATTGTTAAAAATTTAATTTCAATTCCTCGACAAAATCAATTATTTAAAAAAATGATTTTTAAATTTTTTCTAAGAATTCAATTATTTACAAAAATATTTGAATTTTTCACAGGAATTAAATGATTTTCAATTATTTTAATAAAATTGTTCAAAAGAAATCAATTATTCTAAATAGAATTTTAATTATATTTTTTTTAAATAATTCAATTATTCTTTTAGATTTTAATAAAATTCTTCCCAAGAATTCAATTGTTTACATAAATAATTCTTCGAAAGAATTCAATTATGTCGATAAATAACAAAATTATTTCTAAAAATTCAATTATTTTGAGGCATTTTAATAAAATTCTTTGCAAAATTCAATTATTTTTATAAATAACAATATTTATCACAAGAATTCAATTCTTTTTAAAAGTAATAAATTTTTTCTTGAAAATTCAATTAAAAAAAAAAAAATTCTAATGAAGTCGTTCTCAAGAATTCAATTATTTTCATAAATAATAAAATGCTTTTTAGAAATTCAATTATTTTTAAAAAAATTTAATAAAATTCCACACAGACATTCAATTATTCTCAAAAATTTTGATACACATCTTTGTAAAGTTTAATTATTTTTAAAAACTTTTCGCAATTCAATGATTTTAAATATCTACTATTTTTATAAAATTTCCAAACAAAATTCAATTATTTAAAAACTTTTTTGTAAAAATCTTCGTAAGAATTCAATTCTTTTCATGAATAATTAACATTTCTCAGAAATTCAATTATTTAAAAATTTTAATTAAATTCTTCTCAAGAATTAAATTATTTTTATAAATATTTAAATTCTTTGATGAATAATAAAATTCGTTGCAGGAATTCAATTTATTGGCAAGATAAGAATGAAGTAAATATTTTTGATGAAAATTAGGAAAAAGTCAGGAAAATAAAATATAGAATGGAATTTTTGTGAGTTTTGTAAAGTGTCTTAAACGAGTTTTTTTGGTCGTCAAGTTTAATTTTTCGATAGCTACTTTTTACTACTTTTTTTAGTTTGAAAGTTACTTTTTGCTACTTTTTTCAAATTAATTTTCGAGTGCGAAGTCTGCACTAAAAAAAATTTAATTTTGGAGAAGTTACAAATATTATTGCAGAAATTCAATTATTTTCAAGAGTAATAAAATCCTTCGCAAAAATTTCATTATGTTTAAAAATAGTAAAATTTTTTTAGGAATTCAATTATTTTCATAAATACTAAAACTCGTCGAAGAATTTTTTTCGAAAATTAATTGATTTAAAGTAAAAATTTAGTGAAAAATTCTTAAAAATAATAATTCAATTGAATTATTTTACGAATTTAAATTCTTTATAATTAAAAATCACTAAAATTTAGTAGAATTCATGTAGAAATTCTATGGAATCAGTCTAGTGAAATTCTGTAGAATATTCACTAAAATTCATATAAAATGATTCCATCAGTGAAATTTTATATAATTTTTTCAGCTGGGAAGAAAAAAAAAGATTCGCGTCATCAAAAAGAGGAAAATTTATATGTCTGATGATTTTATTCATAAGAATTGTTGTATTACATAAGAAAAGAAGATAAAAATGAGAAATGAGTTTTTGATATCTGTGTATGTTTGTATATTATAAAAGTTAAGAAAAATGTTGTGACAAAATTCTATAGATCTATTGAAATTCAAGAAGGGAGATTAATACGCATTCTTCTATTCATATGCAAATTAGTATCTACAAGAGACAATGGAAGCTGGGGTTGAACATTTGGATATTCCTGTGCTAATTACTGCGGCATATTTATTCGATATATTCATAATATAATAATGTATTATTGTGTAGGTGTGTCTATGTGTTTTTGTTATTTCTTCATTGTTTTCCCTTGCATCATATAATGCCTTGTCTATTTTGTCTCTGAATGCAAAAGAAAAGAGTAAGAAAAAGAAAAAAAAAGAAAAAAGAAAATACGTCCTATTCTATTTTATATGAAATAAGTATTCTAAAAAAAGGAATATATGAATAACAAGAAAACAGAATTGAAAGCCAATTGTATTACGTAAAATTTAGATGTATGAATAATTCATTAAAAATCTACATTTACTGTATATTACAGTTTGCGATAGTAAATTTATGATGCAAATTAACTTTGGTATATTTTACATTTTTTTTCCTTTTTTTTGAAAAAGCAGATTTTAATTACATTTCTCGATGCAAAAGTTCATTATGTTCGGTGCAGAAGGAAAAAAAATTAGATTACAATTATGAAACTCATGTGAGCATAATTAAATGAAAACGAACTTTTTCGGAAAATCTTTTAATTTTTCGTGGAAAAAGTGAAATTTAACGAAGCTATTATTATTTTCGTTTATAAAGTAAAAGACTGAATTTTTTTCAATTTCAATAAAATTTTTTCTAATTTCTTTTTAATCAATTTAATAGAAAGAAATTTTTCCTGTAATTTTTTGTAAATAAATAAGTAATTTGTAAATAATAAAAATATATATTCGATTGAAAATGCCTTTAAAGTCTCGAACATTCAAATAAACGACGATATTTCTCTATACTTCTTTTCCTTTGTATTTTTTATACAAAAATTATTTTGAATATTAAAAAAACGATTTTAAATAAAACGATTTAAAAAAAATATTTAAAATAAAAATTTATATTCGAGAAAAATATTTAAAAAATAAAAGATATTTTTTTTATTTTTCCTATTGGTATTATATTATTTTAGTTTTTGAAATCAATTAAATTTCTTTTTTTTCATGTTGCTTTTATATCGACGTTGAAATAATTTGCAATTAATACTGTAGTATGTGAGGATAATAATTACTGCCTTGATCAAGGATACAATTATTTCTAATTCTATTATTTTATCGAAACTGTAATTACATCTTAGGAACTTTCAATGCAACTAGTGATGAAAGAAGTTTTTCTGAAGATAACAAATTTCTAATTTAACCATTTCAATCTATTTTCAATTCAATCATTGAAAAATTATTTTCAACTTGTTTTCACTTTGTAATTTTACTTTGGAATAACTTTTTGGAAAAATAAAATTTTATTGTAGACACAGCTTAGAAATTTTTTGAGATTATAAATATTCTAAAAAATTACATTGACTTTTATAAAAGTAAAAACAAAATAAACATTTCGGATCTTTGTAATTAATTTTTTTTTAATATTTGACGAATATTAGTAGAATAAAATTTGAAGTTTTAAGTAGAAATAAATAATTTTGTTCATTTTTGATTTTTTTTTCTTTAAAAAATATTGTTTGACAGATCGAAATGCAGGTATTTTTTCATGATTTATAATAAAACAATATTTAAAATTAAAAAATATAAAAAAATTATAATTAACAAATAAATTTTGTTTATTACACGCTTTTTTCTATAACAAATTTCGTTTGACTGATCTAAATTATTCAAATTTTTCTCCTTTTTATTTATAAAAAATAGAAAATTATTAATTGTTAAAAAATTATAATTAAAAAATAGGAAACATACCCAATTTTATGCATAATTTATATTTCTCACTAACAATATTGTTCAGAAACTCATTCTTTTCTTTTTTTGAAAAGAAACACTACATATTCTATTCTATTTGTCAATTACAAATTTTAATTGAAAATAAAATTGAAACTTTTTAAATTTTTAGAAAATAAAGGAAAAAATTTTACTCAAAAAAATGTTCTGTTACATTTATTTACGAATTTTTTTAATTGTAAAATTATTCGAAAACATCAATAACTTCTTTTTTAAATAAATATTTAATCATTATTATTTTTTCCACAGCTAATAAGATTTTTAAAAATTTCAAATTCAAATCTTTTTAAATTCAATAACTTATAAGAATATTTTTTATAAAACATGAAGATAGCGATTGCTCCGAGTCGAAGACTCGGAGTGATCGATTTCTTCATGTTTCATTAATAATTAAACATGACCGAGTGATAAAATCTTTTTTTTTATATTATAACAATATTATTACAGTAACTTTTTCAAAATTATTTTCATCATTTCAAATCAATTATTATTTTTTACAATTTTTAATTCTTTTTTTATAAAAATAATTGAATTCCTTAAACAAATTTTATTATTTATAAAAATAATTGAATTCCTGTGGAATTTTTACAATTTATGAAAATAATTAAATGTTTGCATACAATTTTATTAAATTTTTTTTTAAATAATTAAATTCGTTTTGGGAAATTTTATTAAAATCTTAGATATTGAAAATCATTGAAATTAGACAATTTTTTTGCCATTTATGAAAATAATGGAACTTTAGAGAAGAATTTTGTTATTTTTAAAGATAATACCATTTTTTGGAAATTTCAATTATTTTCATTAAAATCCAACCTTCCTCAATTATTTTCAAAAATTTCAGTTTTAATTCATAAAAAATCCAGATTCATTTTTAATAAAATTTTTTGGGAAATTTCAATTATTTTTAATAGAATTTTAATAAATTTGAATTGTAGCAAAAAATTCAATTATACATGTTTATAAAAATCCAATTATCTTTAAAAATATAAATACTGAAATACTTTAAAAATTTAATTTTTTAAGACTTTTAAAGAAAACTTTTCGAAATTTTTTTTTCTTAACAAATTTTTAATTTAAATCTCTTTAAAATTAACTAATTAATAAGAATTGTAAATTCTGACTTTTTTGGAACTATTTTATTTTGGACCGTTTACTCCGTCAACTATTTCCAAAAATAGAAACAAAATGCTTTGAAAAAATTCAAATACTTTCAATAGAATTTTTGAGAAATTTCAATTATTTTTAATAAAATTTTAGTAAATTTCAATCATTTCAAAAAATTAATGGAATTTTTGCGGAATTTGAATTATTTTTAATAGAATTTTAGTAAATTTCAATCATTTCAAAAAAATTTACATTATTTGTTTATAAAAATTCAATTATCTTTAAAAAATATAATTAAAATATTTTAAGAAACTAATTTTTCGAAATTTTAAATAAAATTTTTCAAAATTATTTTCATCATTTTAAATCAATTATTATTTTCTACAATTTTTAATTGTTTTTTTATGAAAATAATTGAATTGCTTAAAAAAGTTTTTATTATTTATAAAAATAATAAAAAATAATAATTGAATTATTGCGAAGGGCTTTATAAATTATTTGTAAATAATTGAATTCCTGAGAAATTTTTCATATTTATGAAAATAATTAAATATTTACTATTTTTCAAAATGTTTCTTAAAATATTTACTATTTTTGTGAATTTGAAATTGATTTGAAAATAATTGAACTTTGGGGAAGAATTTTGTTATTTTTATAAAGATAAAGATAATTGGGATTTTGACAAGATTTTTTTTTTAATTTGAAAGATAATTGAATTTTATGAGAAGAATTTTATCACTCTTGAAAATAATTGAATTTCTGCAATTATTATTTGTAATTTTTTCAAAATTTAATTTTTTTTAGTGTTTTGAACAAAAATTTGAATTACAAATTTTTAAATTCTATTATTTTTAAAATTGCTAATTTTATCCTAAAAGTTAAAATTGAAATTGTTGGAATTTAGGAATTGTTGCTAGTTATTACAATTGTTACGTCCGTAACTTCGTCACATATACTTAATTTAACTAAAATATTTACATGTTTGATTCCTTTTAATTTTGCCTACATATTATATTGTAAATGCTCTCTATATGTTTTAGTATAACTTATAAGTATGGTAATCATTATGATTTATCTTATATGTCTTTATAAATTATAACAAATTAAAGAAAGAAGAGTAATGTTTTGAACTATGTAAAAAGAATAACGATCGTGCATCAATTAGACAACAAATCATCAAATAGAAAACAACATACACGTTCTACGAATTAAGTCATAAAGCAGGAAGAGGCACATGGAACGTCGTGAAAACAGCCAAACATTTAAAGAAACATCGAGTGTGGAGGCCTTGGCACACAGGAAAAGGCACATGGAACGTCGTGAGCCAAACATTTAAACAAACGTTGAGTGTGCAGGCCTTGTCACACAAGGAAGCCACACACGTCGAGTGGGGAGGCTTGTTCCACCAAAGAGCCAAACATTCAAGTAGCATTAGATTAATGAGGAAAGTTTGATATAAAAAGGGGTACCATTTCTGTTTAGAACAGAGAGTAATAATTTGAAAGCCAACCTCATAACATCTTCAGTACAGAAAGTAACTATTTGGAAATCAACCTGAACACATTGTTCAGTACAGGAGACCAGAGAGTAATTTGTTGGAAATCAACTAGTACCCATTATATCGTCTACAAATGAACTCAAAGCACATCTTTAAAAAGTGAACAGTATATCCCAAAGTATTATTGTTGAAAGTACATCTTTAAAAGTGAACTATTTCCCCAAGTATTAAAATTCAAGTGAACTTTAATACATCAATTCGCAACGTATAAATTTTAACAATTTCCAAAACAATATAAATTTGGAAATAACTCAACTATCAACGAAGGTCTAATATTGAAACAACACATTCCAAATTTTGAACCATCGAAATTTGCTCAAGAGGCGACAACCGTCTGGAAGAAAGCAGATATTTTCACAATACAATACACTATCTCATTAGTGTAAACAAGAGGACTAATACCCAACCATTAAGGGCAACAAACAAAAGGCCCCTTTTGTCTACCGCTCAACACCATTGAGATCGGACAACAGATTATCATCACACCACCAGTCATCGTTATTCTTTAAGTAAGATTCATAATTTTTGTACTCATTGTAATTTTGTCAACTCTTTTCTTTCTTGTTGGTTTTTAAATAAATTATTCTCTCACATTTAGTAGGCTCATTGACTTATCCTCATCCCAAATTGGATTCATTTATGAAACCAATTTAAAACGAGGAACGTTAGGTATATTTAAAAAGGTTTCTCGTTTTGACGTAACAGAAGCCCTTTTAAATTTTGGTGCATCGGCCCGGGAAAATTATAAAGTCGATCAGCCATATAATTTTGTCAAATTTTTAATAACATTCGAAAATTTTAATGGATATAATTTTTAAATTAATGAAATAATTCAATAAAAATAAATAAATCAATGAGTATACCAATTGTTTAAAAAAGGGAAAATTTTTTTTTAACAAATAATAATAACAAATAATATCAACATACAATAATTGAAAATAATCAGTATCATAAAAAAAAAATTAAAAAAAAAATTTTTTATTAATTTAACACATCTTATGCTAATTGATAACATTATACAAGATTTAAGTCGCAAGGTGCATTCATAAATATACATCTTATATTGGTATTGATGAATAGAGGTTCGAGTCCTCTTAACTTATAAATTTTTCTTTAATGTGCATGGTGCATTTATTAATTCAATTCTGTATTAATAAATAGAGGTTCGAGTCCTCTCAACTTATAATTTTTAAAGTTGCAAGGTGCATTCATCAAATTAAATCCTTTGTTATATTACTGAATAGGGGTTCAAGTCCTCTAGACTTATGGAATTTTTTGTCTTGTTTATGAATCATTTTTGACATTTAATTTGTGCTAATACAAAATTTGTTTTGTTCATTTAATTGTGATTTGTTATTATTATTACATGTTTAAAAATACTTTATTATACTGAAGCAAGATAAAAAAATTAACCACAAAAGAAAAGTGTATTTTATATTCAAGAGACAAGATTGACAATTTTACAATTAACACTATGCTAGTTTTTAATGTCTTCTTCGAATAAAAATACTACCGATTCCTCACATTTAACTCGTTTACAAATAAAGAATAATCCAGAATTAGCATTGAATTCGGGAATTCCTAATTATAAAATAAAACCATCAACAAGTACACCCAGATATTCTAAAGAAAACCCTAATCCCTTAGAATTACAAGAACAGTTTGACTCAGGGTATATTAAGTCCCAACTTTTTGATACTGACGATAATTTATTCGACAGTGACAGTAACGATAGTGAAAATACCATAACTGAAAAAACCTTAGTGGATCAGAATTCAAATAAAAGTTTAAATAAGTCTTTAACTGGCGAAATTGAAACAGACGATAACTCTGAAAATAATTCTCTTGATAACACTAGAAATAGTAACAATTTTGAGGAAAACATGGCTCTTCCAAATAATCAGCAAGTGTCTTTACGCGATGCTTTAGAAACAATACCAATGTTTGACGGAAAAAACATATCACTATCTATATTTATTGAAAGTTGTTTAGAAGCAAAATCTATGCTTCCTGATAATGCACAAGTACAAACAAATTTAGTAAAATTGATTAGGAGTCGAATTTCGGGTGAAGCAAGAAGAATTATAATAGGAAATAATTTTAATACAGTAGAACAGTTAACAGAAAGATTAAAACAAATTTACGCGCCAGCAAAGTCTGTATATCAGTTACAAGGAGAACTAGGAGCAATATATATGTGGGAACACGAAAATGTAATTTCTTATGGGTCAAGAATCGCAGAAGCAGCAGAAAGAATATTAGACGCGCATAGGATTAGCAATGAAAATAGAGTAGATGAACCATTTAAAGCAAGTTTAGATAAAACAACTGTTGATTGTTTTTCGCGAGGACTTAGACCAGAAATTGAAATAAGAATTGGAACAGCAGATACATTTCAAGATATAGTTAACAAAGCAGTAGAAATAGAAAGAAAATTGTTATCACACCGCGAACTAAGAAAAAATGAGCATAATACTGAATATAATTCTCATCCTAAAAATAATAAAGACTTTGCTAAAACAACAAAAATTAATATCGCTCAAGATAACATAATAACTTGTTTAGTTTGTGGAAAAAAGGGTCATTTTGCAGTAAACTGTTTTCAACTTAATAAATTGATAGGACCAAGAAGAGAAAACTCCTTTTATCCAGGATCACGACAAAATTTTTCAAACCAGAATCAAAATCGATTCAACAATCCAAATCCAACGTTTAATAGATTTCAAAGTCAAAACTTTTACAAAAATCCTCAACAAAATCACTTTCAAAATCAATTTAGAAACACATCACAAAATCAGTTTAGAAACATACCACAAAATCAATTCCGAACTCCATACCAAAATCAAAGACAAAATCAACAACAAAACATTTTCCAAAATCAACAAAGAAATTTCTCTCAAGAACCAAGAACTAACAATACTACAAACTTTGCGAATAGAAGTATAACGTGTAATTATTGCAAAAAATTAGGACACATTTCCACCAATTGTAGGAAAAAGATGTGGGATGATAACAATAGACAACAACAAACAAATTCACAAACACAAAATCAGGGAAACTCCAAAATTCCTCTTCAGTAGGGTGCTCTGAGGAAGAATTAAGAAGAAATTACTATGCATCCAGAAACATTAATTTAGCAAAAACTAATGCAATCCCATACATTCGAATTGATACTAAAGAGTTAAAAGTTCCAATAACAATGATGATTGACACAGGAGCAGGACCAAATTTATTAAAAATTCGCGCATTAAATCCTGATATAAAAATTGATGAAAATAAGTGTCTTAAATTAACAGGAATTAACGATCACGCAGTTTATACTTTAGGACAAGTAGAAATTAATATTTTCGGGATTCCAACAATTTTTAATTTATTACCCAATGAAGTTCCAATCGAACATGACGGTATTTTAGGAACAGAATTTTTTGTCCAGAATAAAGTAAAAATTAATTATGAAGAAGGACATCTAGAAATCAATAAACAAAAATTTAATTTTGATTCAAAAAATTATTTTACAATACCACCAAGGTCCATCTGTAACATTCATGTAAAGATTTTAAATAAAAATAAAAAAGAGGGTTTTATTCCAAGATTAGAAGTAAAAGATGGTGTTTACTTAGGTGATGCAGTAGTTTCAAACATAGAAGGCATAGCTTATTTAAAGGCAATTAACACACTGAATGAATCAATTGACATTCCAATTTTTGAAATAAATTTAGAAGATTTTGATGAAATAAAACAAGAAACTCCAAAAAACAAATCTGATATTAAAAATGAAGACTCATCAATTAAACAAATAATTGATGTATTTTCAAAAAATATTAAATCAGGAAATGTTTTCAACATTACAGGCAACGATAGAGTCGTAGAAATTAAAAAATTACTTCGTCTTGAACACTTAAACAAAGAAGAATTAGAACACATCATGAACTTAGTAAAAAATTATTCAGACAGATTTCATATACCTGGAGAATATTTAGAAGGAACAGATCTCATAAAACATAGAATCATAACGACAGATGATACACCAATTATAACCAAACAATATAGATTTCCGCCTGTTCACAAAGAAGAAATGACACGCCAAGTAAACGAACTATTAAAACAAAAAATTATTAAAGATTCGGACTCACCGTACAATACACCAATATGGATTGTACCAAAGAAAAATGACTCACAAGGGAATAAAAAATGGAGATTAGTTTTAGATTTCAGAAAACTTAATGAACGCACGGTAGGTCAATTTTACCCACTACCTAATATTACAGACCTACTGGACCAACTCGGAAATGCTCAATATTTTTCAGTTTTCGATTTGGCGTCAGGGTTTCACCAAATCAAAATGGATCCTAGAGATTCTTATAAGACAGCTTTTTCAACTCCATTTGGACACTATGAATTCGACAGAATGCCTTTCGGACTAAAAAATTCGCCAAGTACATTTCAGAAACTTATTGATCAAGTATTATTAGGTCTACAAGGATCAGAACTATTTGTTTATTTAGACGACATTGTGATTTATGCAGACACCTTGGAGGAACATGAAGAAAAATTCTCTAAACTTATGGAACGATTACGTTTTGCTAATTTAAAATTACAGCCAGACAAATGTGAATTTTTGAGATTAGAGGTAGGATACTTAGGACACATAATAGATAAAAACGGGGTAAGACCCGACCCGAAAAAAGTAGAAGCGGTAAAGAAATTTCCAAAACCAAAAAATGTAAAAAATATAAAACAATTTTTAGGATTGGCAGGTTACTATCGAAAATTTATAGACGGATTTTCAAAAATCGCTAATCCTTTAAATCAACTTTTAAGAAAAGATATTCCTTTCCTTTGGACTGATAAACAACAGACAGCTTTTGATATGTTAAAAAATAAACTATGTGAGGAACCACTACTGAGAAGACCCGACTTTTCACAACCTTTTATACTGACAACAGACGCTTCAGGTTTCGCAATAGGAGGGATTTTATCGCAAGGAGTGATTGGAAAAGACCAACCAGTCGCCTACACGTCAAGAACTTTAAATGAATGTGAAAGAAAATACGACACGTACGAAAAGGAAGCCTTGGCCATCATATATAGTGTGCAACATTTTCGACCATACCTTTATGGTAGAAAATTTACATTGGTAACGGATCACAAACCATTAGTTTGGTTTCAAAATTCTAAAGATCCCTGCTCAAGAGTAACAAGATGGAAGCTGAAACTTGCAGAATACGATTTTAACGTGGTCTACAAAGCAGGCAAAACAAATGTCAATGCTGATGCCTTATCCAGAAATCCAGTTGAAGATATTATTGAAGAAAAAGTACAAGGAATAAAAGAAGAAAAAATGAAAACTCAGGAAATACAAGAAAATATAATGAAATGTGTGCAAGAAAAAATTGAAAAATATATACATTGTGTAGCAAATGAAAATAAATACTACTTGAATTCGGAGATAATAAGAAATCTCCATGATATGGAAAAATTATTTAAGGACAATGAATCCTACGAAGACTCGGAAATATTAAGAATTCTTCGATCTATTAAAAAATTATTTGAGGACAATGAATCCTACATGAATTTGGAGATAAAGAAAAGTCTCCAATCTATTGAAAGAATATTTAAGGACAATGAATCCTATTTGAATTTGGAGATAAGAAAAAGTCTCCCACATATTGAAAAAATAATTAATGAATGCTACACGAATTTGGAGACAAGAAAAAGTCTCCCATCTATTGAAAAAATATTAAAGGACAATGAATCCTACATGAATTCGGAGATAAAGAAAAATCTCCCATCTATTGAAAGAAATTATTGTACAAGTAAAGAAACTTGTAATGTCATAACAAGAAATCAAAGGAAAATACAAGAAAATGATTATCAAGAAAAGAATATACAAGAAAAGAAAAATGAAGAAATCGAAGAAATTGAAAATGAAGAAATAAAAGCACACAAACCAAAGAAACGAGGTAGACCGAAGAAACATAGCACACGTTTGAATACCTCCTTTTCCAAGAAGAGAAGGGGAAGACCGAAAAAGGTACGCAATACAAATAATAAAAGAAAAGAAAAATTTTATAATGAAGTTATTCCTGACGAAATTGAGTCAGATCCTGAGTATATCAATAAAAAATCAAAATTGAAGAATCACGAAGAAATCGACCAAGGCTACGAAAATTCGAATTCTGAAGAATCATCTGATGAAGAAAATAACTTAGTGGAAAATGAAAATTGTGAAAATTTAAATAATAATCAAGAAAAATATATTATTGACTGTAGAGACCAATTACCAATGCGAAGAGACAATCTAACCTATTTTCTTTCAGTTGAGGGAGATCCTCGAGATAATGGCTCCAGATCATTAGCCAAACGCGAAAAATTGCCAAATTTTGGTAAACTTCAATTAGGTTTAGCAGAAAAAATAAAGAGAGGTATATATTACCATATCGCTCTCCCTATGGAAAGTGAAATGAAAGAAAATTTATCTGATACAATAAAAAGAATTAAATCTACAATTATTTCAATGAAAAACTTATGTGAAGAATTAAAATTGAAAAGTATCAGTATTGCAAAAACAGCTCAAATAAACAATGTAACTTGGGACGAAATCCTATCAATGATAAAATTAATTTTTGAAAATTCATTTGTAAAAGTTGTTGTATGTAATGGATATACAAAGTATCCTACTAAAGAAGAATATATGCAGTTAATCGAAGAAGCTCATTCAAGCTCAGTTGGAGGACATAAAGGTGTAACAAAAACATATGGAAGAATACGTCAAAATTATTATTGGGAAAACATGAAAAATAATATTCAAAAATATATTCAAAGTTGTCTCCAATGCCAATTAAAGAAATTAGTTAGAGTTAAAACAAAAGACCCAATGATTATAACAGATACACCAGGTACAGCCTTTGAAAAAATTGCAATGGACATTGTTGGTCCATTACCAAAAACTAAAAACGGAAGTGAATATATATTAACAATACAAGATAATCTTACTAAATATTCTTTAGCAATCGCACTTCCAAATCATCAAGCTAGTACAATAGCTGATGCATTTATTAAAAAATTTATTTGTATTTTTGGATCACCTAAAGGAGTGTTAACAGATCAGGGAACAGACTTTTTAAGCAATTTAATGAGAAGATTAGCAAAAAGATTTAGAATACGACAATTTAAAACAACTGCTTTTCATCCCCAGTCAAACGGATCAATCGAAAGATCTCACCATGTTTTAGGAGAATATTTAAAACAATTTATTAATAAAAATGAAGAATGGGATGATTGGTTAGAATTAGCCATGTTTTCATACAATACAAGCATTCATGAAGGTACAAAGTGTACTCCGTACGAGTTAATTTTTGGAAAATTGGCCCGATTACCATCAAGCGATCCGCCACTTGAACACGAAAAATTAGAAACTTATGATCAATATTTAACAAATTTAATAATAAGACTTCATGAAATGAGAAATATCGCTAGAGAAAATTTAATTTTAGCAAAAGAAAAGTCAAAATTTTATTATGACAAAAATTGTAATCCACAAAATCTTAAACTCGGAGATGAAGTATTTCTATTACATGGAGGAAAAATTCATAAATTTGCTAATCAATACACAGGTCCACACAAAATACTAGAAATCCTAGATAAAGGAAACGTTAAAATACAAGTAAAAAATAAACAAAAAATAGTACATACGAACAGACTGAAACTTTCGCGAATTAAACAAGAGTAATAAAATATTTTTATAATATATAGTTTTTTTTTCAGGAAGGGACTTCAAAAGAAAAAGAAATTAATTTGTTTTCAATAAATTAAACTTTTATAAATATTAAACAAATGTTTAATTATCTTTTTTCACTATAACAATAATCTAATTTGAAAAAATATTACTTTTAAATATTCGCAAGTTTAAATTAAATTTTTATAATATTTTATCAATTTTTGAATTTGTAATGATTTTATCTTAAATCTTAAACACTATTCTACATACTTGTTTTGCACTAAAAGAAGTTAAAACTCATTTTTTTTAACACATTAAAATAAACTCTATACCTTATTAAATATAATTTTATTGAAGAAGAATTTAAAATGGCATTTTTCAAATTTATAATAACAAAACAAGGTTACTTCAAAATTTTACCGTATTATTGACTAAAGTGTATTATCATAAAAAACTATTTAAATAGAAACAAGTTTTACATCCTCAGTGTTTATTAAATTCTTAAAAACAAGGTTTATCTGAAACTCGAAAGAACAAAATTTCCTTCCTTCTCAAACACTTAATAATTATTGTCCAAATGTAACTTGAGAACGAAAGAATCGCATAAATGAAATAACTAAAAGCGACAGAAATTAAGAAATAAACATTTAAAAATTGTCATGTCAAAAAAAAAATAAACTGTCATTAAATATTTTCTGTTTGTAAAAATTAAAAGTAGAAAATTTTGCTTATAAAGGTTAAATGATTTAAAAATATATATAATAAATAATAAAATATTTAAAAATCTTTAAATCTGCAATGAATTTCAATCATAAACAGATTTTTAAATTTAGAGCAAAAATTTTGACATAGTTTTAAGCCATACAAGACTCAAGTTTCAAAACCAATTTGTAAAAATATTTTTTTTTAAATGTAATTTCAAAGCAGACTATAAAATATTTATAATTTGCATTTTATAAACATATTTTGTAAATTTCGATACAAAATTTTACGCAAAAGCAATCCTTTGTATAGAACAAATTATTTTTCTTTCTAAAGATAAAAATTGTAAGCATCAAATTGTATCAAACATAAAATTCATTATATGAAATTAATACATAAAATATTTGTATAAAATTCATTATATATTGTAAATTTAGAAGATTGATTCAAAGAACACACATTAAAAATAAAAACAATTATTGTAATGCAGATGAAAAATATAGAAAAAAATAAGATAAGTTTGAATGAAAATAATTTTTTTCCAAATATTATGTAAAGAATATAAAGAATGGATAGAATGCATGTATAAACTGTCATAACATTTCCTCTATAATATACGTTTTTGAATAGTTTGAGCATGTTTCGTTTCTCTCCCATGCTCAATCTGAGAGGGGAGGTGTTACGTCCGTAACTTCGTCACATATACTTAATTTAACTAAAATATTTACATGTTTGATTCCTTTTAATTTTGCCTACATATTATATTGTAAATGCTCTCTATATGTTTTAGTATAACTTATAAGTATGGTAATCATTATGATTTATCTTATATGTCTTTATAAATTATAACAAATTAAAGAAAGAAGAGTAATGTTTTGAACTATGTAAAAAGAATAACGATCGTGCATCAATTAGACAACAAATCATCAAATAGAAAACAACATACACGTTCTACGAATTAAGTCATAAAGCAGGAAGAGGCACATGGAACGTCGTGAAAACAGCCAAACATTTAAAGAAACATCGAGTGTGGAGGCCTTGGCACACAGGAAAAGGCACATGGAACGTCGTGAGCCAAACATTTAAACAAACGTTGAGTGTGCAGGCCTTGTCACACAAGGAAGCCACACACGTCGAGTGGGGAGGCTTGTTCCACCAAAGAGCCAAACATTCAAGTAGCATTAGATTAATGAGGAAAGTTTGATATAAAAAGGGGTACCATTTCTGTTTAGAACAGAGAGTAATAATTTGAAAGCCAACCTCATAACATCTTCAGTACAGAAAGTAACTATTTGGAAATCAACCTGAACACATTGTTCAGTACAGGAGACCAGAGAGTAATTTGTTGGAAATCAACTAGTACCCATTATATCGTCTACAAATGAACTCAAAGCACATCTTTAAAAAGTGAACAGTATATCCCAAAGTATTATTGTTGAAAGTACATCTTTAAAAGTGAACTATTTCCCCAAGTATTAAAATTCAAGTGAACTTTAATACATCAATTCGCAACGTATAAATTTTAACAATTTCCAAAACAATATAAATTTGGAAATAACTCAACTATCAACGAAGGTCTAATATTGAAACAACACATTCCAAATTTTGAACCATCGAAATTTGCTCAAGAGGCGACAACCGTCTGGAAGAAAGCAGATATTTTCACAATACAATACACTATCTCATTAGTGTAAACAAGAGGACTAATACCCAACCATTAAGGGCAACAAACAAAAGGCCCCTTTTGTCTACCGCTCAACACCATTGAGATCGGACAACAGATTATCATCACACCACCAGTCATCGTTATTCTTTAAGTAAGATTCATAATTTTTGTACTCATTGTAATTTTGTCAACTCTTTTCTTTCTTGTTGGTTTTTAAATAAATTATTCTCTCACATTTAGTAGGCTCATTGACTTATCCTCATCCCAAATTGGATTCATTTATGAAACCAATTTAAAACGAGGAACGTTAGGTATATTTAAAAAGGTTTCTCGTTTTGACGTAACACAATAAAGACATTAATTTAAAAAAATCTTTGTATGCTGTCATCAGAAAATTTCTCCTCGCAAATGATAACTTGTGTTCAAACAAAAGTTTTATTATTGCACTTTGTTATTATAGGAAAAATAGAATCTCTTCTTCTTCTTTTTGTTTTCTATCGACAAAACAAGTATTGTTGATTTGAAATTTTTTATATTTATTTTTTTTTTTTTGCATTAAAACGATAATTAGAAAACGTCATATAAACGGCGCTTTCTAATTTCATGTGTGATTGTTGTTTAATTTAACCTTTCACATATGGCTTCATTGAGTAGGAATTTCGCTTTATAATGTTTATATGCGTGCACAGTTACATCGAAAATCGCGGAGTTAATGTGCGGCCCATGGAAATAAGACTCTTGAGCAATAAAAGTCATAGTATACCCTTGTTGTGTCTCCATAGTCTTGGTTTTTATGTTTCAAGTCGCGAACACGCTCCCTTTTCTCTCTCTCTCGCTCTCTCTCTCTCTCCTTGTACGTGCTACGGGTTCGTGAACTTAGGATCTAGGTGCAGGTCATAACAATATTTCTGAAGCACAAACGGCGCCTTAGTATTTTTTTTTTTTTGCTAATAATTCTTAATTTTTCTTATGATTCTTTAATAAATACCTCACGTTTAAATGTTTCAGCTTTTTTCGCAGAGAGGCAAAAAAAAAAAAAAATTACATGGAAGTCTGTAGTTATTTTAAAAATTCACTTCCTAAACTCTAACAATTTTTTTATACAATTTTTTAAATTTCTGGAAAAAAATTAAAATCTTTTTAATGAAACACTTTTTAAAATAATATTAAAATAATTATTTTTCGATTCAAATAAGTGTAGAATTGATAATTAGTCGAAAAATACTCAAAAGAACTTAGAAAAAAATTTTCCCAGCGGTGGGAATCGAACCTCGACTTATAGTTCCACACTTTTAGTGCCTTAACGAGTACGACTACCGCATCGCCTCACACAATAATTATATAATCAATTACAAAACTTCGTTTAGAATAATATTCCATACTAATAAATATTCAATAATTGCTATTTAAACAAATTTAAGTATTTATTTTCTTTTTTTGAAAATGAATTTAAATTTTAGTTTTCAAAATTAAAGGGAAAGAATAAAAACTATTTCCCCAAAAAAATGACGAGTATAGCGTGATTTGGATTTATTGAGTCATTGACAGAAATTGACACTGGCCTGTAATAATAAAATTCCTTCATGAAGATACACCTCTGGCTTGAAATAATATTTTTTAAAGCGCGCCTGTCAGCCTATGAATATCTTCCGCCGATCTGGGTTTATGACGGTTCTTCTTCCAAGAAATTTTGACTTAACGCATTCGCACCAGATCGACCTTTCGGCTTTCTATTTTCGCATTTATATATCCTGATTCGTATCGAAAATAAATTTTCAAATTTACGAGACAACGCATAATTTATTCGAAAATGTTTTATATACAAATATATATACCAAACTAAAGAAAATAATGTCAGTTTGTAAAAAAAAAGAAGTAACGAAACTATTTTTTCTTTTTTTTTTTTTTTTTTTTTTCATTTATTTAAAGTCGCTATAGAACAGCCAGGGTCATAAGCGACCTCTGTGTTATTACATTAGAAAGATAATGATAAATAAAACAATGTTGGATTTGAAAAATAGTAATAAAGAAGACAATGTAATTGTTACAATTCTTAAATGTTGTTGGTTAAATTTATGTTTTTGAGAAATTTGAGCACTTGGTTTAAACCTTTAGAAGTATTAAGGGATTGTTTGTAGTTATTTGTGATGGACACTGTTTCTCTTTCCACTTGATATTCCTGGCAATCAAAAAGATGTTTGACTGTCATTACATCGTCGCATTTGGGGCATTTGGTTGGAGTAGATTTGGTGATTAGATGAATGTGACTGAAGTTGGTGTGACCGATTCTGAGTCTGGTTATGTGGCATTCTTCTGATCTGGATGCGGGGTTGGTCGGTATGTTTTCAAAAATACTGTCTCGAATTTCATGAAGTTTAGAATGTATCGATTTCCATTCTTCATTCCATTTGTTTTTTATTAAATTAGAGTTCCATTTTTTTATTTCGGTCAGGGAAATCGAAAGATTTTTTATGTCAGGAAATTTAGTGGCTTCTTTTGCGTAATGATCAGCGATTTCGTTTCCTTTTATACCTTTATGGGCAGGAGTCCAGCAGAATTTTATAATGACATTATTATTACTTAGATCCTTAACAAGGCGCTGTATATTTTGGATGAGGGGTGTAGTAGTGTATTTATTTTGCATTGATATTAAACAAGACAATGAGTCGGAGAAGATGACAAATTTTTTGAAGTAAGTTGACGATGATGTTTTAATCAGAGATAGTGATTTTAGAATTGCGTAGGCTTCACAGGAATATATATTAAATTGATTTGGAAGACGACAGGAGAAGATAATGTCATTATTGGTTGAGATCGCACATGCAGCTTGTTCCTCTATGATAGATCCATCAGTGTAAATATGGTAGTAGTCGACGAATGGTTGAATATGATCCATAAATACTTGAGTTGTGTAATCGGGAGACGATGAATTATTTACTTTTTCTAACATACCGTAGTCAATGGAGATTGGAGATTCTTCCCAAGGAGCTATAGGATAATACGTTCGAGGATTACAATTAATGAGAGTAGAATTCATATTATTTGAGTAGATTGAAATTCGGAGTTTGAGAGGTTTGGGTAGGTGTGGTACATTTTCGTACATTTCTATTTCACTGTCAGAAATGTTTAAATCTAATGTACTGGAGTATTTGTAATTTAAACATAGCAGCATTCTTCTGTATTTTAATGGAGTAAATCCTGATTCAGCAAGTATACTTGATATAGGACTGGTTTTAAATGCACCAATACTAATTCTCAGTGCTGAGTTCTGGATTGGTTCTAGCGTTTTTAGAATCTTTTCTTTAGCGGAGTCATATAAGATGGAACCATAATCAAATTTTGCTAGGATTAATGCAGCGTATGTGTTAAGTAGGCATACTTTTCTGGATCCCCATTTGGTTGATCCTAGACATTTAATAATATTAAGTCTAAGTTTACAATCCGTTTTTAATTTCTTTATATGCTGGGACCAAGAGAATTTGTTATCGAATGTTAGGCCAAGAATTTTCATTGAATTTACTTTTTTGATAGGAATGTTATTTAATGTCAGCTCATAATGTGCTGGGGATCTTTTTCTTGATATTATTATAGATTCAGTTTTACTGGCGGAGAATTTGAAACCAGTTTTATTTGACCAAGATTGTAAATTGTTTAGAGTATTTTGAGCAATTTGTTCTAAGATTTTGATGTCTTTACCTTTAAGAGAAAAGGTGAAATCATCGGCAAATAGGTGGCATTTAACTGGAGGTTTGACGAAGCTGGTAATGTCATTCATTATGATTAGAAATAATAGAACACTTAACACTGAGCCTTGGGGGACTCCATTTACCATTTCAACCATTTTAGATTCAGTGTTGGCTAGTCTGACTTTGAGTTTTCTTTGAAGTAGAAAGTTTTTTATAAAAGCTAAGATATTACCTGAGATATTCATTTTTTGTAGAAAAAAGATGACTTTATCTTTCCAAACCATCTCATACGCTTTCTCGATATCAATGCTGACTATTAGTAGATTACAATTTTGCGCAAGAGCCTCAGTAGCTTCTGATTCTAGTTTTGTTAAAAGATCCATTGTAGATTTAAATTTTCGAAAACCAAATTGGAGAGAAGAAAGAAAATTTGAGTTTTCCAATTTCCATCTTAGTCGTTCAGATACTATTTTTTCTAAAATTTTGCAAAGATTACACGTGAGAGAAATCGGTCTATAATTAGTAGGGAGTGTACTGTCTTTATTACTTTTTGGAATAGGAATAACCACTGCTTCTCTCCACATATTCGGGAAAACTTTATTTAACCAAATAAAATTAAATATTTTCATTACATAGTCGGTTCCTTCTTTAGGGAGATGTTTTATGAATTCGTAAGGTATGTTATCGGGTCCAGGACTTGTTTTTCCTGTGAGTGATAGAGTGTGTCGATATTCTTCTAGTGTTATTGGATTGTTTATTGGGTCTATAATTTCCTCTTCTTGTTCGTCGAGATTAGTGTTTTGGATAAAATTCCTTTTAAAGTTTAGGAATGTTTCAGTGCAATTAGAGTCGCTAGAGTTTGATGCAAATGATTCTGCAATCATGTCACCCATTTCCTTTAAATTAGAGGTAGTGTGACCATTTGAGTCAGCTAAAAATTGAGGAGTGATATTTGAGTGGTTACCTTTTAAGCTACGAATTTTTTTCCAAATTTGATCAATTGGAGTGTCTGTTGAGATAGAAGCAGTGAATTTTTCCCACGAAGATTTTTCACTTTCTTTAGCCGTTTTTCGAAAAATTGCTCTTTTTTGTTTATATTCAATTTTATTTTCTTGAGTGTTCTTCTTTTTCATTTTTCTGTAGGCACGTTTTGATTGTTTTAAACTATCTTCACAATTTTGATTCCACCATGGAACTTGTTTTTTATGAATTATTCCTGTAGTTTTCGGAATAGATGTTTCTGCAGCAGATAATATGCAATTACACAGATTTTGTAGAAGAGTATCAATTGGTGTGTCAGAAGTTAGTAATATGGGTTCTAGTTCTGTTATGTTATTCTTGACGGTATCTTTGTATATTTCCCAGTTGGCATCGTTAAGTTTCCATTTTGGATAAGATTTTTGAGCATTTATTTGAGGGAATTGTAAGGATTTTATTAATATCGGAAAGTGATCGCTGTCATAGGGATAATCAAAGGCGGACCATTCAAAATCCAAAGCGATATTTGGAGTGGAAATACAAAGATCGATTGCACTATTCGAATTAGAGTTTATGTTAAATCTAGTTGCTTGACCTGTATTAAGAACGACTAGTTCTTCTTCTTCTAAGAGAGTTTCAATAATGTGTCCTCGATTATCATGTTTGTATGAGCCCCACAATTCACTATGAGCATTGAAATCTCCTAAAATCATAAAGGGTCTGGGAAGTTGATGTATAAGTGTTATTAATTCTTCTATAACTAACTCTTGGCTGTTTGGTAGGTATATGTTGCATAATGTGATTTTATTTGGGAGGTAAACAGAAGCTGCTACCGCCTCTAAAGGAGTCGTGAGGGGGATTTCATTTATGAATAGATCCGATTTGATGAAGGAGGCGACTCCTCCACTACTATGCTCACTAATCCTGTTCCTAAAGATTTCTTTGTATCCTCGAAGTTTAGCACAATTATTTTTAAAATTTGTTTCTTGTAAACAAATACATGTAGGATGTAAGTCGGAGATAAGTTTTTTTAGAATTCTTCTACGTGGATGGAATCCGTTAAGATTCCATTGTAAAATGTCCATTATATATTTAAAGTATAATTTAGGAATCCTCTTCCAAGTTTGTTATTGTTTTTTGATTTTTAATGTGGTCTTTTAATTTGTTGCTCAGTCGAGTGCAGCGATTTTTTAAGGCCTTGCCTGGTAAAAGGTGATGTATGTCAGCTAACATGCTAATTAGTTCATCCATATCCTTTGTGTGATCCATTACAATTTGAATGACGTTGTCCGAGCCTTTGGTTAAATCTAGTATGTTTTGTAATTGCATAACATTGAGAGAGTATTTTTTATTAGGGTCGTTTAAGGTTGATTCAATATTTTTCCACTTTTCTGTATCGAGAGCTGACGATTGTGAACATGTTTTTATTTTCTTGGTTGTGTGACGTTCTTTTGATTCTACGGTTTGATTTACTGATGAGTCACTACGGTATGAATCAGAATCGGAGATATCGTTATCAGCAGGATCTTTTGTGTTTTGATTTTCTAGATTAAGTTCTTGCTGTGAAAGAGACGATCCACTTGTCGAGGATGAAAGGGGTCTCTTTTGTTTTGTTTGTATTTCTCCAGGTTTTTGAAACAATGGGTAGAAATTGGAAGATTGATTGAGATTAGTCTTAGAGGAATTTGGACTAGATTCTTGTGGTGGGGGAGCTGATTCGAGAGGAGATAAGTCATTTTGCGTTAAAGAGAAATTAGAATGATTTTCAGAGGCATCGATTGATCTGTTCAGGTCTTTTGCATTGGAACGATTGGGGCAGTTTTTTGCAATGTGACCTGTTTTCTTGCAATCAAAGCAAGCTGTTGAGTCTGAAGTTACATAGATCCAGAATTCAGTGTCTTCGAAGTTAATCATTACGCTCACTTTATATTGAGGCTTAAACTCTGACATCGTGATCGATTTTACTGTATTTTATATGTATACAAAATACTAACAAAATAATCTCTAAATTGTATTTATTAACCAAAAAAACGTCGCATCATCAGTTTTATTCATTTTAAAAATTTTTTATTTGAAATTCTAATAATTTTTAAAAATGATACAGAAATCATTTAGCTAATATTTTATTCAGATATTTTTTAAATATCGTCATTTTCAAAGTTTTACAAAAGTTTGAATAACTTATTAAAATTCTTGGCGAAATTTCAATTATTTTCAAAAATTTTCCTCAATTGAATGATTTTTAATCAGGATTTAATTAATTATTAAAAATAATAGATTTTTAGAAGAATTTTAGTCAAAACACCAAAATAGTTAAATTTTTTGGAGAAGTTACAAATTATGGCAAAAATTGAATTATGATAAAAAATTTTTAAAAATTCCTATCAAAATTTCAATTGTCTTTATAAATAATAAAATTCTTTCCGAAATTCAATTATTTTTATTTCATTAAAATTTTTTTAAGAATTCAATTATTTTAACAAATATTGATAATAAATAATAATTATTTTCAAAAAATTTAATTTCAATTCTTTTGAAATTAGTTGAATTTTTAAAAATATATTTAATATTATTTCAAAAATTTTAACGCCATTAATTCTTCGAAAGAATTCAATTATTGTGATAAATATCAAAATTCTTTCTAGAAATTCAATTATTTTCAGAAATATTAATAAAATTCTTTGCAAAATTAAAATTATTTCTATAAGGACATTTGAACCATTATGACGTCACAATTTTAAAACTCATGCTTTGCACACATTTTGACGTCATAATGGTTCAAATGCCCATAAATAAAAATATACATCACAAAAATTCAATTACTTTTAAAAAGAATATAATTCTTTGTAGAAATTCAATTATTTTTAAACATTTTTTTACATCATCGTCAAAATTTCAATTATCCGAAAAAATGCAAAATTCTTCACTGAAATTCAATTATTATTTTCAAAAATTTTATTAAAATTCTTAGCAAAATTTCAACTACTTTCAAAAGTTTTACTCAACTCAGTGATTTTTAATATCTATCAATTAAATAAAAATTTCCAAAAGAATTTAATTTAAAAAAAAAGTTTTTTTAAGATTCTACGCAAACATTTAATTATTTTTCTAAATAATAAAAACTTCACAAGAATTCAATTGTTTACATATTTTTTATAAATTTCTTTGCACTAATTCAATTATTTTTCTAAATAATATAATTTTACACAGAAATTCAATTATGTTCAAAAATTTACAAAAATTCTTGTCAAATTTTCAATTATCATTATAAATAATAAAATTTTTCTCCAAAAATCAATTATTTTCAAAAATGTTTCTAAAAATTTTGTCAGAATTTCAATTACTTTTTTAAATAATAAAACTTTTACAAAAATTCAATTAATTTTCTAAATAATAAAATTCTTTTTAGGAATTTAATTATTTTCATAAATAGTAAAAATCATCGCAAAATTTCAATTATTTTTAATAATACAATTTCAATTGAATTCTTCGAGAAATGTAATAATTCATAAAAATTTTACTAAAATTCGTCGAAAGAATTCAATTATTTAGAAATTTGTTGATAAAATTCTTTTTTAGAATTGAACTTTAAGAAATATTTAATTATTCATTTAATTGTTTATTTTTCTATTTAAATAATTGAATTCACGTAAAATCTGATAAAAATTAATTTAAATATTATTTTTAGTTACAATTTTAAATAATAATTGAATATTATAAGCATTAAAACGTGAATTTTTCTTAGAAAGATTTCAATTATTTTTAAAAATGCAAAATTCTTTACCGAAATTCAATTTTTGTCAATAATTTGAATACTATTCTTGGCAAAATTTCAATTATTTTCAAATATTTTACTCAACTCTATGATTTTTTTATGTATACAAAATACTAACAAAATAATATCTAAATTAACCAAAAAATGCAGCATAATTATTTTTATTCACTTTTTAATTTTTTAATTTTTAATTCTACTATTTTTAAAAAATGATATTATTTAAAAAAGTAATTAAGAAGTAAGCTGCGCGCGAATTTTTGCTAGTTAATTAATAAATTTTGTAAATTAATAAATTAATTTCCTCATTTTATTTACAAATAAATTTTATTTTTCAATTTTATTCCTATGAAATAAATTAAAATGAATTATGAAAAATTACGGTATAAAATGATTAACGTTTATTTTATTTAGAATGTAGTGAAAAAAATTGATTATTGATCAGGCAAATTTTAAGGGGCATAAATCAATAATGTAAAAACTTGCATATATATGTATATATAGAGAGAAAGTACACGTCAATCTCAAAAGTTAATGTGTTATCGAAAACTTTCATCAAAAATGTCAGCGATGTGTTGAAATTAAGTGAGTAGCAGTATACTCGCTTGTTTTAAGGTTCAAGCTATTAATCCTCGGACGTAAATAATTAATGTTCAGCTGTGAGCCGTCTAAAGCAGCTGTTGGTACTGGTGTATAAGGCGGATTAACGGTACACGAGAATCTAATTTGAATGTAATCGAAGGGTTTCGAAAAAAAAGCCCTCTACCTTTTACCTATTTGCACATTTAGAGCATTTAGCATTTTTCACGCGCATTTCTAAGAGTTCCTCGCGCGCTTTCAACCCTCTCTCTATATATATGGTATTGAAAAAAAAGCACCTTATACGCGTTCACTCACAAAACCTATTTTTTCATTAGATTAAAAAAAAGAAAGGAAAAAGGAAAAACCTTGTTGTAAAAATTCAGGAAATATTGATTCGTGGAAAATTGTAAATGCGTACGCTATGATTTTTAATCTTTTTGCTTTTAAACTCTTTTTACGGTTTTTTTCACATTAAATAAGCGTGAAAAGGAAAAAAAACTACACAAATTATTAATTACTAGCTAAACTATCCGCGCGCAAGCGCGCGGGAATGTTGTGTCAAACTGCTTATTTTAAACAATTTAAACTCCATTTTATTTTTAAAAATGTTTAAAGAAATAATTATTATTACCTAACAAAAAGTTTGAAGTAATTAAAAGTGGAAAAAGTTAACAATTATAGAGAATTAAATTTTCATTTTATATTATTTTGAAACTTTAAAGTTTACAAAAAAGATTTAAGAACTTCGAACTTCTAATTTTTTTTAAATTCAAATACTTGCACTTAATGGTCTAAATTTAAATAGAATTTACATTACTGGACCTGAACTATGGCTAGACATGGTGGCCACTGGTCAGGGAAAAGTCAGGGAAAAATAAATAGGTCAGGGAAAAGTCAGGGAATTTTTTAATTAGTCAGGGAAATTGTAAAGATTATAAAAAGAAAAAAAAATTTATATAAGGGAGACTAGGGCTAAATATTAAACAGCCAAAACAGTCAAATTGCATTATCTTTCTAACAGAAATAGTTAGATATAAATATCAAATAATTTTTATTTATATTAAATATCCAATTAATTGAGTGAAATAAATAAATAAATTGTTTCAAATAACTAATTATTTGCATTAAATAAATTCGTTTATTAGAATCAATTAATTATTTAATTGATCCAATTAAGATTTATTTGAGTTAAACAAATGTGATTCAAATAATTCAAGTTATTTGAAGCAAATAAATATTTATTAGATCCAAATAAAATTTTTGCAAATAATTCGAATTAATTGAATCAAATAATTTTTTTCAGTGTATTTATGTCATTAGGCAAGTACACAGCCGAAAAACGAAACCGCCCACGACAATTAAACCCATAATTTTGTTTTTTATTTATAAATAAATTTTAGTTTATTAAATTTATAATTGTTAAATGTTACAAAATCAAAGTTTTGAAAAAAGAGCAAAACATTTGTTTTACGCTAAAATATTAGAAGCTTTTTTATTAAATGTTGGTGAGGACAATTGGCCTATACAAGATTGATCTATTTATATATTTTTGCATCTAAACGGATTTATTGACTAAAAAACATCTTTTCAAAATTTAAGTTTTAGCCGCAGTCTCAGCTACTTTAAGATTAAAGATTTAATTTTAAAAATAAAGAATTTTATCTACTTCTATAAATTGATTCAAAAATCCTTAAAACATCCTTCTCAACTGTTTGAAATGAATAGTAGTTATTAATAATAATTTGAGAGATATATTTCTTACTTAAATTATTGTTCATTAGAAACCAAGTTAAAAACACCCAGAATATTGGTCAGGGAAAGTCGGGAAAAAGTCAGGGAAATTTTTTGACTGTTTTTAGTGGCCACCATGCTAGAACAATTCCAATTAGTATCTGGGTCATAAAAATTAATTTAATTCACAATTAATAAAAAAATAGCCACAGCCGGTAACCAGCAGGAGGTGAAAAATTATTTTTTGAGCAAATTTTATCTTTTACATTGCTTATTTTAAACAATATAAAGCCATTTTAATTTAAATATACTTTTTAAAGTATTAATTGAAGCACTGAAAAATTTCGCTAATAAAGTGAAATCTGTAGTTTATCCAGGTAAATGTTTTTTGTCGTGCATAACGAAAAAATAATTAAATTAACATCAGATTTTCTAAATTCAAAATAACGAATTCAACATAGAAATTAATCATTTTAGAACTTTACCAAATTCACCCCAGAAATCACTGAGTCCGATAAATTAGAAGAAAGTCAGACAAATGGAAGTTCTATTTTGAATTTCTAAATTTTAATGTCATATTTAACGTATTAGAAACGAATTTTAAGTGAATCCTATAAATTTTGTTAAAATACTATTACTGCTGTTAAACTTTCATGTTGTACGAAGAAAATTGAATCTCGCAAAAATTGTTACATATTTTATACTTTTATTTTCAAAATAATTTTGATTACGAAAATTTTAATTATTCCAAAAATTAAAAAAATAATTATTCATTTAGCTTTTTAAACAAAAAATTCCGTATCTTTTGAAACTACCATAACTGCAAAAAATTAAATTAATTGAAAAATAATAAAGTTAACAACTTTTAATTCTAATTTCTTTGGAAAACAAAATATCTATAGTATAAATACAAACTATAACTTGCATTAATTATTTAATTACAAGATGTAATATAATATTATAATGAAGCATAAAAAAAATATTCTAAATTCGTTTTTAGAAACAAAGAAAAAAAAATTTCAGATAAATTTTAGGCGTATGATAGCCCCTACATTTTAATTCTATATATTGGTTGTTTAATTGAATTTTTAACTTTATAATTATTATTTACTCGGCAGGTATATGTCCATAATTTAATGTTAACATTATTTAAATATTGGGAATAGATATTTGATGTAATATATTTTTAATTGAAAAAATTGACAATATATTTTCATTGATTTGTTGAATATTCTATAAATCACGTATTAATTAAAAACATATGAAAATTAAGACACGTTAAAAGTTCATAAAATAAACATGACATTAGACAATATTTTTATGTAATAAAAAATATAAATATAAAACTTGTATTAAATTACTATTTTATAAAATATACTTTGATAATTTAAATTTATGTTGTAGTCTTTAATAATATAGTAATTATTTCAAATAATAATTATATCTGTCAAAAATTATGAAAAATAAATATTATATTTTTAACAATTACATTATTTAGAGTTTTGCAAGTTAAAAATTTATTAAAAAGTTAAAAAACTAAATATTCTGCATTAAGAAATTTATAAAAATAAAATTCAATTGAATGTAAATTATATCAAATAACTTTTTTCATTATATTGAAATAATGTTAACATTAAATTATAGAAAAGTATTTACCTTTAGAGTAAATGATAGTTGTAAAGCTTAAAATTGAATCAAACACTATAACAGTACTGCCATTTCATTGAAACGACAAATCTTCAGAATTTTCTTATTTATCTTCAGAAATCTTTAAATTAATCAAAAAACTTTCTTCAGATTTTGGTTATAATTTTTTCTAGAATATGATAAAAGAAAATAAATTTCACAAAGAATTATAAAGAAATAAATTAATATTGCTGTGTTTGAATCTGTTCGCAATTTGAAAGTAAAAGTTTTCAATGTTTTTAATTTTAAAAATTAATGCACTGAAAATGACTAAAATCTTGCAAAGTTTTTATTGAAAAATTTGGAAATAATTAGTCATTTGATTTTTATAAAAATTTTTTTTTAAATAATTAAATTCTTTCGAAAACTCTTATTAACATTTTTGAAAATAATAAACAAGAATAGTTAATTATGTAGTTAATCTGAAATTAAAAAATTAATGTTTATATTTGAAAATATAACATTTTTTGATTTGCAAAATAATAAATGGAACAGTAACAATTACTTTAGTAATTAATAATTATTACATTTATTATTATAATCATAAAAACGTAAAGAACAAAAATTATAATTTATCTTTAAAAAATGGTTTATTTATATTATTTAAATGTTTATAAATATTTTCATAATTACTTGATATATACACAGCCTTCACAACATTTTCAAACAATCTTCAAGTTTTTACTATATTTCTTCCAATCTGGCAGCACTGTACAATAATAACATAAACATTGAAAAATTTGCCATTTAAAAATATAAAAAATGCTAATACTTAACCCACAAAAATTAATTTTCAAAACAAACGTATAAAAAACAAAAGAATAACCATAACTAACTTCAAGTGTGGACAGAGATCCGGAAATCTGGAATCACGACGATTATTATATATAATATTAATCCTCGTACAAGCTAACTTATCGGCTAACTTCTTACTGCCTTTTTTCAAAATAAAATTAGCAATTTTAAAATTAATAGAATTTAAAAATTTTCTAATTTAAATTTTTCTTGAAAATACTAAAAAAAATTCAATTTTAGAGAAATTACAAATAATTGCAGAAATTAAATTATTAAAAAAATAATAAAATTCTTCTTATAAAATTCAACTATGTTCAAAATTTAAAAAAGAATTCTCGTAAAAATCCCAATTATCTTTATAAATAACAAAATTCTTCTCCAAAGTTCAATTATTTTCATATAAATAATAAATTTTTTTTAAGGAATTCAATTATTATTTCCATAAAAAATAATTTAAAATTCTAGAAAATAATAATTGAATTGAAAAATGATGAAAATAATTTTCATGAAGTTACAGTAACAATATTCTTATAATATAAAATAATAATTTTATCTCTCGGTCATCTTTAATTATTAGAAAACATGAAGAAATCGATCACTCCGAGTCTTCGACTCGGAGCAATCGATATCTTCATGTTTTATAAAAATACTTTTATAAGTTGTTTCATTTAAAAAAGGTTAGAATTTGAGTTTTTTGAATGTCTTAATTCCTGTGGAAAATTCTGTTCCAAAAATAAGATTAAAAATAGAAAATGTGCAAATATTTTTCTTCTTTTTCTAAAACAAAATAATAATTTTGTTAAAAAAATTGTGATTCATAAACAAAAATAATAGAAAATAAATAAATTTTCTATTTCTTGATCACAGTTGTTTAACAATTTTCTAATTTTGTTTAGAAGTAAAGAACAAAAATCTGCATAATTTCAATTTGACAAAACATAATATTTAACAAAATTTTAGTCTTTTAATGAAAAGAAGTTATGATTTCTATTTGTCATTACAATTTTGAATTAATTATAAAATAAAAATAATTATTATAATAGTATAATCAATTTGTCTAAAGATAGCAAAAAATAAAAGTATAAACAAAAGACAACTTTAGAGTGTGAGGGACAGAAAAAATGAATGTATAAAAGAACATTCAAATTATTATAGTTAATTAATTCTTTCATTCATTCTGTCAGCAGTTTGAACTTAGTTTCTGTGTTTGCTTTTGTTTTTTTTCTTTAAAAAATATTGTTTGGCAAATCGAAAATATGCAGGTATTTTTTCATGATTCATAATGAAATAATATTTGAAATTAGAAAATTTAAAAAATATTATGATTAATTAACAAATAAAAAATTTACCTATTTTGTTTGCTATATGCTTTTTCCTATAATAAATTTCGTTTGACTGATCCAAACTATTATGCAAATTTTTCCTCCTTTGTATTTATAAAAAATACTAGAAAATTGTTAATTGTTAAAAAATTTTATTCAAAAAGTAGGAAATATACCCATTTTATGCATAATTTTTATTTCTCAATAACAATATTGTTAACAAACTCATTTTTTTCGTTTGTGAAGAAAAACATTAGATATTCCCGTGTCTTAATATTTTTGTATAAAATTCTCAATTTTTATCAGAAAATAATTTGCGTCAATTCTATTTCTTCATTTTAATTGTTTTAATAAAATTCAAAGTTTTTTAAAAATAAAGAAAAAAAATGTTTATAAATTATATTTGTCAATTAGAAAATTTAATTGAAAATGAAACTGAAAATTTTTGAATGTTTAGAAAATAAAGAAAAAAACCATAATTTCTTTTTTAAATATTTTAAATATTTAATTATTATTATTTTTCCGTAGGAATTAAAATTCTTCAAAACATTCAAATTCAAACCTTTTTGAAATTAATTTTTAATTAAAAGTATGAAAAGTTCAAATGTTTAAAGATTTTAATTAGAATTGAAACCTTTTTAAAATTCAATTATTTTTAAAAATTCACGCTATAATGCTTTCAATATTCAATTATTATTTAAAATTTTAACTGAAATTCATATTTAAATCAATTTTTATTAGAAAATTCTACGGGAATTAAATTATTTAAATACAAAAATAAATATTTTAATAAATAATTAAATGTTTCTTAAAATTGGATTTTCATAAAGAATTTTATCGACAAATTTGTAAATAATTAAATTCCTCTAGATAATTTTAATGAAATTTTTAAGAATAATTTCATTTTTCGAGAATTTTATTGAAAATTGTATGAAAAATAATTGAAATTCTAACAGGAATTTTATTAAAATCTTTGAAAATATTTTTAAAATAATTGAAATTCTTTCATAAATTTTAATAAAATTTTTATTTTTTAAGAATAATTTCATTTTTTGAGAAATTTAATGAAAATTATTGTATTAAAAATAATAAAGATTCTGCGATGAGTTTCAATTTTCAAGAAAATAATTGAATCCCCGTAAAAGTGTTATTATTCAGGAAAGTAATGAAGTGTTTGCGTAGAATTTTAATAAAATATTTTTTAACTAATTGCATTCTTTTGGGAATTTTTATTAAAGTAGTAGCTATTAAAAATCATTGAATTGAGGAAAGTTTTTGAAAATAATAATAATAATTAAAAAATAATAATTGAACTTCGGAGAAGAATTTTATTATTCACAAAGATAATTGAAATTTTGAAGAAAATTTCTAAAAGTTTTTGAATAATCGAATTTTTTTCAATCATTTATAACTTCTTCAAAATTGAATTTTTTTAGTGCTTTTAACTAAAATTCTTCTATAAAGCCATTATATTTTTAATAATTAATTAAATATACATATATATTAAAAAATTTAACTAATTTCAGAAGAATTTAAATCATTACAATTTTTCAAAAATCTAAGTTTTTTAAAATTTCTAATTAAATGCATTAAAAAATAAAATTTCGTAAAATTTCAAATTAAAACAATTGAAACAATTAAGAATAATTTTTTCTTCCTTTTTTTGAATATTTCGCTACAGTATAAATTGTATATAGATTATAGACTTTGTAGATATAATCATATTTTTCCCCACCTACGAGAGGAAATTTCAACGCCTAGAAAATAAATCAAGAAGGGGGAAATTTCTATTTTTAATTCAAAAGATGCGTATATATATATTGCCCACCCAAGCAAAAGATGAAAAAAAAATAAGTCTTAGAAAATATCGCGAGATAAATTCCACACGATATAAAATTTACGATCACATCTCGATTCAACTATTTCAGAAACATTATCCACGCTTGTATTTTGATTGGTCCTTGCAATAATTAACATACAAATTGATGTAATATTTTCAATACACATTGAATTTTTCATTTTCATTGACGTTAAATGTTATTGAGAAAATTGTGTTCAGTCAGTTATGTTGAATTATATTTAATTACCTTCATCCATTCACTTTACAGAGAATAAACATTGACGTGTGAAATGTTGCGGTAATTATATATCAAATTGGGAATGGCAATACACTGATGACGAGAGAGCAAAAGGCACATCAATTATGTTGATTTTATCACATTTATGTAAAATAGAAATAATTAATTTACTTCGTTTAATGAATCAGTTTTTATATATTTTTGACTTCTGTTTTTTTTTCTTTGTGGTAATTTTAATCGCAGACAAAATTAATTACAATCGAGTTTTAGTTATTCGGAAGTAATACTTTTTACTGAAACTGTTGAATTTAAATTTTAAATTCAATAAAAAATGTTTAATTTATTATTCAATTAAATCTTGAATTTATAACTAATTTATGACATTGTAACTAATTTTGATTTTTAATTTTAATTAGTCAAAATTTAATTTCTTGCGATTTTTAATCTAGTATATCATGAAAGTACTCTGGAATAATTATACTTTGCTTCCTTCAACTCGTTTGTGAGAGAACTTTCATGCCATCTGGACGGTAAATCCCAGAGTTAAAATAGCGCGAAATTCAAATTATTGAACAATTTTAATAATTCAAAATCTAAAATTAATTATATTTGTCAATATTATATTTAATTAATTATTAAAAATAAGGGATTTATAGAAGAATTTTAGTTAAAAATACTAAAAAAAAATTGAATTTTGAAGAAGTTACAAATAATTGCAGAAATTCAATTACTTTCAAAAGTAATAAAATTTTTATCACAAAATTCAATTACGTTAAAAATTAAAAAAAAAATCTCGCTAAAATCCCAATTATTTTTATAAACAATACAATTCTTCTTCTAAATTCAATTATTTTCAAAAAATTTCAATATCTCGACTATTTTAATAAAATTACCGAAATGAAATTAATTATTAAAAAAAGATTTGAATAAAATTGTTAGCAAACATTGAATTATTTTCAAAAATAATAAAACTTTCACAGGAATTCAATTATTTACAAATTTTTATATTAATTTCTTCGCAATAATTTAATTATTTTCATAAATATTAGCATTTTTTTACAGGGATTCAATTATTTTAATCAATAATATAATTCTTCTTCGAAATTAAATTATTTACAATAATTGTAATAAAATTCTTGTCAAAATTTCAATTATTTTAAAAATTTTCTTCAAATCAATGATTTTTAATATTTACTTAATTATTTAAAATAATGGATTTATAGAAGAATTTGAATTCAAAAACACTAAAATAATTAAATTTTTGGAAAAGTTACAAATTATTGCAGAAATTCAATTCTAATAAAATTTTTTTTTTAATTTTCGTGAAAATTTCAATTATCTTTATAAATAATAAAATTCTTCTTCAAAATTCAATTATTTTCTTAAATATAGGTAATAATTATTTTCAAAAATTTTTATTTTTATTCTGTTGATATTATAGTTGAATATTTTTAAATTATATTGTAAAATTATATTATAAAAATTTGAACGCCATTAATTATTCGAAAGAATTCAATTATCTTGAAAATATCAAAATTCTTTCTAGAAATTTAATTATTTTCAGGAATATTAATAAAATTCTTTGCAAAATTAAAATTATTTCTATAAATAAAAATATACATCACAAAAATTCAATTACTTTCAAAAAGAATATAATTCTTTGTATAGAAATACAATTATTTTTAAATATTTTTTTACATCATCGTATATATCGTCAAGATTTTAATTATCATTAAAAATGCAAAATTCTTTACTGAAATTCACTTATTATCAAAAATTTAATTAAAATTCTTATCAAAATTTCAATTATTTTCAAAAATTTAATTAAAATTCTTATCAAAATTTGAACTATTTTCGAAAATTTAATCAAAATTTTTCCTAAAATTTCAACTACTTTCAAAAATTTTACTTAACTTAGAGATTTTCAATATCTACCAATTTAATAAAAAATTTACAAAAGAATTCAATTTAAAAGAATTTTTTTTTAAGATTCTACGCAAACATTTAATTATTTTTCTAAATAATACAAATTTCACAAGAATTCAATTATTTACAAATTTTTTATAAATTTCTTCGCAATAATTCAATTATTTTTATAAATAATAAAATTTTTTATAGATAGGTTCAATTATTTTCATAGATAATAAAATTCTTTTTAGGAATTCAATTATTTTCATAAATAATAAAACTTCTCGCAGCATTTCAATTATTATTAATCCAATTTAAGTAAATTTCGGGGAAAATGTAATTATTCTTAAAAATTTTATTAAAATTCGTCAAAAGAATTCAATTATTTAAAAATTTGGTAATAAAATTTTTTAGATATAAGAATTAAATTTTAAGAAACATTCAATTATATAATTTACTTTTGTATTTAAATAATTGAATTCTCATAAAATTTTCTAATAAAAATTGATTTAAAAATTAATTTTAGTCAAAACTTTAGATAATAATTGAATATGAAAATAATTTTTAAGAAATTACAGTAACAATATTCTTATAATATAAAATAATGATTTTAACACTTGATCCTCTTTAATTATTATAAAACATGAAGAAATCGATAACTCCGAGTCTTCATGTTTTATAATAATATTCTTATGTAATTGAATTTAAAATTTTTGAAAATTTTAATTTCTTTGAAAAAATTATAATGATTAAATATTTATTTAAAAATAAATTTCTTTATAGAGGCAGGAAAAATGTCAAAGTGTTGTCTTGAAATCAGGGAATTACTTAATTTGGTAATAATATAAATGTATTTTAAAAACCTGGAAAAATTTCGTTTTTTTAACCTGGAAAACCTGGAAAAGTCAGGGAATTTGAAAAAAGCAAAAGTGTGACAACCCTGATATGTTTTTAGAACATTATTTCATTTACTGGATTCAATATTTTTTTCCACTAAATTTTTAAGGAATAATAAAATTCGAAAATACTAAAAATACCAAAAATAAATAATAAAAAAAGTAAAGTAGGTACAAATTGAGATTCAAAAAGTAATCAAAATTTGCCGACATCACAAGAGAGAGAAAGAGAGACATTATAAACTATTCGTGCAGACATTTACCAACAAGTGGTCGAAATTCATTCATCATCAGTGCGAATAGAAAAAGTATCGTAAAATGATAAATGAAGTAGTATAAATGCAAATTTTCCTTTTTTTCTTTCAGAAAATATAACAAATTACTATATATAGTGTGCAACTAAAGTAAATACTCTTGATATTTCATTTCAAGTGACAGCGCGACTAAAAAGTATATATACAGGTACATATATATATATTACTTTATGACGCATTTAATCATTTTTCAAAAAAAAAAAAAAAAAAAAAAATGAAAAAACCTTTTAATTTCTCTCAGAATCGTTTTTCTCTTTGTGCATAATTTATGTCACACACACACATATATATATATATATATATATATATATATATATATATATATATATATATATATATATATATATATATATATATATATATACATATACAGAAGCTGCAGAATCGACGAGGCAATCTAGACGAGAGTATATTTTTTCAAAGTTCAATTCTGCCCAGTAATTACATTATACGAATCAATTCGTAAATAGTTTTTCCACACAAGCAATCTCTCCTATATACTCTGAGTATATAACTACGAAAAGCGAAACCTAATAAAGTCGCGACATCAAAGGATTGAGTAATAAAAAAAAACCGATTTCCCTTTTTTTCCCCACAAAAAAGGGCTTTAAAAAAAATTCCTGCCTGCTTTTCTAAAAAAAAAGGTTTAGTAGCTATAGACACTTGTAGAAATTAGTAAAATCAATTTTGACTTAATTTAGTTTTATGGTTTCAAAAGTTGATACTCGAGACTTAAAAGCTCGAGGGGGGGATTTTTTTTAAGATGGAGAGAAAAGGAGAGAAAAAGAGAGAGAGAGAGAGAGAGAGAGAGAGAGAGAGAGAGAGAGAGAGAGAGAGAGAGAGAGAGAGAGAGAGAGAGAGAGAGAGAGAGAGAGAGAGAGAGAGAGAGAGAGAGAGATTGTGAAATTGCGAACGAGTTGTGCGATTTCATGTCGCGTTAACGAAGCCAGGCGTTAGTTACTAACGAATAACAATTTATCTTTGATGAAAGGTTAAGATAAAATCTTACCAGCAGACTGTTCGATTACAATCATTACAAGCGTCTTAGAGAGGTCTCTCTAGGGTTGCCACAGGTCAGGGAATTCAGGGAAAAATCAGGAAAAAGTAGAATTCGTCGGGGAAATCAGGGATTTTTGTTAAAAGTAATAAAAAAAATTAAATTTTTAGAATTCATAAGAAAATTCTGAATTTTTGTGATTTTTTCTTTTGCCTCATAAACTATGAAATTACCACGAATTCTAATACGAAACCATCAATTTTTTTCTATTTCTGACAATAATTTCTTTTCAAATAACTTAATTCTTGCAAGAATTGTCATAAAATTATTACTTAGAAATAATTTAATGAATGATTTTACTTAAATATTTCAAAATTAATTGAACTCTAAAAGAGTTGCATTTACAATTTTCACAAATAGATCAATATTTAAAAGGTTTTAATTTTAAATTTTAGAAAATTTCAATTTTGAATGAATTTAATTAGAAAGAACTTAGATTTTTGTAAAAAAAAAATTAATAATTCAAATTCTTCTGAAATTAGTTCCATTTTTTAATATATAATTAATTAATTATTAAAAACAAATGAATTCATAGAAGAATTTTAGTTAAAAGCACTAAAAAAATTAATTTTGGAGAAGTTATGAATGATTGCAAAAATTCAATTATATTCAAAAATTTTTCAAAATTTTCTTTAATTCTTGGCGAAATTTCAATTATTTTTCAAAATTTTGCTCAATTCAATAATTTTCAACATCTAGTATTTTAATAAAATTTTCCAAAAGAAATCAATTATTTAAACCAAATTTTAATAAAATTCTACGCAAAATTGCAAACATTTAATTATTTTCAAAAATAATAAAACTCTCACAGAAATTCTATTATTTACAAATTTTTTTATAAAATTTCTTCACAATAATTTCATTATATCCATAAATATTAGAATTTTTTTTACAGGGATTCAATTATTTTCATAAATTATTATAAAATTCTACTCCAAAATTCAACTATTTTCAATAATTTTAACAAAATTCTTTGCAAAATTTCAATTATTTTCCAAAAATTTTCTCAATTCAATAATTTTCAACATCTACTACATTAATAAAATTTTCTAAAGGAAATCAATTATTTAATCAAAATTCTAATAAAATTCTACGCAAACATTTAATTATTTTCAAAAATAATAAAACTTTCTCAGAAATTCAATTATTTACAAATTTTTGTATAAATTTCTTCGCAATAATTCCATTATTCCCAGAAATAATAGAATTTTTTACAGGGATTCAATTATTTTCATAATAATATAATTCTTCTCCGAATTTAAATTATTTACAATAATTTAAAAAAAAATTCTTGGCGAAATTTCAATTATTTTAAAAATTTTCTTCAATTCAATGATTTTTAGTATTTAACTAATTATTAAAAATAATGGATTTATAGAAGAATTTTAGTCAAAAATACTAAAAAATTTTAATTTTTGGAAAAGTTACAAATTATTGCACAAATTCAATTATGATAAAATTTTTAAAAAAATTTTCGTCAAAATTTCAATTATTTTTATAAATAATAAAATTCTTATCTGAAATTCCATTATTTTCATAAATAATGAAATTTTTTTTAAGAATTCAATTATTTTCACAAATATAATAATAAATACTAATTTCATTCAATAAATTTAATTTTAATTCTGTTGAGATTATAGTTGAATATTTTTAAATACATTTAATATTATTTGAAAAAATTTTAACGCCATTAATTCTTCGAAAGAATTCAATTATTTTGACTAATATCAAAATTCTTTCTATAAAATCAATTATATTCAAGAATATTAATAAAATTCTTTGCAAAATTAAAATTATTTTCATAAATAAAAATAAGAATTCAATTACTTTTGAAAATTAATAAAATTCTTTGCAGAAATTCAATTACTTTCAAACATTTTTTTAACATTATCGTCAAGATTTGATTTATTTGAAAAAATGCAAAATTCTTCACCGAAAATCAATTATTTTCAAAAATTTTACTCAACTCAGTGATTTTTAATATCTACTACATTAATAAAATTCTCCAAAAGAATTCAATTATTTACAATTTTTTTTATAAATTTCTTCGCAAGAACTGCATTATTTTTATAAATAAAAAAATTTTTTAATTTAATTTATTTAATCATTTACATAAATAATACAAATTTCACATAGGAATTCAATAATTTACATATTTTTTATACATTACTTCGCACTAATTCAATTATTTTCATGAATAATAAAATTCTTTTAAGGAATTTAATTATTTTCATAAATAATAAAATTCATCCCAGAATTTTAATTATTTATAATACAATTTTAATTCAATTCCTCGAAAAATGTAATTATACCTAAAAATTTTATTAAAATTCGTCGAAAGAATTCAATTATTTAAAAATTTGTTGATAAAATTCTTTTTCTGAATTTAATTTTTAAAAATATTCAATTATTTATTAAATTATTTATTTTTCTATTTAAATCATTAATTATGCTTTGATTTAATTGAAGAATTTCCGAATAATCGAAATATTTGGTTAATTTGAATTGTAAACAAACAGATTGGAAAATTCTCATTAAGAACTTTTTCGAAAATTATTTAAAATAATTGATTTAAAGAAGAAATTTAATTAAAAATTGTAGAAAATAATAATTGATTTAAAATGATAAAAATAATTTTGAAAAAGTTAGATTAACAATATTCTAATAATATATAATAATGATTTTATCTCTCGGTCATCTTTAATTATATTATGTAAAACCGAAAGAAATCGATTTCTTTCTGTTTTACAATAATAATATTCTTATAAGTTATTAAATTTTTTTTTACCCGAATATTCGCGTATTTTTATACGCGAAAATAAGAAGGCAAAAGAAATAACAAGTTTTAAAGGGTTGGAAAAGAGGTCCCCATGGGGAATTTGTATAAGGGTACGTGTGAACGGTCAGGGAGTTTACAAAAAAAAAAAAAAAAAAAAACCGCGCACACGCACAAAAGAGAATATGTAACATGTACTTCTAAGAGATGCGCGTATTTTTTAATTTTAAATATCCATCATGGCCCTGGAGCATATTTGACTTGGGAGCGAGCGGCGAACCGACCGCGTTTGTGAATGCTAATTAGCTGCATGCTGCGCGGGTCCTTCTTCTCCACCATCGTGCAGTTTCGCTCCGGGGGCCATGCATCACGAGTTGTGTTTACGCGACCTTTGATTCCCTCGCTGATTTCGTCTAAATGCGAATCGCTTATAAGGTACACCTACTGATTCTGCCATCAAAAAAAATATATTTATACTCCCCTCCTCTCCCTATTAACGAAAAGACTGAATAATTTCTTATACACAAGATTTTTTTTTTTTTTTTTTATTACTTTTGTTTCAAAAGAAATCCAATTAGGAAATTATTTATGTTATTATTTAGGGAAAGAAATATTTCAGTATGTTTTGTGATTCAAATTTAAATAAAAAGCGTTGTAAATTTCACTAAAAACACAATTTAAATTATTATCAGAATATAATTTTTTAATTATAAAAATTCAGAGATAAAATGGTGGATGAATCTCTCCACTTGAGAACGCCAAGGTCGCCACCAGGTGGCAAGGGGAATTCCAAGAAAAAACTGAAGTGCCATCTAGCGGTGACCTTGACGTTCGCAGGTGGAGTATAGCATCTCGAGATGTTCGTCAATCAATAATTATTTACAGGGTTGCCACGCTTTTCCTTATTTCAAATTCCCTGACTTCCTCACTTTTCCAGGTTTTCCAGGGTAGAAAATGTAATTTTTCCAGGTTTTTAAAACTACATTTATATTTTACAAAATTTAATTTTTTATTTTATTCTTAATTTTACCAAACTCCCTGACTTCCAGACAAAACGACTGTTTTCCTGTTCTATTACATTTATTTACGAATTTCTTTAATTGTAAAATTACTTAAAAACATCAATAACTTCGTTTTTAAATGAATATTTAATAATAATTATTTTTTTGCAGAAATTAAAATTTTCAAAAATTTTAAATTCAATTACATATAAGATTATTATTATAAAACAAGAAGATATCGATCACTCCAAGTCTTCGACTCGGAATAATAGCTTTCTTCATGTTTTATAATAATTAAAACTTGATACTATCATTATTTTATATTATAAAAATATTGTTACTGTAATTATTATTAAATATTATATTATATTATATTATTATTATTATTTAATATTATTATTAAATTGAATTATTTTCATTTCAATTCAATTTTTCATGTCTAGAATTTAAAACTAAAATTCTTTTTTAAAACAATTTTTTTTAATAATTTTTGAAAAAGTTCTTCTTTGAGAATTTTTAAATCCATTTGTTTACAATATTCAATTTTATCTAAACTTGCGATTATTCTGACATTCTTCAATTAAATAAATTAGAAATTAAAAATTTTAAATAATTAAAAAAAAATTCCATTAAACTTTTTGAGAAAAATTAATTCTAAATTTCCTTAAAAATCTTGCCAAAAATTTAATTATTTGTATAGATAATACAATTATTCGCAAAAATTCAATTATTCTCAAAAAATTTGAATAAAATTCTTCGAAATAATTCAATTATTTTTAAAATTGACAAAATTCTTCGCAGGAATATTCAATTATTTTCAAAAATGATAAAATTCTTTGTAAATATTCAATTATTTTCAATATTAATTTTTACGTTATTTTGATTATTCTGACATTCTTCAATAAAATATATATTAGAAAATAAAAACTTCAAGATAATTAAAAAAAAAATTTAATTAAACTTTTTTAAAAAATCAATTTTACAGAATTGTTAATTAAAAGTATGAAAAGTTGAAATTTTCTTAAAGATTTGAATTTGAAACATTTTAAAAATTCAATTATTTCTAAAAATTTACGCTATATTGCTTTCAATATTCAATAATAATCTAAAATTTTAACTGAAATTTATTTTTAAATCAACATTTACTAGAAAAATTCTTGAGAATTCAATTATTTAAATACAAATAAAATGCAAATAAATATTTTATTAAATAATTGAATGTTCTTAAAATTGAATTTTTATAAAGACTTTTATCAACAAATTTTTAAATAATTGAATTCTCTTGACAAATTTTAATGAAATTTTTAAGAATAAGTTTATTTCTCGGAAATTTGATTAAAATTTGATTAAAAATAAATAAATAAATAATTGAATTTCTCCAAAGAGAAAAGAGTTTTTGAAACTTTTTTTATGAGTTTTTGAAAAATAATTGAAATTTTGCCAAGAATTTTATTAAAGTTTATGAAAATATTTGAATTTCGGAGAAAAATTTATAAAGATTATTGAAATTTTGACGAGAATTTTTTTTTAAATATTTATTTAAATTTCTTTGATGAATTTTAATAAAATTTTTAAGAATAATCTCATTTTTCGAGGAATTTTATTAAAATTGTATTGAAAATAATTAAAAGTCTGAGATGAGTTTTATTATTTATGAAAATAATGAAATGTTTGCGTGATGGAATTAAAAAAGTTTTTTTTAAATAATTGAATTCTTATGAAAAATTTTATTAAAGTAAAAGATTTATTAAAAATCAATAATGAATTGAGGAAAGTTTTTGAAAATAATTGGAATTTTGCCTTGAATTTTATTAAAATATTGTTGGAAATAATTGAATTTCTAAGAAGAATTTTACTAATTTACAGAAAATAATTGAATTTATGCAATCGTTTGTAATTGCTTAATTAATTTTGAAATATTTATGTAAAATTAAATTTCAAGAATAAAATTTAGAAAATAACAATTTTCCAGGATTTCGATCAAAATTTCCTGACCTTTCCAGGTTTTTCCAAGGTTTATAAAATTCCCTGACATTTCCAAGTTTTCCAGGTTTCCAGGTTGCGTGGCAACACTGATTTATAATCAAATTTAGAGAGTTTCCTTATCGATATTATTATCTTCTCTAATTTTTTTATTAGAATTAATTTTTCTATACTAATTAAAATACTTAAACTTTCAGTTTAAGAAAAAAAAATTATGTTTGTTTCACTGCTCGCTAATTTTTAATTTAACGATATTAAAAAATAATTTATATTTGAAAAGAATATAGAGCAACTTTTAATGGCGTTAAGAAAATGCTTACAACAAAATTTATCATCTCACATGAAAAAAAAAACCTTACGACGATTATAAGTCGCATTTAAAACGATGCAATTACTTGCAATGTCGCGATAAAAAATGAAAATTATTTTTCAAAGAATATAATAACTATACGAGATAATTGTTATATAAATAATGATGTTTATTACTCTCTTTCTAAAAAAGAAGCCGCACACACACACACACACACACAATATATTTGTTAATGACAAAAATTAAGTTGAAAGAAAAAATTTACTTATTAAATAGTGAAAGAAATGCTTAATATATATAAAAAAAACCAGGAGAAGAAAAAGATTATTTCATTTCACTAATGAATCTTTGAAGCTCTTTAGAGGGGAAAAAAAATTCCCGCAGAACTCTGCTAGAATAGAACGCTTGTAAAGTCTGAATGTGCGCGGATGAGAATCGCGCGCGTGTGCAGGTGGCCAGCAACATTAAATGAATCTTAAAATTCTCAGTGTAATTCAAAGTTAAAAGATTCTATAGAAATAAAAGTAAATTAAGGCAATGCGAAACTTTCAAAGTCGAGACATTCACCTTTTTTTCTCCCATAATCAAAGTGAAAATATTTTACAAAAAAAAAAATTTCTTTTCTAATTATATTTAAAAAATATCGAGGAATTAATTCACCAAAAGCCTTTCAAAAACTCAAAGAAACCCAAGTTGATAATTATTGTATATAATTATTAAATGATATTTTACTTTCATATTGAAGATGTTTCAAATTTCTTTTTTTTTCTATTGGTATTCGCAGTTATTAGATTGTTTTTCCATGGTAATTGATATTTATCTTGTATATGTGCACGAATATATCGTTTATTATAATGAAAGAAAATAAGACTCAATAAAGGAACGGATAATTATATATTGTGGTATCAACAATCTACAATAAATAATTACAGTCTTCAGTTATTCAGAAAATGATGTGTCCTTGAAAGATGGAAGATACGGTACTTTTCTTATGAGAGGCAAAAAGCTCCAGTGAAATCGAAATGTAAACCAGATTTTGTAATTGCAAAAAAAAAAATTATCAATTTAGGTAAAATTTTGATAAAATAATTAAATAATTAAGTTTAATTAATGTTTACCAATATCTTTTTTTATCAAGTTTACTTTATACATTTATATTTATAATATTTTATGCAATACAAATTTAAATATATTGAAATAATGTTATTTATATAGTAACAATTTAATTATAATTTTCAATATTACTCTTCTTTCAATAATTGAATTGGAAAAAAGCGTTGCAAATTTGCAGTAAAAACACAATTTGAATTATTCTCACAATATAATTTTTTAATTACAAAAATTGAGGGATAAAAAATTTGCGAGAAAAAATGGTGGATGAATCTCTCCACTTGAGAACGCCAAGGTCGCCACCAGGTGGCAAGGGAAATTCCAAGAAAAAATTGAAGTGCCATCTAGCGGTGACCTTGACGTTCGCAGGTGGAGTATAGCATCTCCATATTGAATTGGAAGAAATATTAAACACATTAAAATTAAAAAAAAGGTTTTTTTTAAGATTCTACGCAAACATTTAATTATTTTCATAAATAATACAAATTTCACAAGAATTCAATTATTTGCATATTTTTTATAAATTTCTTCGCAATAACTCCATTATGTCCATAAATATTAAAATTTTTTTTACAGGAATTCAATCATTTTCAAAAATAATAAAATTCTTCTTCAAAATTCAATTTTTTAAAATAATTTTAGTAAAATTCTTGTCGAAATTTTAATTATTTTCAAAAATTTTCTTCAATTCAATGATTTTCAATATTTAATTAAATTATAAAAAATAATAGACTTGCAGAAGAATTTTAATCAAAAACACTAAAATAATTAAAGTTTTGGAGAAGTTACAAATTATTGCAGAATTTTGATGAAAATTTTTTAAAAATTTCTTTAAAATTCCAATTATCTTTATAAATAATAAAATTCTTCTCCGAAATTCAATTATTTTCATAAATAATAAATTTTTTTTAAGAATTCAATTAGCTTGATAAATATCACAATTCTTTTCAGAAATTCAATTATTTTCAGGAATATTAATAAAATTCTTTGCAAAATTAAACTTTTTTTATAAATAAAAATATACATCACAAGAATTCAATTAATTTTAAAAAGTAATAAAATTCTTTTCAGAAATTCAATTATTTTTAAACATTTTTTTTTAACATTATCGTCAAGATTTTAATTATCTAAAAAAATGCAAAATTCTTTACCGAAATTCAATTATTTTCCAAAATTTTATTAACATTCTTAGCAAAATTTTAATTATTTTTAGAAAATTTTACTCAACTCAATGATTTTTAATATCTAATCTAATCTAATTTGAATAAATACTAAAATTTTTTACAAGGATTCTATTCTTTCATAAATAATAAAATTCTTCACAGAAATTCAATTATTCTTTAAAGATTTTTATAAAATTCTTGGGTAAATTTCATTTATTTTTAATACAATTTTTAATCAAATTCCTCAAAAAATGTAATTATTCTTAAACATTTTTTGATAAAGTTCTTAATAAGAATTAAATTTTAAGAAACACTCAATTATTCAATGAATTATTTATTTTTTTAATTAAAGAAATGAATTCTCGTAGAATTGTCTAATAAAAATTGATTTAAATTCATTTTCAGTAAAAATTTTAGATAACAATTGAATATTATTAACATCATTATAGCGTGAAATCTTAGAAATAATTGAATTTTAAAAACAATTTTAATTAAATTTGTCTATAAAAATCTCAGGAAATCAATTATGTTCATAAATAATAAAATTTTTTTAAGAATTCAATTAACTTGATAAATATCAAAACTCTTTTCAGAAATTCAATTATTTTTAATAGGTACAATTTTAATTAAATTCCTCGAAAAATGTAATTATTCTTAAAAAATTTATTAAAATTCGTCGAAAGAATTCAATTATTTAAAAATTTGTTAATAAAATTCTTTTTCTGAATTCAATTTTAAGAAATATTCTATTATTCATTGAATTATTTATTTTTCTATTTAAATAATTGAATTCACGTAATATAAAATTTTTTGATAAAAATTAATTTAAATATTAATTTTAGTCAAAATTTTAAATAATAATTGAATATTATAAGCATTCTAACCTGATTTTTTTTTAGAAATAATTGAATTTCTTCTTCTTCTTCTTAAATGACTTGTGGCCTTGCCGAGTGTCAGAACTATTATAATTGAATTTCGAAAAGGTTTCAGATTTAAATCTTTGAAAATCTGAATTTTTTATAATTTTATCTTAACAATTCTGTAGAATTAATTTTTTGAAAAAGTTTAATTGAATTTTTTAAAAATTATTTGATGTTTTTTTCAAATTTATTGCTTCCTCGTGAAGAAATCTTTGATTTGATTGAAGAATTTTCGAATAATCAAAATTTTTCGTTAATTAGAATTGTAAACAAATAGATTGGAAAATTGTCAAAGAACTTTTTCGAAAATTATTTAAAATAATAAATTGATTTAAAGAAGAATTTTAGTTAAAAGTTCTAGAAAGTAATAATTTAAAAGAAATGATAAAAATAGCATCTGCATATTGAATGAAAAAAAATAATAAACACACCAAAATTTTAAAAAATAAAAAATATTTGAAGAGCTAATTAACTGAAGGCAGAATTAATTGAAATATAATTAATTTCTTAAAAAAATTTATAAACAATTTGAATTAATTATTGCATTAAAAGTATCAATTGAATAATTATAATATAAGTGAATAATAAATAATAATAATAATAAATTATTATCTAAATTATGCAAATAATAAATAATCATAATAAATAAAAACCAGTTAGTTTTTTGAACAAAAAATAATTATTTTGTTAATAATAATGATAATTATAGAGTAATTTCCATCTCGAGTAAAAAAGAAACATTGTATTCACGGCAATAAATGTAAAGAACGGAAAATAATGACCATCAAGTATGGATGAACTGAATATCTAATGAGCTTAACCAGTTAAATATTATAAATTAACGGCTAGAAAAAATGTAAAAGTATTGTAAACAAGATAATTGCTTGTCATGTCTATATAAACAAGGAATGGAGTTTTAATTTTTTAATTAGTTATTATCAGCATTCTCGCACCTTTAAAAAAAAGGATCATCATAACAATAATAATTAAAAAATATAAATGCGAAACAAAAATAGTTTCCTAAGTCTTTTAACGAGCAGATCATCATCATCATCATCATCATCATGGACCAAACTCTCTCTTTCCCTTTCTCTCTTCAACATTGGCCATAAACGTTCACGACGCACATATATACATTGTTTATGACGGTGATATTCGCAGTTCACTGCGTCGAAGACCATAAATTCGACGGCAGTTAGTCCTCTTGGTAGGCGTTCATCCCTGTCCGACCCCTGACCGAGAGTCGCGAAACCCACTCTCACTATATGGCAAAGTGAATACCGCATGATTCTTCTTTAGCATCTCAAGACCATACTTCACCAGACATTTTTATTTTTTCAAAAAAAAAAAAAAAAAAAAAAAAAAAGCCAACAGCAGCAGCAGCAACGGCGGCAGCAACAACTACTGCCGCTGGCAAGACTTCTTTTGACAAAATTCCCAAACCCTTGTAACTTTGCATTACAATAAGAGAAATTTCTTATAGACGAATAAAAGTTTTTCATGTTTTTCGTCGTAAGAATTTTATTATATGGTGTGTTCTCTCCTCATCCCCTTTTTACCGAGTTGAGTCCTGCTTTTGAATAGGATATAAAAATTCAAACACTGCGTCGTGTGGTTTTGCCCGTATGTGGCAAAAACATCGTGGCATTTAAAAATATTTTTTATTGTGTCTTTAAATAGATTTTTTAGTTTTAAGTATCGTCTCTTAAAGTGCTTTTCTTGCAAATAAAACGAAAGAATATGTAAAAGAGTGGAAGAAAAGGAATAAAAAAAAGAATAAAAGAAAGAATACAGAAAAGATTATTTTCAATCTTTAAATAATAATCGACTAAAATAATAATTTTAGTCGAATTTTAGATTTTTTATATCTGAAAAAATGCGACGTTGTGTTTACTTAGAGAATACAATTTAGCTACTTTAGCTCATTTTTACCTACCTTCAGCTTAAATCTAATTGTTATTTTATGTTTAGCAATTATTGTTAGCTATCTAATAATTAGTTAATTTTTTTGCTGCAGCGAGAACATTTTTTTTAATCCAAAAATAAATAGTCAGTCAAAAAAATAAGTTTGATTTAAACATATTTTATATTTTAATTAAACGGAATTATGTTTCAATGAGACCTTGTTTCTTTTTCTCATTATTTTTTTAAAAGTATTTTTAGTATTCCTTGTATTTTTTATAAGCGGATTTTTAAATGTTTTAAGTGTTTTTGGTATTTTTAGTCCTTTTTATATATTTTGTATTGTAGTGCTGAATACTAAAATACATAGTATTCTTAATATTTAGTACTTTTAGTATTCTTAGTGTTTTTATTATTATTTGCATTTTTAATATTCTTAGTATTATTTGCACTTTTATATTTTCTTAATTTTTTTGTACTCACAGTATTTTTAGTATTCTTACAAATTAGTATTATTTGCATTTTAAATATTCTCTATAATTTTTAGTTCTTTCAGTATTTTTAGTATTCTTTAGTATCGTTTATTGTATTTTTAACTTAGTAACTTAGTATTGTTTATATTTTTAATATTTAAAATTTTTTTTTAGTAAACTCTGTATTTTTAGTATTCTTAGTATTATTTGCATTTTTGATTCTTTGTATTTTTTTAAAACCGGATTTTTAAATGTTTTAAGTGTTTTTGGTATTTTTACTCCTTTTTATATATTTTGTATTGTAGTACTGAATACTAAAATACATAGTATTCTTAATATTGAGTACTTTTAGTATTTAGTATTCTTAGTGTTTTTATTATTATTTGCATTTTTAATTTTTTTAATATTCTTAGTATTATTTGCACTTTTATATTTTCTTAATTTTTTTGTACTTTCAGTATTTTTAGTATTCTTACAAATTAGTATTATTTGCATTTTAAATATTCTCTATAATTTTTAGTTCTTTCAGTATTTTTAGTATTCTTTAGTATCGTTTATTGTATTTTTAACTTAGTAACTTAGTATCGTTTATATTTTTAATATTTAAAAATAATAATAATAATAATAATAATAATAATAATAATAATAATTTTTAATATTTATTTTTATCTTTTTAATATTTTTTTTTCAATATTGTTAATTTTCTTTATGCTCTTAATATATTTTTTTTATTAATATTTTTAGTATCCTCATAGTAATTCTAGTAATTTTCTCTCTAAAAAAAAATATTCTCTCTAAAAGTAAGTCATTTAATTGTAAAATGCCGGTAACTAATTCAAATAGTATTATTTTTACTAATTACCATTTAAATTCACTTATTGTAGATTCTATTAAATTAACTAACATTCACTCTCAAATTTTAAATATTTTTCTACTAAAAATTATTTAGTATATCTTACTAATTGCTAATGTTTACTTAGAGCAATTATTCTATTAATTAATATACTAATAAATTAATTTAACTATATTTATTATTTATTTTTAACATATTCAAATTTAAAGAGACGAGATATTCGCAGAATATTGAAGAATATTTGCTAAAATTTTAGTGAAAAAGAAAATTACTAAGTTTTATATTTTTTATTAAAAATTAAAAAGCTCTTTTAAAATAATAAATAATCCTTTTTATTGAGAGAAAAAAAGCTCCTTTTTAAATAATAAAGAATCCTTATTATTAAAAGTAAAAAAGCTTTTTTTTATTAAGAAGATTTTATTAAGAAGAAAAATTCTTTTTATTGAAAGTAAATAAACTCCTTTTTAAATAATAAAGAATCCTTTTTATGTAAATTATGTAAATAAGCTTTTTTAATACAGAAGCTTTTATTATTGAAAACAAAAAAGCTTTTTTTAAAAAAAGGCGATTTTTATTAAGAACGAAAAAGCTCTTTTTAAAAAAATAAATATTTCTTTTTATTAAAAGTAAAAAAAAAACTCTTCTTTAAATAATAAAGACTCCTTTTTATTGAAAGTAAAAAAGCTTTTTTTATTGAAAAAAAAGCTAATTTTTAAAAAAGTAGATTTTTTATGGAAAACGAAAAAGCTCTTTTTACAAATAAAAAAAAGTTCTTTTTAAAAATAATAAATTATCCTTTCTATCGAAAGCAAAAAGAAATCTTTTTTAAAAAATGAAGAATATTTTTTATTGTAATTAAAAAAGCCCTTTTCTTAAAAAATAAGTAATCCTTTTTATTGAAAGTAAATAAGTTTTTTTTTTGATAAAGAAGCTTTCATTATTGAAAACGAAAAAGCTATTTTTCAAAAAGTAGTTTTTTATTGAAAACGAAAAAGCTGTTTTTAAAAATAAAAAAAGCTCTTTTAAAAAAAATAAAAAATCCTTTTTATTGAAAGTAAAAAAACTTCTTTTAAATAATAAAAAATTCTTTTTTTTGAAATTGAAAAAGCCCTTTTTAAAAAAATAAAAAATCCTTTATATTAAAAATAAATAATCCTTTTTATTAAAAGTAAAAAAGCTTTTTTTCTAATAAAGAAGCTTTTTGTATTAAAAACAAAAAAGATATTTTTCAAAAAAAAAAAATTTTCTTATAAAAAAATATTAATTCTACCGCAACTAAACATTCTGCTTTATTTTCTATAGGTAATATTGTCTTTAAAAATCTATCAGCTGTAAAATTATAGAATTGAAAAAAAATATCCAAGCGTTACAAAAAGGGAGTGGGATTAAACATGATGAAAGGTGTTGATTTAAGGAAAGAAATAGCGATTGAAGATAAATAATAATAAAGTGTATTAAAAATCGTATACAATTTTGATTCTCGAACGTGGTCGACGAACAATTACTTTTAAGGCTATGGCAACATAAATTATATTATTACAAAAAGACGACTGTCTTTGGAAACACCAGGCAGTCTTGAGACCATCGATCAACCTCGCGAAAAAACGTAAAAGCGAGACGAGGGAAAGCTCCAGCAAAAACGAGACAGAGAGAGAGAGACATGCGATATACCTTTGCACCACAGTTCTTGAAAAATTTTATTATTCATTTAAAAGAAATGGAAAAAAAGACACAAAAAAAGGACAAAGCGCAAAAGAAAATTTAATTACAATTAATTAATTATTTAACTAATGAATCAATTCTTGCAGTAATTAATTAATTAAGTAAGTAACTTATTAATTTACTATCAAATTAATTAAGTAACTAACTAATTAATTAACTAACGAATTAATTAGGAAAGTGACTAATTAATTAATTAACCAATGAATTAATTAGGAAAGTGACTAATTAATTAATTAACTAACAAATTAATTTAGTAAGTAACTGATTAAGTTACTAATTAACTAAATAATTAATTAAGCAATAAATTAGATGAATTAATTCTAAAATAGAGATAAAAATATAGTAAAAGTATAGCAAAATATACAAAATTTTTTTGCAAATGATTTTCACTCTTATTTTTCGTGTGTAGTCTTCTTTTTATTGACAAACATTCCTGACAAAAAATTCATCGATACAAATTGAGTCATATTTTTTTTTCTGAAAAAAATTGGTTTTCCCTCGTTTCTCGAAGTTGCGTCCTTCCGCTATTAGAATTTAAATTACCGTGTACTCCTTAATTTAAATGCGCAGAAACGATTCGATGCACTTTATACGTCATACGTTAAAGTTCGTTTTTTTGTTACTATTTTTTCCGTAACGACCGATCGTTTACTTTTTTTTTTTTTTTAAACTGTTCTTTCATTTTTTTCTTTATACGTGATATGTGAAACTAACTTCTTTTACTCTTGCTACCTTAAATTTTTATTTATGTGTACGTCTGTTTGGCAGAGGGACCGTCTCAAATTTACCTAAGACGGCTAAAAAAAGTTGCTTGAGGCAGTTTTTTTTCGAGTCTTTTGACAATTTCTCTCATCTGTGTACAAATTTTTGTTTTTTTTTTGTACACTGCACCTCGAAACAGAACAGCGCGCAATAAAATACTGTTTTTTGTTCGCATTTTTTTTTTTAAAGAAATTTTGAAAGATAACGCGCTATTACTCTTCTAGTTTCGCACATTTATATATATATAATATATATATATATATTTTTTTATATTTATCTATAATATATAATTATGTATCTTTAACCGCGTTGTTTAAGAATCTACTTCAAGTCGCATCCAGATCATTAAACATTTATGGACTATAAAATAAAACAATAACAAAAAAAAATTATTTCTTTATCATAGAGAAAAAAAAATCCTTAATTTCTCCATTTTGAAAAGTCAAGTTTTCGTTTTTAATTTCTTTTTCGAGAAATTACGAGTCAGACGAGTTTGTTGGTCGAAGTAGTGAACTTACAGTAAAGTACAACGACATTATTTGTGTATTTTTATATATATATATTTATGTGAATGTCTGGTTTATAAAAAAAGGACTTCAAAGTCAACACAATATGAAAGGACGACACATTTTTTCTTTATCTTCTAAACAGTAGAAAAAGGATTTTTTGACTATCGTATTTATAAATGTATATTATATATATATATATATATATTTTGAAAATTTATTTTTTTGTCTGACGCGTTCCTCTCTGTACACTCTTTGGACGCTTCGGATCACTTCCGCTCGTGACAAATAAGATTTTCGAGATCTCAAATAAAATTTGTTGCCTGCGCGATTTTTGCAGGCAATTTTTTTTTTTTTTTTGTACACACTACCATCTACAAATATGACCGAAGTTATATTATTTATTTACAACAGAACATTGTTCAATAGAGGTGAAATATTTACAATTTTTTTGTTTATCCTCTTTACAAAGTTAGCCTATACACCCTCTCCTTCAAAATAGTTGATCAATTTTCGCGAGCTTCTTTCGATGAAATTTTTTTTTTTTTGCAGATTTTCATTACACTTTTTGTTATTTTTTTTTATCTTTCTATTACTAAAAATCTAAAAATCTATTTTTCAAAAATCTGTCTTCGAAAAAAGCAGGCGACTTGCGAAATTGATCAGCAATTTTTTTTTTTTAATTAATTATATCGATTGCTAAAACTAGATAAATAGAAATTTTCTCGTGCTGAGAGAGTTGATTTTTCAGTGAAAATTACGACTTTTTCTTAATTTCTTTTCTTCGCAGTATTTTTTATTTCTTTACTTTTTTATTTATTTTTTAAATATTTTTATTTATATTTTTTAATTTCTTTTCCTTTGTAGTATCTTCATTTTAATTTGCTTTCAACGTTTGTCGAGAATAATTTTTTTTCAGGTTTTAATTTATTTTCATCTAGGAAAAATATTTATTTTTTCGTCTCGTATGAAAAACATATTTTCCATACTTTTCTTTTGGCAAAAATTTGCATTTTTCGCATTTAAAAAGAAATTTAAAGCTAATTAAAAATTTTTAGAATTCGGGAAAAGAATTCTTCACAATAGAACTCTGAATAAAAATAATAATAAAAAAATAAAAAAATGACTAAAAAATTATAAAAAAATATAAAAAATCTCTAATTACATCTAAATAACTATAAAATTATCAGTCCCGAATAGAACAGGAATATTTCATTTGACATTCTTGGAATATTCCATTGGAAAATTAAGAATATTTCTGTCTAAATTTCAGAAATATTAAAATTTACTTTTTTTTCTTTTCTTTTCAAACGAATTTGAATTATTTCTTTTATTTTACAGAGAAGAAGAGAAGAAAAATATTCTAAAAATATTTTTGGAATATTTTTTTTTTTAGAATTTTACAAGAAATATTTATTATGTTTATTAATATTGACACGATTTCCTAATTATTTCTATTCATTTTGTAAAAAATCAATTTCTTTTCAAATATAAACTTTCGGACTCTAGAAAGTAATATTCTCTGTATTAATATTCTAATAATATTTTCATGGAATATTCAAACAAAATATTGCTCCAATATTTAAATGGAATATTATTAGTTTTCCAATAAAATATTTTAACAATTCTTTCATTGAAATATTTTTACAGTTTTTCAAAAAAATATGTTTATATTATTCCAATTAAATATTTGCTTTATTTAAAAATATTTAATTCGAGTATTGAATGAATATTTAAATTAAATATTTTTATTATTTAAAAATTTTCTAATGAAATATCTAATAAAATTCTAATAAAATATTTCTTTAATCTTCCAATTAAATATTTTTAATGTTATTCCTAAAAAAACGATGGAATATTCTGAAGGAATATTTCTGAAAAAATCCCCGAAATATTTTTAAGGAATATTGCTAAAAAATTGCTGCAATATATTGATGGAATATTCTGAAGGAATATTCTTAAAAAATTGATGGAATATTTTAAAGGAATATTGATAAAAAATTGCTGCAATATATTGATGGAATATTCTGAAAAATTATTTCTGAAATATGGATGGAATATTTTGAAGGAATATTCCAGAAAATAAATAGAATAATTTAGAGGAATATCCCTAAAAAGTGTATGGAATATTACGAAGAAATACTGCCGAAATAGAATTGACCATTTTAACAAAATATTCCCAATATTTAAACGAAATATTCTAGAAATATGAATAACATTCCATTCACAATCATCAGTACAATCGGAACTGATTTTTGAATACTTAAAAAATATTATTTTTGGTCCACTGAAAAATAGTTTTTTTTTTCTTTTTCTCTTTCCTCTTCTTTTTTTCAATATTGACAAACGTTGAAATCCCATTCAAATGAGAGTAATTTGCATGAATTAATTATTATAAATAAACGACACACTGGGAATTGTCATTCGTAAAATCGTCGTATTTTCCATCAACTGACTCGGCGCTGAGTGACATGTAGACAAGACAATACACATTAGACGGACAAGCGGACCGTGCGATGTCCGAAGGAGTGCAGAGAGACTAAATAGAGTAAAAAGAGAGACAGAGAAGGATTTTTCACGTACTTTATACTCCCACACACATTCAATTAAAAAAAAAGAAAAAAGAAAAAAAAAATTACAACAACAGCATTCACTCATACTAAATCACAATCACACGCGCGACACCAAGACCTCTCTCGTATTTCTTGGATATACACGTCTGCCTTCGACTTTGGCTATATTCTCAAAGGTCATCCGGTTCAGAGAGAAGAGAACGGTATTTCCATCGACTCTTCGTTAACGATTTGAAATTCCCGCCTCTTGAAAGAGAGATAGAGAGAGAGAGAGGTTCCGTGTGTTTATATTCTTTTTTTTTCTTATCACGCGCTTTACAATACGTATATCGGGTACAAGACGCTTCAGCAAAGTCCGAGACACCACGAACATTATCTGATGAGTCTTTCAGAAGAGCTTTTTTCACAAACTCCCATTAAAGAGGTGTGTGCGTTTTTTTTTTTTCATTCGCCTTCCGTTTTGGAATGTTCCCATTTCGTTGCTTTTTCAGTGTTTTCTACATTCTAATAATTGCTGCTTATATATATTAATATTGTTAGAGAACAAAAATTATGTAAGAGTCATTATTTCTTTGGCTGTAAATTCGTGAATTAATTTAGGCACTAAAATTCAAGTGTTTTTTTTTATATCGTCAGGTTTTATTTTCCAAAAATTGGTGTTCAGCGTCAGAATAATGAAACTTACGTAAAAAAGAAGGGATTTATTTATTTTTGGATGTATTTACAGAAGTTGGATGTTTTGGCGCAAGCAAAAGGGAACATTCGAAAAAGGGACACGATTTTAATCAGGAGTCTACACCTCTGTGGCTTGAGTGTATGACGGAGCGAGTCCATGAGCAGGTGTGAGGGGTCCTGTTGAGGCAAGTGATCTCCTGGAGTAAATTGTGGCTGCCGAATGTGGCGTGTGCGGAGCGGTGTGCGGAGTATGCCTTCGGGAGGCCGACGCGAAGGGCTAAATGGGCCCGTAGTTGCTCAGAGCAGAGGGTCTTTCTTGTTGCTGTGATTCACAGCCTGCGGTGCTCATGTCCCCTCCCGCCGACTGGTGACGTCATACGTGTGAGAGGGGCTGTTGCTTGAAGACATGATGATGGAGATGATGTTGAGAGGCGCTGGCAACGCTGCCTGGGGGGAGGAGAGCACTTCCTGGACCTGGAGGCGGTGGATAGTGTGGAGCTGAGGGGCGGCCGACCATTCCCTTCACGCCTGACACATTACCAAGACCACTGACACCCGTGACACCACTGATTCCACCAGCGCCGACTCCGACCCCATCGCCGAACACTCGTCGCCATCGTCTTCGCCAAGAGTCCAAAGTCTTGCCACTCCAAATCCAAACGCCGGAAGTTATGCCCACCGCCAGAGCCATGAAGTACTTGAGCATCAGAATTGAGTACATAGGCCTAATTCGACGATGGCACGGGCAGGCCAACGACTCCAGCCAATCGTTCCTCATTGTCGACTCGTAGAGATGGCAGGCGAGGACCGCGCTCGCTGGAACGGTGTACAGCACCGAGAAGACGCCAATGCGGATCATCAGTTTCTCCAGTTTGTTCGCCTTGGCGCCCGGCTGACGCTTGATTACCGAGCGGATTCTGAAGAGACTGACGAAACCCGCGAGGAGGAAGCTCGTTCCCAGGAGAAGGTAGACTAGAAGTGGAGCCAGAATGAACGTGGTGACACCCTCTGGGGCGACGGTGCACACTCCGGCAATCGGGTCGCCAGCGACTCCTCCGGCCAGCAGGGCCCAGACGGTCTGGGCTGTCGGGGCCAACCAGGCCGCGAGGTGAAAGTACTGCGAGTAGGAGGCAATCGCCTCATTTCCCCATTTGAGTCCCGCCGCCAGGAACCAAGTGAAGGCGAGAATAACCCACCAGACTGACGATGCCATCCCGAAGAAGTAGATCATCAGAAATACTGTGACGCACATTCCAGGACCCTGAGCCCCGGAGCGAAGTACCGGTCCATCGCAGGCAATCTCCTCGTGGCCAAGATAACTCCTGGTGAGATAGCCGAGGGACACGATGAAGTAGCAGGCCGAGAGGAAGACAATCGGCCTCTCCGGATACTTGAAGCGATGGGTGTCAATCAGAAAAGTGGTTATGGTGGTGAGGGTGCTTGCCGCGCAGAGGCCGCTCCACACAGCCAGCCAGACGGCCGCGAATCCCCTTTCCTCCGTCGTGAGGAACGCCCCGTGACACGGAATGTAACAATCTGGAATTCCTACAATGTCTTGATTGTGAACGGGCACCAGACCCGACCAGGGAATTTTGGCGGCGGTGGCTCCTGTCCCATGGAACGCAGGGTTTGCCCCCGCTGCCCCCAGGGGATTGTAGACGAGTGGTGCTCTGCATCTGCACGCGCACTCTCTTACCCTTTCCCCCGGAGGATTTTGACAGTTTTTTTGATTCTTTCCAGGTTTGCATTTGGGTGGTTGCGTGGTCTTCGATGGCCTCGTGGGTCTTGGCGGAGCTGCGGGCGCCAACGGCGGTTGACTTGCCGAACCGCCTTGCTCCGAAGTACTCGTCCTATTATCCTGGTCCATACACAAATTATCCTGATCGCCCTGCATGGGCAGTCTCTCGCAGGCCATTCGCTCGGGCCAAGAGAAGCCGTACTGCTGCATCAGCGGAGCGCAACCGGTTCGCGCCCTCTCACAAACACTCCGACAAGCCGGCAGCGGTTTATTGTACTCTGGCAGGCAAATCGGCGTGTACATGGAGCAGAGGAAAAATTTCAAATCCGGCGAACATTTAATTTCCACAAGGGGCCAAAATTGATGAACCTCCAATCCAGCCTCCTCTTGTGTGTCGTGATTCAATTCATTCGGCATTGCCGTGTAGTTGTAGCCAATTCCCCTGCACATGGGAATGGTGATTTCTTCACATCTGCCGAGTCCGTGATTGCCTCCATTTCCTGGATGACCGCCAATCATCGAGTGTCCCGGTCCACTTCCGCCGCCAATTGACGCGGATCCCAAATTACCTGGGTTCGCTCCATTGCCAGGTATTATTCCAACGACTGATGACGATGACGAGGATGATGAGGCGGACGATGATGAGGAGGAGGACTGAGGCGAAATCACACCGGGAACGAGATCCAATTCATTGTTCACAGGACCCACAGCCGATTCCGATCGAGTGATTGGCAATAGCAAGATTACCAGTAGAAACGATAAGTCCGCCATGGTCCTAGGTAAAAGCAGGGGTCCTCTCATGCGTCCCATTTTGGTGGCTGTGAACCCTTAAGCTCTCGGCTGTCGCATCACGCCTGCCTGAAATTCAAGAAAAAAGGGAAAAAATTATTCTCTTTGGACTTAATCAAGTGCGAATGAATTTTTTTTTTTTTTTTTTTTTTACAGTGAACGTATATATAAATCAACGCACCAAGTATGCTGCTGATTTAAATCAACGTTTACTGGAGAGTAAAGCAAAACGAAGAGGAGAAAAAAAATGCGATGAATGTCGCTAATTTGATCTTAATGATTATTTATCGTACGCTCAGTTAACTTGAATCAGTAGCACATTCAGCGTTATTCTTTTCTTCTTTCAAAATTACTTTTAGAGAGACTCCATTACATTTTCTCGTGAAATTAATTTACTAAAGTAGCAAAATCCAAATTTTTTTTGCTAAAACTATTGTTTTAGCTTAATTAGATTTTTGATAAATTTTTGTTATTTTATTATTAAATTTAAATTGGTTGGAAAGAACTAATTGTATAATAAACAGTTAGTAACTGTAAGTAAAAAGCCAGACAGAATTGATTAATAATTAGTTATTTTCTACTAATAATTAAATACTTTCTGCTACTAATTAGTTATTTTTTACTAGTTTTTGAAGCCAAAAGTCAGTCTAGAATTGACTAATATTTTATTATTTTCTACAAATTTATTATCTACTAGTTTCTGTTACTAATTAGTTATTTTTTAACTAATTGCTGAAGCAAAAAGTCAGCTCAGAATTGATTAATTATTAGATAGTTTCTACTAAGAATTAATTACTTTCTACTATTAATTAATTCTTTTTAGATAATTTTTAGTTCCTTTCAGTAAACAATTAATAATAATAATAATAGGTAATTTTAATATTAATATATTATTATTATCAATTATTAAAGATTATATTAGAATTATTAATTGTAATAATTATTATAATAATTATAATTAATTTTATTGTAAATTAATAATTATTATTGAATAATATTAACACAGGTGCGATAGATACTATGGCAAATTTTAATTAAAAATTAATTTTTCATTTCGTACAACCTCTTTTTTTTAATTATGAAAAAAAGTATTAGCCCGTGGTGGTTGAGTATCAAAGACGCACTAGAATCGTAATTATGCTCTAGTTATTTTTTCATTAAGGTTCAACTTTGACAACTAAATTGATATCGATCAAACATTTCTCTACATTTTTTTATGGAATAAGTGAAATCTAAAGAATTCTTTTGACATAAAAAATGAATTATAATTACAATTGAAAGAGAAAAATAGAATTTTAAATTAAATAGAGTCAATCAATAATTAAGTAATACAAAAATTATTGATGAGAAACAAATTTAATTTGATTGAAATTAAAATATACGCATTTGATGAAATTGAATTGAACGTAATTAAGGTGCAGTTAATTGAAAACAAAAAAATTTAATGAATTTTAATAATAAATACGTGGAATAATAAATACATACAAATGGAATAAAAATTGATAAATAATATATAGGGGGAAAAGAGTTTGGATAACATTTTTGATGAATTTGATGAGGAAATAAATGTAGTAATTAAAATAAAGTTAATTAAATTTTTCGAATAGCTGACTGTTGGAGAGGAGAAAATGTATATTTTTAATAATAATTCGAAATTTATTTTATTTTATTAAAGTGGAATTATTATTATAAATATTGTATAATATTTCAACAGTGAAGAGAAGTAAAAAAAATAGTAAAGCAGTAAAAATATAAAAGTAGTAAAAATAATAAAAATTACTTAAACATTTTCTCCCTCTCAGCAATAAAAAACATGAAAAATGAATAACGAGACCAAACTACAATTAATAACAATAAAAATTAAATAAGACCGAAAAAAAGTGTAACATAAAATAATAAATCATGCCAGCACACCAAGACAAATCTTCTTTGTCAGTAGGAAATAAAAATAACAAAAAAAAAGATTAATGAAAGAAGAAAAATTGGAGATATTTCCTCTCGAATCCAGAACACGAATTGAGACGCGCAACTAAAATAATTCAGACTCTTAAATAATTTGTTTCGTGATTGTTTTAGTGGCATTCTATAAAAAAAGGGGAAGGGGGAAGAATGGCAGTCTGGAATAACGAGAGAAAGCGCAGAGAGCCAAAGATCGAGGAACACGGCGATCTTATAATAGTCGCGACCCGCGGAAAACACGTGACCAAAGTGAAATGTTATTGTAGGAGGCCGTGTTAGTTTTACCGTTTGTTAACTGCCATATAGTCACCCTAACGTGACGCTATTTTTAAGCCCCCCGACGTTGTTGCATCCGAGTGCAAACGTCGACTTGTGTGTATATAAACGCTCTCTCTCTCTCTCTCTCTCTTCTCGCCGTGTGTGGTTTTTTTGAATGCGATCGACGTGTTCGTTAAAAAAGAACATAACAAGAAAACGTGCGTCTCGTCACTCTCTCACTCTCTTTCTCTCTCTCTACTCATTGAGCCAACTCTTTCCTCTTAACCTCTGAACTCGTGAGCCTTCAATTACAACCTCGGGACTTGACGATGTACAAATGGGAAATCGAATCGTTATATGAGCCAACTTTGAGTTCAATAACCGGACAAATTGTTTATAGAGAAAAATTAGATTCAAAAATTTTTGTTTATTTTCAATTTTGAACAAAAAATGTGTTGGCATTTTGAATTTTGCAAAACTAACATCAAATTCGTAACCAGCGACCCCGAAAACCCCCCAAGAAACAAGTTTTAATCGAATGGGATCAATTTTTATTTTTGATAGCCGCCATATTGGATCCACCATTTTGAATTTTGTAAAACTAACATCAAATTCGTAATCAGCGATCCGAAAACCCCCGAGTAACAAGTTTTAATCGAATGAGATCAATTTTTACTTTTGACATCCGCCATATTGGATCCACCATTTTGAATTTTAATTAATTAACACCTGACTTGTAATCATTGACGCCGAAAACTTTTTCTAGAAAACATTGTTTTTGAAGACCTCATCTCTTTGCTGAACAAAACGCACCAAAATTTAATAATAATTTTATTAAAACTTTTGAAATAATATTCGATTCGAGAAATTTTAAATCAATTTTCCCTAGATATTTAAATGGTTTAGAAAAAAATTTATTTAGAATTTATCATATTAATTGGAATTTTGTGAAATATTAATATTCATTAAATTAAAAATTTAAAAATAATTAAATTCAAAATGTTTTTTAAAAATTGAAATTTTAGATTTAATGAAAATTTCTAAACATTCTATTGAATGTAATTGAATTTTCAAAGAATTTTATTTAAATTTTTGAAAATAATTGACTGATATTTTAATTATATTTTTCAAAGATAATTAAATTTTATATTCTCATCGAAAATGAAAAGCTCTTGTTTATAAACAAAAAATACAAATTTTTTTGAAATGATTGAAAAAATAATTGCAAAATGTTACAATTAAAATTTTTATTATAATCAGTAAATTTTAAAAAGAATTAAACTTAAAATTCTTTTAAAAAATAGAAATTTTAAAAAATTTTATTTAAAATTCCGAAAAATTAGTTTATTAAAATATTTTAATTATATTTTTTTAAAGATAATTGAATTTTTATAAACAAATAATGTAAAATTTTTAAAATGATTGAAATTTACTAAAATTCTATTAAAAATAATTCAAATTTCCCAAAAATTGAATTTTTTTGCAACAATTCAAATTTATTAAAATTCTATGAAAAATAATTGAAATTTCGCAAAAAATTCTATTAAAAATTAATATGAATTTTTTTTATGAATTACAACTGAAATTTTTGAAAATAATCGAGAAAAGTTAGATTTCAATGAAAATAATTGAAATTTCCAAAAAATGATATTAAAAATAATTGAATTTTTAACCAATTTTATTGTAATTTTTAAAAATAATCGATGGAAATTTGTCACAGTAACTAATTTTATTTTTAAAATAGATAAACACCTTGAAAGTTTTAAATCAAATTTTTGTTAACAAAAAATTATCTTTTTTTTAGAATTGACCCCTCTTTGAATTTTTTTTTATAGGAATCAGGGAAAAATTCAAAATACTGTATGAAAATCAAGCTGTAAGAAAATAGAAATATTAAAAATTTTTACCAAGTTTTAAATTATCAAGAATTTTTACAACTCTAATAAAAAACTGACAGTTTACTCATTTTTATAGAAAAATTTAAAAATGCCAATAAAAATGTGTTCAGCATTTTTTTCTTTTTTGTATTTATGGTCAATTCTTCCCTAGGGGAGATTCGTCTTTCTCTCTTATTGCGCGATTATTATTAGTCAATGCCAATCGATGTTGGGTAACTTTGTCGGGCAATTACGAGGGGTTGATGATCAGACTCCGCAAAAAGAGGGAGGGAAAGGAGACTCTTTCCCATTTTTTTTTATTTTTTGTATGTGACTGGCACTTCTTGTCCCTATGGCTCATAAACACGTGACTCACGTTTATCACATAAATTTAAAATTATTCGGAAAAAAACAGAGCCGCGTGAAAGACCGTGAGGTCCCTTTTTTTTCCTAGGGCAAAAGATTTTTGAGGTTTTAAGGAATATTTATGTGAGGCATTGGGATCTTTAAGATTTACTCCTAACAGATGGGTTCATAAGTCGGATGAAGGGAAAAAAAAGAAATTTTTTCCTTTTAACAAGCTACTCATTTGCGGTCTGTGTTGATCTTCTTTAAAAATCTAAATTGGTACATTAAACACTAAATGTCAATAGTTAAAAGAAAACAAATATTTCAAATTTCTAATTTTAATCTAATTCTAAATTTCTAATCAATCAAAATAGAAAAATTTAGAAAATTAAAAATTAAAATAGAAGAATAGAAAATAGTTAAAGGGAATTTTGGAATAAAATGAAAAGAATTGAAATAGAATGGTGAAAGTAATGTTTATTACATAATGTTTATAGTTTTGTTGAAGTGTCATAAAAGATGGTTCTACATTAATAGGTTTAACGACAATTATTATTTTCTGGTATTGCTTATATGGTGGGAATGACTCCTTTATTGCGATATGTGAAGTTTCATGAAAAGCTATAAGCATTTAAAGGGTGTTAAGCACCGGCACGTACCTATATGTATTTCGATTGTGCTCATAACTTCCCATTACGATGAAAACCCTCCGGCAATTCACAGAGGGGGTGACAGAAAAGGGGTATAAGGGACGAAAAGAAGGGAGGGGTGGGTGCAAGTTACACTCTTGGCAATGAATCAGTTTTAAAGCCTCCTCTGCCAGGAATACGTTGTTTGGCTTGTAATATACTCTTCTTATATGCAAATCGTAACTTGCTCTTTAAAAGTATTCAAAAACTATTTTGAATTTAAGAAATATTATTATTTCTTGTCTGTCTCTCTTTATCCTTTTCGAATATTAAATAATAAAAAAGTCTATTAAAAATACAAAAAAGTACCTTCCACTAATTTCTAAATTAAATTTTTCAAAACTTGAATAATTTTATTAAATAAATATTTAAATAATTATTAATTGTTTTTCCATGGGAAATAAAATTAGAAAAATTTCAAATTAATATCTTCTGTAATAATTTCTTAAAACTACAATTATAACCCTTTCAAAATTAAATTTTGAAATTTTTAACTAAACTTTATTTCCAAATGAATTATTTTTAATTTTTCTTCCAATTATTTAAATTCAAAAATTCAATTTTCCATAATAATTGTAACTGTAGGTTTATGGTTCTTTTTTATAAAAGTAATTACGATGAATCACTGAAAATATTTAACCAAAAATGTTGAAAGTAACTGATTTTTAAAAAATTATAATAAAGAAATTCATAAAATTAATTTTTTAAATATATATTTAAATAATTTTTCAAAATCTATAGGTTTTTAATTTATATAATTAAAAAATTTCCAAATAATTCAGATTTGGTAAAATCTTTTAAAAATAATTGAACTTTTGAAAAATATAAAAAGAAATAATCAAATTTTTATAAAGAATTTTAATTGTATGTAAAGATGAACATGATTTCTCCAAAATTTTAATATGTAAGTCTAAAAAAGTAAATTAAAAAAAATTTTAATTTATATTGTTTAAGATATTATTTTTTTCCTTTTTTCAATTTTTGGAAATATGTAATTGAAATTATTGATAATAATTGAATTTAAAAAAATTACAAGGAAAAAATTACGAAAATAATTGAATTTCTTTAAAAAAATTTTGAAAAAATTAAAAGAAACTAATTTTTTTGTTGAATTTTAATAAAAAATGTTGAAAATTTTAATGTTATTATTTTTTTTCCTTTTTTAAATTTTTGGAAATATGTAATTGAAATATTATTGAAAATAATTGAATTTTAAAAAATTACAAGGAAGTAATTACGAAAATAATTGAATTTCTTTAAAAAATTTTTGAAAAATTTAAAAAAAAACTAATTTTTTTGTTGAATTTTAATAAAAAATGTTGAAAATTTTAATGTTAATATTTTTTTTCTTTTTTTGAATTTTTTGAAAATATGTAATTGAAATTATTGAAAATAATTGAATTTTAAAAAATTACAAGAAAAATTCTATAAATATTACTTTTTTCAAAAATATATATAATTTATATTATATTTCATATTTATAAATTTACACTTGAAGATTTTTCACTGAAATTTTGGAGAATTTAATTGATTTAATTGATTTTTAAAAATTGTAATAAAATACTTCAAAAAATATCAGTCATTTTCAGTTCAATTTTACAAAATTTCAATTATTAAAAATTTTTTAATCGTATACTTCAAAAATTTAATTAGAAAAATCATTCAAAAATAATTTTTGAAAAATTTGTCTATAGTTTATACTTTTTACACTATAAAAATCGAAATAAAAACGTATTTTATAATTTATACCAAAAATGTGGTTTTTGTGGCAAAACTTGGAAGAACTTGGAAGAACTTGGAAGAAAAGTCGAAAAAGTCGCAATTTTTGAAAATAGTCGAAAAAGTTCTTTTGTTTCTAATCTTTTCGAATTTCAAATTTAAAAAATGTTTTTTTTCTTTTGTCCCTTGTTTTCCTCTCTTTTTTCCAACTGTAATAAATTATTTAATAGATAATTGGAATAAATAATTAAAATATTTAAGAAAAATTTTTACTTCTTTTAATCCGAATTTTATTTTAAAAATATTGTTTTTTATAATTAAAAAATATTTTTTTAGCTAAATAAATAATTATTTACAATATTTTTCGATTTCAGTCTATTAATTTTTTAAAATATTAGAACACAAAAAAATATTTCGTTCATTTGAACGTTCAAAACTTTAGGTAAATTTTGTTTTCTACTTTTTCTTACTTGAAATAGACCTCCGAGTATTTAGTTTCTTCATTTCATCTCGTTTGTGAGAGAACTTTCATGCCATCTGGACGGCGAATCGCAGAGTTATAGTGGCGCGAAATTCAAATTCAGAAGGAATTCAAAAAAGCGAAATTTATTTCTTTCTCTAAATAATAATTATAACTTTCAGTTAAAAACAATTTCCTTTAATAATAATTTATTTCTCTAATAATAATTTCTTTTCCCAGTAATAATAATTTCCTTCCCTAATAATAATTTCTCCCTCTAGTCAATAAAATAACGAACATAATAACACACCAGCAGAATTTTCTTCAATAAAAATTTTCTCTCGACGACTTTTTTCTTTTTTTTGATGAATAAAAATGACAGCAAAGTGTTGTTTCTTTTTTTTTGCTCCAACTTTAATGGATAATCACTGGAATTTGAAATTCAGAAACGAATATATACACAAGGATAATGTAATCCAGATGAAGGTTCTTTCATTTCTGTGAATGAGGTTCAAATGAAAGTTGGCGCTATCTGATAATGATTGACGTGAATGGAATAAGAACACTTTGAGATAAATCTCTAATGATGCATTGAACTGGAGTCGGTGTTGGCTTTGAAGTTTCGATACGAATTAATGAAACAGCGTTGTGAAGCTGCTGTATATATGTATTTTAGTCACATCGTTACTGGATGAAGATATTTGAAGATATTTTCCAATTTTTCCTTTGATTGTATGTATTAGATGAAAAATTCTTTGGAAAATTGTTACTAAAAAAAAAAAAAATATTTGTCTCTAAGAAAGAAAAAAAGTAAATTATTGTAGAATTTTTAATTCAACTATTTTTACTATTTTTAATTTTACTTCAATTCGGATAATTACTTCAAAACTTTAATTTACACATCAACTTGTAGAATTTATAGATCAACTTACTATTTAATAATTTCTTAACGGAATTAAAAGGAGTAGAATTTTGATTTTTTTTCTTATAAGAAATTTTATCACCCAGTTCGGGGAAAAAATTTTTACTTTAAGAAATCTTTTTCATCGTTTGAAGTGTTTTTTTCTTTTTTGCTGACATTTTGGACTCTTCTTTTTTTTAGTACCCACATCTTGCATGCAGAAGGAGACTTTTTTTTGGGGCCATTAAAAACGATACTAAACGTCATGGTGACTTTCATTTACCGTATGATCACCTCGAGTGAAGAGAAGTGTATGTAGTTTTTAAAAAGAAAGCTCTCGCGACGCTTAGTTTAGATTCTTATCGTAATTGCCGTGGTAACGAACTTTTAGCTTTTCATCGGTTTTTTTTTCTTTGACGAAAGAGAAGACGATGAACCGAAGAAAGAGTACAGTGAAGAAAGGTGACGGGGGAAAAAAGAAGAAAGGAGGTGAAATGTAAGGTGGAAGGGGAAAAAAGAAGAAATAGAAGAAGATAAAAAAGAAGAAATAGAAGAAGATAAAAAAGAAGAAATAGAAGAAGATAAAAAAGAAGAAATAAAAGAAGATGAAAAAGAAGAAATAGGAGAAGATAAAAAAGAATAAATAGAAGAAGAAAAAAGAGAAGAAATAGAAGAAAAAGAAGAAGAAAAGCTAAGTGGAAGGGAAAAAAAGAAGAGATAGAAGAGAAAAGGAAAAAGGAGGGAAGAAAGAAGAAACGAGAGAGAAAATAGAAGGAAGTGAAGAAAGAGAAGAAGAAAAGCGACTTCGCTTTTCTTCTTCTCTTTCTTCACTTCCTTCTTTTTTCTCTCCCGTTTCTTATTCTTTCTTGAGTGGAAGGGAAAAAAAAGAAATAGGAGAGGATAAAAAAAAGAACATAAAGAAATAGAAAAGGGTAGAAAAGAAGAAAAAGGAAGAGAAGAAGAAGAAAAAAGAAGAAATAGAAGAGAATAAAAAAGAAGAAAAAAAAGAAATGGAAGAGGATAAAAAAGGAATATAAAGAAATAGAAAAGGATAAAAAAGAAGAAAAAGAAAGAGTAGAAGAAAAAAGAAAAAGAAGAGAAAGAAGAAGAAGAAGAGAAGCGAAAAAGGAAGAGAAGATGTAACGAGAGGATAGTCTCTGTCAAGTGGAGCCTCGATCAATATTGTTATTTATGAAAATAATTGAATTTTGCAAAAAATTTCGTTAAAATGCCTCAAAAAAATTGAATTTTTGGGAATAATAAATTTTGTTCAATTATCTTAAATAATTAAATTCTTTCGAAGAATTATTTATGTAAATAATTGAATTCTTGGGAAGAAATTTATTAAAATCTAAAAGAATAATTGAATTATTTCAAAAAAATATAATTAAAATTCAATTTAAAATAATTCAATTTCTATGAAAAATTCAAATATTTTTGTAAATAATTGAATTTTTGCGAACGATTTTAATAGAATTTTAAAAAATAATTGAATTTCCCAGACAAAATTTATTATTTTTAAAAATAATTGAATTCTTGTAATCAATATTGTTATTTATGAAAATAATTGAATTTTGCAAAGAATTTTGTTAAAATGCCTGAAAAAGTTAAAATAATTGAATTTTCGGAAATAATAAATTTTGTTATTTATCTTTAATAATTGAATTCTTTCGAAGAATTATTTATGTAAATAATTGAATTCTTGGGAAGAATTTTATTAAAATTTTTAAATAATTTATTTTTTTTTTGACTAATTTTATGCAAATTCTAGTTTAAATAATTGAATTTCTGAGAAATGTTTATTATTCACAAAAAAAAAATCGAATTCTTACAAAGATTTTTTACAAAAAAAATTTTAAATAATTGAATTCTGTTTCGAAATTTTATGAAAATAGTAGATATTGGAAATCATTAAATAGCGAAAAGTTTTTAAAAATAATTAAATTTTACAAAAGATGTCTATTAAAATTTTTGAGAATAATTTGAATGTCTGTGTGGAATTTTATTACATTTTTTTTTTTAAATAATTGAATTTCTAAAAAGTATTTTATTACTTATGAACCTTATTGAATTTATGCAAACTATTTTATTAGAATTTTTTTAAATAATTGAATTTCCAAGAAAAAATTTATTACTTTTGAAAATAATTGAATTCTTGTGATCAATATTGTTATTTATGGAAATAATTGAATTTTGCAAAGAATTTTGTTAAAATACCTCCAAATAATTGAATATTCGGGAATAATAAATTTTGTTATTTATCTTTAATAATTGAATAAGAACAATTACAATTTTTTGGCAATTCCTGTAGTAAAATTATATTTGAAAATAATTGAAATCCTGAGATGAATTTTATTATTTATGAAAATAATTGAATAGTTGCAAAAAATTTTATTAAAATTTTCAAAAATAATTGAATTCCTGAGAAGAATTTTATTTATAAAAAAATAATTTAATTTTCTGCAAAAAATTTTATTAAAATCTGTAATAACCATTGGATTTCTGCGTGCGAAATTTTATAAACATTTTTTTAAATAATTAATTTTTTCGAAATATAATAAATATTATGATTTCTCCTGTTTCTTCTTTTTTCTTAAGTGGAAGGAGAAAAAAGAAGAAATAGGAGAGGATAAAAGAGAAGAACATAAAGAAATAGAAAAGGGTAAAAAAGAAGAAAAAGAAAGAGAAGTAGAAGAAAAAAGAAGAAATAGAAGAGGATAAAAAAGAAGAAAAAAGAAGAAAAAAGAAGAAATGGAAGATGATAAAAAAAGAACATAAAGAAATAGAAAAGGGTAAAAAAGAAGAAAAAGGAAGAGAAGTAGAAGAAAGAAGAAGAAATAGAAGAGAATAAAAAAGAAGAAAAAAGAAGAAATAGAAGAGAATAAAAAAGAAGAAATAGAAGAGGATAAAAATAGAACATAAAGAAATAGAAAAGGATAAAAAAGAAGAAAAAAATAGAAAAAGAAGAGAAGAAGAAGAAGAGAAGGGAAAAAGGAAGAGAAGAGGTAACGAGAGGATAGTCTCTGTCAAGTGGAGCCTCGAACAAGCAGCTATCTCGCGCCTACCTGTAGTTTATTTAAGAAACTCCATGGGACACCGAACCAACTCGTTCCCTCATTCCTCCCTCGCGTTTCCCTTCCTTCCTTCCAACCTCGAGAATCTTTGTAGGACGTAGGAGCTCTTCAGACAAGAATAATTCATGCGCGAGCCTCCTGCCGAGGCAGACACCAATTCCTCGGATATTATTTTTCTCCTTTTTTTTATTTTTTATTTTTTTTTACTCTTCCTCTTTTTTTCTCAATGCTTACTTTTAATATTTCTTCGAGAGAGTTGTGTGAGAGCTCATTCGTATAGAAAAGACGTGTGGATAAACTTTGCAAAATTCTCCTTGTCATAAAGGTATCACAATATTTATATAAAGGATGATCCACGACTAGAGAAACAAAATTACTTCATTTACAAAATACTATATGTAAAGTGGTCGCACTTCTTTCAGTTTGTCAATTTCCCTGACAATTTTTACTGACATTAAAAAATTCCTATGTAATGAATTTTAATAATTTCTAAAAATTACAATTATATCCCTTTTTGAATTCAATTATTTTCTACAATTTTCAACTATGAGCTTCATCTGATCCTAATCCTGATTTTAATTAAAAAATTAAAATTTTAAACCAAAAAAGTGTTTTCTTGTAGTACGAAAATATTTTTTTTTCTTTTTGTCTAAGAACAAGAATTAATAAGGAAAAAAAATTAGTTTACAAAAAAATCGAAAAGGCCCATTTTATCAATCGCATTTTTTTGAAAGCAGTCGAAAAAATCGAAGAAGTTATATACTATTCGAGCCATGAAAAAAAAATGGTAAACATAACAAAAGAAAATTATACACGCTCGACGATTTTTATTATTTTCGGAAAAGTGGAACGCTCGCGTGTAGTTTCCTCTGCTTTTTTTTTTGTTGCACTCACTGTTTTATAGTTTGAAAAACTGTATAATGCAAGTAACGACTTGCGAACTGCAACTATGGGAGGTAAATATAATTGGAGATTGTAATAATTGGATTCAAGAATGTTATAATTGGATGCAATAAACAACGGATCAGGTACTTTGTAGAGAGGCAAAAGCAGTACTCTCCTGTTTTATCTGGCTCTTCAATTTATTTCCAAGCGAGTTTAGTACTTAATTTCAGAATATAAAATTTTTCGTCCTGTTGTTTTCATTTTTTTTCTTTTTTCAGCGCCGAGATTTTAAGCCAGAAGGCATGTATGTTCATTGAAGATATTAGTTTTTTCAAAAGGTAAATATATAATTTAATATTGGAACCGTTTCACTTTTGTGAACAAACACAATTAACTCTTGGAGTACAGTGTGTAGGTATCGTATTACGAGGAGATAAGAAAGTTTGCAAAACTCAATCGCACGAGAGAGTGAGTGTGGATGTTGTGATTTAATGTTTGATTGTTACACAGTTTTACTGGCCATTTCAAATGATAATCTAGATTTACCTTTTGATAACGATATTAATATATAGAGCACATAATTGAAACAAGAATTCAAATATTTAAAAATACTTTACGGTATTTTGTGTTGTAAATAACAAAATTCGCACTTGATAATTAATTTTAGAAAAGTAGCAAAAAGTAGCTTTCAAACTAAAAAAAAGTAGTAAAAAGTACCTCCCGTGTAGAAATCTATCGAAAAATTAAATTTGACAACCAAAAAAAACTCGTTTTAGACACTTCACAAAACTGACAAAAATTCCATTCTATATGTTATTTTCCTGACTTTTTCCTAATTTTCATCAAAAATATTTACTTCTTTTTTATTCTGTTAATAAATTGAATTTCTGCAAAGAATCTTATTATTCATGAAAGAATTAAGGGGCCGTCCATATACCACGTGGACAGTTTTTCAAAGATTTTTGACCCCCCCTCCCCCCTTGTGGACACAAAAATACATGGGATCGTGGACATTTTCAAACTTTTTTCAACCCCCCCCCTTCCCCCCAAAAGTGTCCACGTTGTATATGGACGACCCCTAAAATATTTATAAAAATAATTTAATTCGTGCGAAGAATTTTATAAAAATTTTTCAATAATTTATTTCTTTCGACTAATTTTATGCAAATTCTAATTTAAATAATTGAATTTCTGAGAAAAGTTTATTATTCATGAAAAGAACTAAATTCTTACGAAGATTTTTACAAAAAATTTTTTAAATAATTGAATTCTGTTTGGAAATTTTGTAAAAATAGTAGATATTGAAAATCATTGAATTGCGAAAAGTTTTTAAAAATAATTGAATTTTACAAAGATATCTATTAAAATTTTTGAGAATAATTGAATGTCTGTGTGGAATTTTATTAATTTTTTTAAAAATAGTTGAATTTCTAAAAAGTATTTTATTATTTATGAAAATAATTGAATTTTTGCGAACGATTTTATTATAATTTTTTAAAATAATTGAATTTCCAAGAAAAAATTTAATACTTTTGAAAATAATTGAATTCTTGTGATCAATATTGTTATTTATGAAAATATAATTGAATTTTTCAAAGAATTTTGTTAAAATACCTCCAAATAATTGAATATTCGGGAATAATAAATTTTGTTATTTATCTTTAATAATTGCATTCTTTTGAAGAATTATTTATGTAAATAATTGAATTCTTGGGAAGAATTTTATTAAAATCTAAAAGAATAATTGAATTATTTAAAAAAAACATAATTAAAATTCTATTTAAATATTTAAAATAATTGATTTCTTTCGAACAATTTTATTAAAATATTTGAAAATAATTCAATTCCTGTGAAAAATTCAAATATTTTTGTAAATGATTGAATTCTTCCATAAAATTAAAAAAAAATTTTTTAAATAATTGATTTTCTCGAGGAATTGAAATTAAATTGAGGCCTTCGATCCAATAACTTGCCCGACGCTCGGAGGAACGCGCAACTGTCAGTCAGTGAGCAGTGAGCGCCTCTGGGCCACTCACTGCTACTCGACTGGTATTAGCACGTGTCTTCGAGCGTCGGGCGAGTTATTGGATCCAAGGCCTCAATTGTTAAGAATAATTACATTTTTTGAGCAATTCCTTTAAAGTTATATTTGAAAATAATTGAAATTCTGCGATGAATTTTATTATTTATGAAAATAATTGAATAGTTACAAAGAATTTTATTAAAATTTTCAAAAATAATTGAAGAATTTTATTTTTAAAAATAATTGAATTATTGAGAAAAATTTTATTAAAATCTGTAATAAGAATTGAATTTCTGTGCAAAATTTTATAAACATTGTTGAAAGTAATTAATTTTTTTCGAAATATAATAAATATTATAAACATTTTATTTTAAAATAATTGAATTCTTGTGGAAAACTTTATTTGTGAAATTAATTCATTTTTTCGATTAATTAATTTTAAATAGTATTAAAAATAATTAAAATTCGTCGATGAGTTTGTTATTTGAGTTTGTAATTGAATTTTGCAAAGAATTTTATCGAAAATTTTATTTAAAAATTGAATTTTCATGAGAAATGTTATTATTAGTGAAAGTATTTGAATTATTGTGAAGAATTGTATAAAAATTTGGTTAAATAATTGATTTTTTTGAAATTTTTTTAAAAATGCTAATCTAAATTAAATGAATTCCTGTGGAAATTTTATTGTTTATGAAACTAATTAAGTTTTGGATGAATTTTATCAATTTTTTTTTAAATAATTACATTCTTTTGGGAAATTTTATGAAAGTACAAGATATTGAAAATGAATTTCGAATATTTTTTGAAAATAATTAAATCGTTTTAAAAAATTTGATTATATTTTTTGAGAATAGTTTTCTGATTTCTAGTATTAGCGAAAGTAGTGGAAATTTAGAAAAAAAATAGAAATAGTAGCTTTTAATGAAATAATGCCTGTACAACTTTTCCTGTCAATTGTTGTACATGTTTGTCATACATATTCCGTCATGTTGGCGAATTAGTTCACAAACTGTTTTCGTTGAGTGCGTGCTAGATGTGTATATATTTCATTTGAATTCTTCGAATTCACTTCATTCTCGCGGATATGAAGTGAGAGTTTATTATTAGATTCAAATGCTCTGCAACTGTTCACAATATTCTTCTCTTTATACGGTTGCAAAATGAGACTTATTTTTCGAAAAAGGGAATTAATAAAAAAAATTTTTTTTTCTTCTTATTTAGTGAGGAGAATTAAAAGGTGTGGACGTAATTTTCTACCACCAACCGGTAGATTTTAATAAATGATTTTCTTTTTTCTTTTTTACTTGTAAAAAAAAAATTCAGGTTTTCAAAAGGACCGATACTCGTAACTATTTATTAGTCGCCCAGGCATTTTACATTCACGCCCATTGCGCTTGCTGTTTATACGAATATAAAGTGCTGTGTATATTATGCTTACTACTGAATTCAACTCCGCCCCGATGGTGGTTACGTTGTAATTTTCATGGACAATTTACTTGCGGAAGGCGCTTCTGTTATGTGTACGATTACAATTTTTTTTTTCTTTTTATAATCAAAATTTCAAACGAATTTCATTCATTGACTTTCTTTCTTCTTGGGGGGAGCATTTAAACTTTCAATTTTATGCAAAACTGTTAATGTTAGTAATTTTAATTTTTAATTTTTAATTTTCACTTTGAATCTTTAAGTTAAATTTTTTTTTATATTTTTTTATTTTACTTTTATTTATTATTTATTTATTAAGTTCCAAAAGAATTAAAAATTAAAAATACCTTTTTGTACAAATTTAGTATAGTAATTTCTTTCCTATTTGACAAATTTCTCTCTATTAAATTCGAATTTCGCGCCATTTTAACTCTGGGAGTTGCCGTCCAGATGGCATGAAAACTCTCTCATATACGAGATGGTTTAGACGAAGTACAACCAAATACTCCTCTTACTGTAATATTTACTTATTTATTTGTTTCTGAAAATAAATAACATAATAATGATAATTACAGTAAGTAATAATTATCTTTATCATTAATAAAATTATTTTTCATAAAAAACTAAAAAAATAATTGAAATGGTAAGAAACGGAGTCACTAATAGTTGTATTTGGTCTTCTTCATCTCGTTTATGAGCGAGTTTTCACGCCATCTGGACGGCAACGCTCAGAGTCATAATAGCGCGAAATTCAAATTCAAGAAAACGAAAAGCTTTAAAATTTATTAATTCATATATTAATATTAATTATTTTTTATTCTTGACTATTATCTATGACCGTATAAATTACTTTTATTAATAATTAACATATATTGTATTATTACTTTTATTTTATCTTATAAAAATTGAAAATGTGATTAATGACAGAAGAATGATTCTCCTGTCTCTAAAAATGAAATTTACATAATTGCATAAATATCAGTGGAGAAAAAGAGAAAAAATAAATTCTCACAGATATAATTCTTGCGAAAGTCGTCAACCTTCATGAATCACGAATCATCGATCCGCGTCGATGAAAGGGTAAATATTACTCGCGAATACTGGTGCACACCAAAGCGACAACTCGTTCATAAATATTTACACAATTGTATTAAATGAGATAATGAGACGATAGTGCGACACACACACACACACACACCAACACATATAAATATATATTTAAATGTTTATGAATAATTATGAACCGAAAGTACAGTTTATGTCGCATACAATTGTAACCAGGAAATATTTTGAGAGAAACTGCCGCGCAAAGAGATATATTGATTGCATGTATATGTAGGGAGACCTGATTAATTACAGTGTTTACTCCAGACTCATTAACTCATGTGGGTCGGATTGCGAGATATAATATGAGATGTGTCGCCATTAATGAATTTTCTAACTGGTCTAAAGGTCTCAAGTTTATTAAAACGACAATTTCTTTTTTTTCTTCCCTCTCTTTCCTCCCACCTTTATATTCAATTAATCAATTCTGATAAGCTCCGTGGTATAAAAAGAAATTACATTACAAGTGTTAGATGAAGCTATTTTTAAACCACCAGAGAGAGAGAGAGAGAGTTGTGTAATAAGTGGCTTATTGAATAGGGCAATGATATTAACCTCATTCTATATATTTATTAGCCCCTACACAAATTCTACACAATAGGAGAAAAAAAAAGAATTCTCGAACACGAAAAGAGAAGAATCGTCGAGTGGAAAAATTTAAGCGCGAAAAAAAGGGATGAAATTATAATAGGAAGGGGGTAAATTATAATTTAGCAAGGGATGTCGACGAAAGTACTTGCGACGTAGACACAGTAAAATTGCAAATTGCAGGTCATAAATAAATTACGGTATTATAAATTATCTCGAGTTTGCAAGGGCGTTACTTAATGAAGAAACTTTTCGAATATTAATGGCTTTTATGATTATAAACATTATACAAGACGAAAACCGTTCGTCTTCAAAAAAAGAAGAAAAAAAAATTGTGTGATATTCGTTTGTATTGGGATGCTTTTCATCTATATATCTAAACGTTGAGGTAGTACTATAAAAATGCAATTCCTTTCTGACAGATTTGATCTTTATGAAACACAATGTTAACTATGCTGCAAAGTACATTTTATCGACCCTGTTGCTTTTATTCAGATTTACACCTTGTCAAGAATGTTCCCACATTCCTATATAGAGATCGTTATGAAATATAATATATAGATTGTTATTTTAATCATAATCCGCTTGCATAACCTTCTGCTTTTATGTGCAAAACGACTGAAAAGTATTTAATCCATAAAAGTGAAATATATTTTTTATTTTAATTAATTTTTATTTTAAATTATTATTATTAATACTATTATTGAGATAATAATTATTATTATAATTACTGTTTTTACAGTACATGATTTATATAGTCCCTACATATAAACTCCCTACATTATGTAGTATAAATTAGTTTATAAGTCTATAATTTATATTATATAAATAACATTGTATATAATCATTATTCAATTTTTTTTTTAAATAATTTTTGAAAAAGTTCTTAGTGAATTTTCAAATTCTTTTGTTTACAATTTAATTTTACGAAATTTTGAGATTATTCTGATATTCTTTAATTAAATATATTAGAAATTAAAAACTTCAAATAATTAAAAAAATGCCATTAAACTTATTGAGAAAAATTAAATCTATAGAATTAATTTTTCTCAATAAGTTTAATGGAATTTTATAGAATTATAGAATTCTATAGAATTCTCAATTAAAAGTATGAAAAGTGCAAATTTTTAAAGATTTTAATTTGAAATTCATTTTTAAATCAATATTTATTAGAAAATACTACTAGAATTATATTATTTAAATAAACAAAAATTTATTGAATAATTGAATGTTTCTGAAAATTGAATTCTCATAAAGAATTTTATCAACAAATTTTTAAATAATTAAATTCTTTAGACGAATTTTAATAAAAGTTTTAAAAATAATTACACTTTTTGAGGTATTCCATTAAAATTGTCTTAAAAATAATTGAAATTCTGCATTGAGTTTCATTATTTATGAAAATAATTTAATTCCTAAAAAGAATTTTATTATTTATAAAAATAATTGAATCACTGTAAAAATTTTATTATTTATGAAAATAAGTTTAGAAAAAAATTTATATTTAGAAAGAATTTATAAAAAATTTGTAAATAATTGAATTCCTGTGAAATTTTTATTATTTTATGAAAATAATTAAATGTTTGCGTAGAATTTTAATTAATTTTTTTTTTAATAATTGAATTCTTTTGGAAATCATTTCTAAATCAATTTATATTACTAAATTCTACTAGAATTCAAATATTTAATAAAAAAAAAAATTGTTTACTGAATAATTGAACGTTTCTTAAAATTCAAATACCATAAAGAATTTTATCAAAAACATTTTTAAACAATTGAATTTTTTTGACGAATTTTAATAAAATTTTTAAGAATAATTGCATTTTTCGAGAAATTTGATAAAAATTGTATTAAAAATAATTGAAATTCCGCCAAGTATTTTCTTTAAAGTTTTGAAAATAATTGAATTTCGGAGAAAAATTTTATTATTTATAAAGATAATTGAAATTTTGACGAGACTTTTTGTAAATTTTTAAACATAATTGTATTTCTGCGAAGAATTTTATTATAATTATGAATTTTGAAAAAAATAGAATTGTTACGCAAAAAATTGCATTAAAATTTGTTGGAAAGTAATTTTATTCTTTAAAGAAATTTAATTAAAAATTTTTAGAAAATAATACTTAAATTCTAATAAATAAATTGTAGCAAAAGTTATAAAAATAATTAAATTTCTGTGATAAATTTTAATAAAATTTTAAAGAATAATATCTTTTTTCGAGGAATTCAATTAAAATTGTTGTTAAAAATAATTGAAATTCAGCATTTAGTTTTACTATTTATGAAAATAATTGAATACGTGTAAAAAAATGTTATTATTCATGAAAATAATTGAAAAATATATGAAAATAATTTGTAAATAATTGAATTCCTGTGAAATTTTTATTATTTATCAAAATAATGAAATGTTTGCGTAGAATTTTATTAAAATTTTTGAAAATAATTGAATTTCTGAGAAGAATTTTACTACATTTGAAAATAATTGAATTTCTGCAATCGTTTTTAATTGTTTTAAAATTCGAATTGTTTTAGTTTTTTTTAACTAAAATTCTTCTATAAATTCATTATTTTTAATAAAACTAGTTAAATATACAATTAAAAAATTTAATTAATTTCAGAAGAATTTTAGATTTAAACTTTTTTTTTAATTTTAAGTTTTTTTATATTTCTAATTAAATTCATTTAAAATTGAAGTTTTACAAAATTTTAAATCAAAATCTTTTAAAGTTCATCTTAATAATATAATGATAATTCTTTTTATTCGTAGTATTAACGTTGTAATTGTTTGCTTTCTAAAACTGAACTTAATTTGCTTTCAGAGGGTCACTGGTACTTATATCACTCGATATCGTTTGTGAGAGAACTTTCATGCCATCTGGACGGCAACTCCCAGAGTTATAATGGCGCGAAATTCAAATTGAATGGAAGAAAAAGAGAAATAAGTGAAGAATATAAATACAAATAATAAAAATACTTTTACTCTTAATTAATAATGATCAATAACAATATATAATAATATATAATAATAATAATAATAATAATAATAATAATAATAATAATAATAAAAATATTAATAATAATAAAAATATTAATAATAATAAAACAAAGAAGATGATGATAAATATAACCTTCTGCGAAAGAAAACGATTAAATAAAATTCGTTCCAAATTTTTATGAATAGTTCAAAGAAATTTACCCGAAAATCAAATAGGAAGAATTCAACAGGAAGGCGTTGAAATAACGAACACATAGATTTATAAAGTGGAACTGAAACGATGAAAAGGTCACTGTGAGAGTTTCAATTAGAGCAAAGAATGAATACTATAATCGCATTGCTTCTTGGATAGTGAGAGTAATAAAATGATTATGAGAAGGACAATGACGTATATATACTGATGAATAACGTTACTTGCAACTAGAGACCCCACATATACATTCAAATACCGTAGAAATGATTCCTCGGAACGCCACGCCTCTTCGCTAATTAATTAGGAATGAATTATGGATTCGCGCGCTCGGTTAATTGGATACGATTCGTTTGCTTTTACACTGCGTGTGCACTATTCGAGGATTCTATTAGGTCTGCGGTCGTCGTCGTAGTCGTCGACGTCGTTTCTCTCTCTCTCTACTCTCACCAAGGAGGAATTTAAGCTTTTGGGTTCACATACATAACGCACAAAACGCAAAATGCACATATACAAGAACCATGACAACCATGATGAATTGCCACCGGAGAAAGGGATCTCTTCTTGGAACAATTTGTTGTTTCCATTAACATCAAAATTTCTTACACACAAAAATATCTCGATTATTAAAAATTAAAAAAAAATTGAAATTTAATTTCTTTTTGAATTTTGTAAACAATCTAAGGCGGAGGAATATGTTGATAAATGGGGAATTCATTTATTAAATTTGAATTTCGCGGCATTGTAGCTCTGGTAGTTGCCGTCCAGATGGCATGAAAACTCTCTCATAAACGAGATGGAGGTCTATTTTTTCTTTTCGCAAATCAACTGCAAGTCAGAATCAAATACAGAAATAATTTGAAAACTGAAAATTGATCAAAGAGATCTACAAACTAATTAGAACATTTGTATCTTATCGAATAAGAAGTTTAAAAAAAATAACTAAAAAGAAGGTGAATTTAAAAAATGAAATCGGATAAAGATGGAAGTGCTAGAAGAATAACCATGAATTTAATTAAACAAGCAAGAGGGCAGCATGTAGTATTTGATTTTTTTTCGGTACACACAAGAGAGAGAGAGAGAGAGAGATCTTGGTAGAAAGACCAGGTGGGTCTTGAGGGTTAGATTAAATCGTGACTCGCTACTTCTTGGAGTGGTTGTGCTCAACCCACGAGATACATCATGGGAGTGTCTTATTTCTACATAGTTTCTTTTTCTTCAAACCGGATGGTGTAACGGGTGCATGAGGATGAGAAGATAAAGCAGAGTCTCGTTACCATAGTCGTTGTTTACTTTTAATGGGCAAACCCCCAAAGATCCCTAACAACTTTTCAACATGCATGAACGCGCGAACGTTTTTCAATTGAAATAAACGATTGGACATTAAAAATAAATTTTAAACCGCTGTGAAGGATTTAAAAATGAACTCCTAAGGGATTTTTTTTTAAAAGAAAAGAGGTGGGAGTACAACTACTGTTAGAAAGGGTTAAAAAAAAGGCAAATCGTAAATCAACTCCCTGTGGAGTGCTCTGGAGGAGTTTTACTTTCATGATGTGCCCGAGAGGTTTCTTTCACGAAAAGATAAATAGTCAATTGGCTGTACGGTGTTTCATATAACTTCATGTCTGTTGGGCGCTCTCATTAGGGTCTCTCTCTCTCTCATCTCGTGTTTCTTATCTGTTCGTAACTAGATATTTCACCTAAGACTTTATCTTTAAACGATAAGACCGTTGGCATTTTGCTAGAAGGGTTCCTGCGAAGTGAAATCGTCCGGGAAAATGTTTATCTTTCCGTTTTCTTCCGCCCAAAGCGCATCTGCGTCTGATGAGTCCAAACTCGCGCCTTACTTTTCAAAAAGGGGATCTTTGATCTTCTTTCCGACCAAAAATAATTTCACATAATTGTTTATCGTACAAATTTTATCCTCTTCCTTTTGCATATTGACTTCGTTTTCTTTGATCAATTTTCAAATTATTTCTATATTTGATTCTGCGACTTGCAGTTAATTTGAGAAAAGAAAAAATAGAAACACGAATAGATGCGCTTTGACTCCTTCATCTCATTTATGAGAGAGTTTTCATGTCATCTGGACGGCAACTACCAGAGTTATAATAGCGCGAAATTTAAATGTAATAAAAGAAATTTGTGAACTAGAAAGAAATCTATAAATTAATTCAAAATAACTAAAGTCATTCACCTCTCGCACTCACTTTACAGAAGCAAATTTATATTCTCGAACAATTTTGCTAATATTTTAAGAGGCTTTCACGATATTTATGACCCGAAAATACGAGATTCAAATTATTTTCTGTACTTTCCGATATTTTGGGAGCAATAATTCAACACCTTAATCCAAAATTATTATCCCTATTGCAAATATTTATTTCCAGAATTTATCATCGAGATAAAAATCTTTCCCCTTTTTTTCGTGCTTTACTCTCTTCGCCAGTAGCCAATTAAACGAATTCAAAATCTAAATCCAAATCAGCGAAAATTTATAGAGAAAGAAGGTTAAATATCTACTTTCGAAGATCTAGGGTCATCGATTTGAGAAACTAGTTGTTTTAATTAAAATAACAAATGTTTCTTCGAGGTTTTAATTTTTTTTTTTGAATGCAAACGCTATTGATGGTTCGATAGAAAATATTTTTTTTATTCAAAGAAAGAGAGGGGGTTTTTGATATATATTTAAATAAGTCGACAACGATTCTGACATTGGCGTCGAGAGCGAGGAAAATCGTTGGGTCGTTTCTCAAGGTTCGTGATCGAAGATAGTGTGGACCAGGAGGCAGTTGGCTTCGCATAATAGATTACCTCCTCTCGAAACCCACGCCGGGTTGGGATTATCTTTAAAATATTTCCTCAACCTTATACCTATCTAAAGATACTTTGTACTTTATGTCCAAACTAACTTTTAAGTTCGAACGCACGGACTCACTTACACACACGAGTCTCTCAACTTCCGTAAAACTAACCATGACTCCTGATCCTTATCAATGAACCCCGTACATGTTGATCGCATGCACGCCAAGAGTATTTTCTTTTCATTTTCAAATGACCACAACAAGAGCCTGCGTGACCCTATTCTTCGTTTTGTCCCATTCTCGAAACAAAGAGATTCAAAGATCAAAACCCTTTCTCTTAGCCTCAAATTTATTTAGAAATCTTCAATATGTCGTGATGGAGATAAAATTAATCAACGAATATGGTATTATGGTACTTTTTAATACTTGTTTTCAGTTAAAATAACTTTAAAAAAAAGTAAAAACAAACGGTGAAAGGTTGAGGAGAATTGACAGATATGCTATTTTATCTAATGCGCAAAGTGTCAGAAATAATTACATAAATTGAAACGCTTTCTATATTTATGTAAGTTTACGAATAATTTATTCCCAGTAACTTGACAAGTGTTTACAGTGTGCCATTTTCTGACGTTTCACGCTTGTTACACGCGCGCATTTTATTCAAAAAAAAAAAGAAGAAGGCAAAGCACGTAAGGGCGGATGCTGAGGCTCGTTAAGAAAAAAGCGAAAGAGAGAGAGAGAGAGAGAGAGAGAGAGAGAGAGAGAGAGAGAGAGAAAGGAAATAAAATTGCGTGCAAGGAAGCTGGAAAGTCATTGAAATTTCCCATAAAATTATATACTGGAGGAATACAGATGTCAAACCAGTTTTATGAACATTTTGAACATAGGTTGCATTGAAGCAAGTTGAAGCTGATTACGGAGTACGATCAACATGACAAAGTAATAGAGTTAGCGATATCGTTTCGTCCAAGTCCAGAGTCTAATTTGAAGCTAAATCTTCGAGGCAGACTCCCCGGTAACCCCTCGAGCGAGAACTATAAATTCAACTCACGATGTATCCACGGGGCGATTTATTTGTTAGCTCTCGAGCAAAGGTTGTTGTTGAATCCAAAAGGCAAGGATGAATTCTCTCTCTTTCTCTCTATAGTAACATTGGCATTCGAAATATTTGCACACGCTCGCGATCGATAAGAGCCTCACCGTCACTTATTAGCGGGGAGGTAGGTCAACCTACAAGTACCACTTTTACAAAAAAAATTTTCTTCTATACCAGAATTTAGAACTAATTTAGTGCTAATTTAGTACCATATTTAAAAATTTAGAGCTGCTAAACTTTTTAAAAAAACATATGGTACTGCCAGCTTGACGTATAGCTACAAGTACCATACCCTAAAAAATAACAATTTTCAAAAAACTTTTCCACAGGAATTTAGAACTAATTTAGTGCTCTAACATAGCATTAAAAAGAATTTTCCAAAAACTACCCTTAATCTCAAAAACTACCTAACATAAAAAAAAATATTTTTTCAAAATTTTTTTCATAGAAATTTAGAATTAATTTAGTGCTCTCACATAGAATGAAAAGCAGTATTTTAAAAAAAACTACCCTTAACCTCAAAAACTACCTAATAAAAATTAAGAAACAAATTTAAAAAAAAAATTTTTTCGATAGAATTTTAAAGCTAATAAAGTTCTCAAACTTAGTACTGAAAGATATTTTCCAAAAACTAATTTTAACCTGAGCTAATTTAGTGCTCAAACAATGCACAAGAAAAATTTTCAACAAAACTACCTTTTACCTCAAACACTACAAGAAAATAAAGACATAATTATTTCTTAAAAATTTTTTCAGAGCAATTTAGAGATAATTTTGTGCTCAAGAATAGAAATTAAAAGTAATTCACAAAAACTACCTTTTACCTCAAAAACTATCTACAGAAATTAAAAAGGCACATATTTCCAAAATTCTTTTCATAGGATTTTAGAACTAATTTAGTGCTCTAACATAGCATTAAAAAGAATTTCCCAAAAACTACCCTTAATCTCAAAAACTACCTAACGAAAAAAAAATATTTTTTCAAAATTTTTTTCATAGAAATTTAGAACTAATTTAGTGCTCTCACATAGAATTAAAAGGAGTATTTTACAAAAATTAAACCCTTATCCCTTTACCCTTAACCTCAAAAACTACCTAGCAAACATAAAAATGTATATTTTTTCAAAACTTTTTTCAAAGGAATTTAGAGCTAATTTAGTGCTTTAACAGAGCATTAAAAAGAATTTTCTAAAAAATACCCCTAACCTAAAAAAGTAGACAAAGGAAATAAAAAGGCATTTTTTAAAATTCTTTCTTCACAACAATTTAGAACTAATTTAGTGCTAATTTAGTACCATATATAAAAATTTAGAGCTGTTAAATTTCTTAAGAAAACGTATGGTACTACATATGCTTGACGTATAGCTACAAGTACCATACCCTCAAAAATATGAATTTTTAAAAAACTTTTTCACAGGAATTTAGAACTAATTTAATGCTAATTTAGTACCATATATAAAAATTTAAAGCAGTTAAACTATTTAAGAAAACGTATGGTACTACAGGCTATAAGTTCCTTACACTAAAAAGTAAGAATTTTTAAAAATCTCTTTTACCGGAATTGAGAATTAATTTAGTGCTCTAACATAGCATTAAGAAGAATTTTCCAAAAACTATTCTCATCCTCAAAAACTACCTATACTATCCGCGAGAAAATGATAGGCCCCTGAAAAATGTTCGAATTTGACTTGAAATATCTCTGTTAAAAAATTATTTGAAAAAAATGAGAAATATTTTTGGAAAGCGTGGAATCTTATATGTTTGTATACAAAGGCCAATATTGGAAAAAAAATTTTGCACCGTACAGGTGCAGAATTACATCACAGTGTACCCCATTTTTCGACATTTTCAAAAATGGTCGACTTTGGTACAAGATTTTACACGGAAGCGATTATTAAAAAAATTCGAAAAAAGAACTATTTATTAACTGAATCTGTCTAAACGAATTTGCTTTATAATTATTAAAAAATCTTAATTATTATTGTATTTATTAACAATAATAGGAGACAATGTTATCTCTGGTTCTAATAGTCTAATTGAAATAAATCAAAATGGAAGTTGTAAATAATTAATCTTTTTATTATCTTAGCTCATTAAGAAAAACGAAATTCTTCTATTAATTACATTTTTCAACATTTATTTGGACAGTTTTTTTTCTTGAGAACAAGTGTAAAACGATTGCGAAAACACAATTTTTTTCGACAAAATTTTAACCCTGTCATAAATAAAAATCTGGCATGCACTGTTTAGCCTATGTGAAAAAAATTCTAAGCTTTGTTCTGAGTTGATTTTGGAGAAGTTCGTAGTATTATTTATGACAGGGTTAAGATTTTGTCAAAAAAAATTGGGTTTTTGCAACCGTTTTACACTTGTTCTCAAGAAAAAAAAACTGTCCAAATAAATGTTGAAAAATGTAATTAATAGAAGAATTTCGTTTTTTTAGTAAGCTAAGATAATAAAAAGATTAATTATTTACAACTTCCAATTTGCTGCGGATGCTTCAATTGCTGCGCGTTTGTGAAATGTGTAATTATTTATAATTTAACAAAATAATTATGTCTAAAAATGTTTGGAAAAATTATTTTGATCAATACGTGATACAATGATCTACTATAAAGATACACAGAAAAAAATGCGAATGGTAAAAACAACCACATTTGTGTAGTTAGAAAAAAAGTAGTTAAAACTACCATATTCCAGCAGCATTTTAACTACACTTCCTCAGTTAGTGGAACCAAAATGAAGTAGTTGGTTTTATGTAGTTAAAATAACTACTTTACGTAGTTGAAATAACTAACAGATGCTTGTAAATGGTTCAACTATAGTGTAGTAGTAAAAACTATTGTTAAAAATAGTTAATTTTACTATTGTGGTAGCAAAAATAACTATTTTGTATTAGTTGCAAACAAAATGAGACTTACTGTTTTTATATAGTAAATACAACCTCTGAAAGTTGTTACTTTTATGATTTATGTAGTTAAAACAACTATTTCTTACTAGTTGCAGAGAAAGAAAGAAATTTACTGTTTTCATATAGTAAAATCAATTGTTGAAAATAGTTATTTTTACTATTTATGCAGTTGAAAAGATCATTTTTTTCTACAGAGAAAAAACGTGAGTGGTAAAAACATCCACATATGTGCAGTTATAAAAATGTAGTTAAAACTACCATATTCAGCAGCATTTTAACTAAACTTCCATAGTTAGTGGAACTAAAATTGAATAGTAGGTTTTATGTAGTTAAAATTACTACTACACGTTATGATTGTGAATAACTCAACAATAGTGCAGTAGTAAAAATATCCATTTCTTGCTATTTGCAAAATAAATTAAAATTTACTGTTCCAAAGAGTAAAAACAACCGCTGGAATTTGTTATTTTTGTGTTTAATGTAGTTAAAAGAACCAATTCTTACTAGCTTTTAATAATTTATCTCTATGGTGGTAAGAAACATTTATTTTTATAACTACAAAAGTCATAAAAGTAACAATTTTTATGTTATTTTTACTATATGAAAATAGTAAGTTTAATTTTTTTATAACTAGTAAAAAGTGGATAATTTTACTACAGAAATTCTGAAAATAACTATTTTCAACAGTACTTTTAACTACTGCACTATCGTTGAGTCATTTAAAATCATATGCTGGCTACATTTCAACTAAGTCCTTGAGCTTAAAAAATTAGTTACTGCAACTAAACGGAGTAGTTATTATGACTGAATCTAAGAAGAATGTCCTCAAGTACAATGCCAGTCATCGTAGCGTGCGAGCGTGGTTAGGTGGTTAGGTTATCGGTTTGCGAATGTTAGAGTCGTGCGTTCAATCCCCGGCGTTTGGGGATTTTTCTCTGTTAGGTGCATAAGAATTTAATATATGCATTATATATGAACAAAAATAGGTAAGAGAAAATATAAAAAAATGGACCTCAATAATAATAAAAAACAAATAAATAATTTCATTTTACTACTTTAAATAGTTAATTTAACTATTTTTTACAGTTGTTACAACTACAATTTGTTACGGGCGCCTATAGGAACTATGAAAATTTAGTAACTGCAACTAAATGAAGCAGTTAGTATGACTAACAACAAATAGTTAAGATAACTGTTTTAGTAGTTAAATTTACTGTAAAAATGGTATTTATTACTACATTTTACAGTTAGACTAACTATTCTGTCATAGTTCATTTTACTAAATAATGTTACGGGCGCCTATAGGAACTACAGGAAATAGTAAAAAAGTAGTCAAATTTACCATATTTTTTTTGTGTGTACATTGGTAAACTGCATACAAACTAAATTTAAAAAATTAAATTAAAAATTTATTTATTGTTCAACTGCACACCGTTAAACTGAACATTGCTGAACTGCATACAAAATAAACAAAAAAATTTAAAAAATTTAATGTATCGTCAAATTGCACATCGGTAAACTGCATACATATCAACTGTATACAGCTAAGTTCTCTTCTATGAATATATTCGATATGTATGCAGTTTACCGATGTGCAATTTGAGGATACATTAAATTTTTTAAATTTGTTTATTTATTTTGTATGCAGTTCAGCAATGTTTAGTTTAACGGTGTGCAATTGAACAATAAATAAATTTTTAATTTAATTTTTTAAATTTAGTTTGTATGCAGTTTACCAATGTACACTTTAACTGTGTAGAGTTTTTTTAATATTAATTATTTATAAATTTAATAGAAAATTAGACTTTTGTGCAGTTTACCTATGTGCAGTTTAACGGTATGCAGTTTAGATTTATACAGTTTTCATATTAAATTTAATAATTTTATTATTAAAATTTGCTTGTATGCAGTTTATTGTATGGTATACGTATAATTGGTTTTAATCTATAAAATTACTAAGTTTCTAGTGTTAATTGAGTAGGTTTATACTAGAAATTAGCAAATTGTTCTATTGAATTAGTAAACGTTTCCATATTTTCTATTTAGTATAGAAATTTCTAATTCTGTGTAATATTATGTTCTGTATTAAAAAATAATTTTTGCTTTTCTACATATTTAACTAACGTTTATAACTTTTACTACACTTCAGAATTTTTAAAAATATTTATATTTAAATAATATTTCGTTTATTTAATTATTGAGAATTTTCGAAACAAATAATTACTGGGGGAACTGTGAATTAAGTTTTCTTGAAGCTAAAATAAAAAAATGTGATTGTAAATTGTTGTTTCAAAGCTTTATGTCATTGTTTCACATCAAACAGTCACTAGAATGCGTAAAGTAATCATTTTACGCACTGAAAATCACTTTACACACTGTTTTCAGTTTGTAAAATTCAATTTTACAGGTTAGTGTTGCAAAAAATATTTTTCCTATGGAAAAAGTTTTTGAAAAATATGCCTTTTTATTTGTGTTAGGTAGTTTTTGAGGTTAAGGATAGTTTTTTGCAAAATTCTTCTTAATGATATGTTACACGGAAAAAATAAGTTCAGCAGATTTTACGAAACTAATTTCGCACTAGCGGATATTTAAGATTCCTTGACGAAGTTTTTCAAAAACCCAGAAACTTTCACTACTTTCAGCAGAACAATTGTCGAGAAACTGCAACCAGTGTTGTAATTTATAAAACAAGCTTGAATGTAGAAATGTTTCGTATTTTCTGGTGAACATTTTATCAGAAAATGGTAAAAATGTTTCGTGCAATCTAAAAACGCGTGGTTTGAGTTTCCACTTCGCTGTCTATCGTGAATTCTCGAACACAAAGTTTCGTAAAATTATATACGGGGTGTACCAAAAGTCGCGTTATAAATAGATATGTTGAAGCTTGTCTCGTCGCGTCGGTATTATCTTGTCTGCTGTATATAGAGATAATATGTGGAAGGAAAAAGAGAACTGCTTCACCTGCCGGTAACATTTGGATAATTGTTTTCTTTTACGTATTTCACATTTCATTGTTCCAAATTCGTAACATTTTTTATGTGCTTTTGTAATCCAAACTTTTAATTATTATTAATTTCTTTTAATTTACATTCCAATAAATTTTATAGTTTATCATAATATTTACCGATGACAATATATATATTAATTTCTCAAGTTTTAACTGTTATTACTTCAAATTTTAGACAATTTAATATAAACATTTTTTGAGTTTGAATTTAATTTTGAAAATTTTTTGTCAATTTATTTATAATTTAAAATTAAGAATAAAATTATTTTCTAAAAATTGAAAAATTTTATAGAGATTTTATAACTAATTATAATCAAAAAATGTTATTTTAAAAACCATAAAATATTTTGTATAACTTTTAAAAAAATGATTTTTTTTAAAATTAATATTCAGTATATTGACATTTCTCACAAGTGCAGTTTTAATCTCCTCAGTTAGTATATAAAGAAACTCAATTCTTTCATCTACAAGTGCGAGTTATATTGTATGTGCGTTGCGTCAGAATTCGTTTATATGTATGCGTATTTCCGTTAAGTTAGTGTCAGAATAAAATAAGCCAATCCAAGCGAACCATTGCGTTGTAGAGTGCAGTCACATGTGTCGAACCAATCATCTATCTCCTATAGAAGACGAGAAAAAATGGTCTTGAGAGCTCATTGGTACATTAAGAAATTCTTTTTTCTGCTTTATTCGTTTTTTTCTCCGTGAATAGTTTTTTCCGTGGCGCATGCGCTTCAGGCTAAACATTTTACAAAACTCTTGAATTAGAACGTCCAACCGATCATTTGTGAATTCCATAGAATTTTTTTTGAGTTTTCGAGAAACGCAGTCATCATATATTACTATTGATTCTGTTTTATCTTATACTAAACTCTTCTCCGTATCCGCTATTCCAAAATTAGTTTCGTAAAATGTACTAAATTAATTTTTTCCGTGTAGAGCACTAAATTAATCCTCAATTCCTGTGAAAGAGATTTTTAAAAATTCTTACTTTTTAGTGTACCATACGTTTTCTTAAATAGTTTAACTGCTTTAAATTTTTATATGGTACTAAATAAGCACTAAATTAATTCTCAATTCCGGTGAAAGAGATTTTTAAAAATTCTTACTTTTTAGTGTAAGGAACTTATAGCTATATACGTCAAGCCTGTAGTACCATACGTTTCCTTAAGAAGTTTAACAGCTCTAAATTTTTATATATGGTACTAGATAAGCACTAAATTAGTTCTAAATTCCTGTGGAAAAGTTTTTTAAAAATTGTTATTTTTTAGGGTATGGTACTTGTAGCTATTCGTGAAGCCTGTAGTACCATACGTTTTCTTAAATAGTTTAACTGCTTTAAATTTTTATATATGGTACTAGATTAGCATAAAATTAGTTCTAAATTCCTGTGAAAGCGTTTTTTAAAAATTCTTATTTTTTAGGGTATGGTACTTGGAGCTATACGTCAAGCATATGTAGTACAATACGTTTCCTTAAGAAGTTTAACAGCTCTTAATTTTTATATATGGTACTAAATTAGCACTTAATTAGTTCTAAATTGTTGTGAAGAAAGAATTTTAAAAAATGCCTTTTTATTTCCTTTGTCTACTTTTTTAGGTTAGGGGTATTTTTTAGAAAATTCTTTTTAATGCTCTGTTAAAGCACTAAATTAGCTCTAAATTCCTTTGAAAAAAGTTTTGAAAAAATATACATTTTTATGTTTGCTAGGTAGTTTTTGAGGTTAAGGGTAAAGGGTAAAGGGATAAGGGTTTAATTTTTGTAAAATACTCCTTTTAATTCTATGTGAGAGCACTAAATTAGTTCTAAATTTCTATGAAAAAAATTTTGAAAAAATATTTTTTTTTCGTTAGGTAGTTTTTGAGATTAAGGGTAGTTTTTGGGAAATTCTTTTTAATGCTATGTTAGAGCACTAAATTAGTTCTAAAATCCTATGAAAAGAATTTTGGAAATATGTGCCTTTTTAATTTCTGTAGATAGTTTTTGAGGTAAAAGGTAGTTTTTGTGAATTACTTTTAATTTCTATTCTTGAGCACAAAATTATCTCTAAATTGCTCTGAAAAAATTTTTAAGAAATAATTATGTCTTTATTTTCTTGTAGTGTTTGAGGTAAAAGGTAGTTTTGTTGAAAATTTTTCTTGTGCATTGTTTGAGCACTAAATTAGCTCAGGTTAAAATTATTTTTTAGAAAATATCTGTCAGTACTAAGTTTGAGAACTTTATTAGCTTTAAAATTCTATAGAAAAAAATTAAAAAATTAAATTAAATTTATTTTAAAAATTTTTTTTAAAATTTGTTTCTTAATTTTTATTAGGTAGTTTTTGAGGTTAAGTGTAGTTTTTTTTAAAATACTCATTTTAATTCTATGTGAGAGCACTAAATTAATTCTAAATTTTAATGAAAAAAATTTTGAAAAAATATTTTTTTTTCGTTAGGTAGTTTTTAAGATTAAGGGTAGTTTTTGGAAAATTCTTTTTAATGCTATGTTAGAGCACTAAATTAGTTCTAAATTCCTGTGGAAAAGTTTTTTAAAAATTGTTATTTTTTAGGGTATGGTACTTGTAGCTATACGTCAAGCTGGCAGTACCATATGTTTTTTTAAAAAGTTTAGCAGCTCTAAATTTTTAAATATGGTACTAAATTAGCACTAAATTAGTTATGAATTCTGGTATAGAAGAAAAATTTTTTTGTGAAAGTGGTACTTGTAGGTTTACCTACCTTTAGCGGGGAATACTTGCTCCCACCAAAGCTAAACATACACGCGGAACAATGAACTTTTGTCTTACAGATATTGGCCTTTGTAAACTCCAAAAATAGTTTCTTACTCTTCATTGGTTAATTATTAATTTTTATAACTGATTATTTATTTTACTATTCCCTATGGAAAATAAACTATAATAATAATAAAATGGAAACAAAAATTGAAATAAAATTGAAATTTGAAGATAAAATATAAGCAATTTTCGTTTAGTTGAATATTCATAATCTTTTGGGGTGACATAAAGAGAACTTTGTAGAAAGAGGTAAAAGAGTAAATTCTTGGAATTTTTTTTTTTGTCAAAATCACCAAAACGTTGAGATAGAAATCCGAAGTTGAAATAACATAAATTATCTCCTCGTTTAATCTAAATGAAACGAGAGCGTAGATGATTTTCATCCGTGAAAATGAAAGAAGACGGTTTAATACCTGTCAAAAGTGATTGATGTGATGCTAATTTTCTCAAGGGAAACAAATTTCCATGCGCGATAGGGATTAAAAATCGATGGCATATGGGGGAACTATTTTTCCTTTCTCTCTCTCTCTCGTTATGATTTTTTTTCTTCTTTTCTCTCTCCCTACGCAGATCGGTAAACCAATGCATCACTAGACTGTCAACCATAGGTATATTGGCTTCGGCGATAAACTTTCCAGTTTGGTCGAAAAATTGTTTGCGCTTTTCTCTCGTGTCAATGGAATAGAAAGAGGAAGAAGAAGAGGAAAAAGAAGAAGGAGGAGGAGAACATGAAAAAAGAAGAAGGAGGTCACACTCGACCGATATACGCGCCTTTTAATACATATCAGCATCCGCATGCATATGTATCATTTTGGATACGCTCCCGTGGATGCTTGTTCGTCTCAAGACTCTTGTGTGTGCATAGGCGTTGCCACACGTGGGTGCTCTGAAGAGCGAGCAAGCGAGGAAAAATGTTCTTGGGTGCGGTGCTCCCACTGATATTTTCCTCGGCTTTCGTGATAGGGACTTAAATGGTGCTACAAGCAAAAGAAGGGAGAATGCTGAGCAAAGCCTACAGGGCAGAACAAAAGATCCTACGTCTTCTTGACGCGTAAATCAAAAAGGTGACGTGGTTATAAACGTTCATGCCGCATTGGCATTAATTGAAAAAAGAATCGATTGCATATTTTCATATTTTAACTTTCTTCATCCTTCTTCTTCTTCTTCTTCTTCTTCTTCTTGTTCTTATTCTATAAGCGAACCAACGAAAACAAGAGAAAGATTCTCTTATTTTTTCTTCCTCCTCTTCCTTTTTCTCCTCTCCCTTATTTTTATCCCCTTTTCTTTATTTTTACCCGATCTTTTATTTTTCTTCGTCCTCTTCTTTTTCTCCTAAACGAAATTCACAAAGACACAATATTCCTCAAAGGATCCTGTTTTTCAATGAATCAGCATCGAGGTGTGACTGGCGACTTTTTACATCGTTAGGCATATATATATATATACCCTGTCATATTCACTCGAGGAAGGAAACTTGTCAAGGGGAAGAAAATTGTAAAACAAACTCTTTATAAAATATAAACTCTCATCCTTTGTGAAATAAAATTCTTTATTTAAAATTCTATATTTAAAAATCCTTTATTGGGCAATATTATCTAATGTATAAAATCCACGCCCACTGATTTGAAATTTACGAAAGGGTTTTTTTTTTCTTGAATCGTATTATAGTAACGGATCTTGGAATTTAAAGTTGCATATTTTATTTATATGGAATTCAGTATTTATTAAGCACGTAACTTGTTCTACGTGGAGATGAAGATAGAACATGAAACATGCGACAGTAAGGGTAAGTGTATGCAAAGTGCTCGTTTTCAATGCGCCAAGACAGAGGTATCCAATCAAAGTCGATGAAGTTTAGTTAAAAGAGTGCTTCGTAAACAAAGGCGCGTTCATCTACCTCATTATTACTTTTTTCTTCTTCTTCTTTCTTTGCTTCACGAATATAAAGATAAATATATTTCTTGAAAGGAGGAGAGAAGCCAGAAGTGGATAACAAGAAACACTTACTTAGAGGAAATTAAAATTTTTTTCCTAAATTAATCTTTTTATGTTTCTTTTTGGAAATGATTACAGTAAACATAAAAAATATTTCTTTTTTTTATAAACAAATCAATGTAATAGTAAAAGGAGTCACTATTTGTTGTACTTCGTCTACATCATCTCGTTTATGAGAGAGTTTTCATGACATCTGTACGGCAACTACCAGAGTTAAAATGGCGCGAAATTCAAATTTAATAAAAGAACTTTGTGAATTAAAGACCGAAGAATACAAAATATTTTCTTTAGACAAAAAAATTTATTTCTTTTGATATAGAAATTATAATTTCTCCAAAAAATGAAAACATTTTCTCTCCGCCGTGAATGGATAAAGATTTGAGTATATAAATATATATATATTCGTTAAAGAAAGAAATATAACGTTTTCGAATATGTCTTAATAAGGATTTTGTAAAGTGTATATAATTAATTGCCGTGGAGAAAGGTTGAATGAGCGGGGGGGGGGGAGAAAAAATACAGAAATGTCTACAAACCGAGAGAGGCAAACAAAGTAAACGAGTGCAAACCTTCTCTCCTTTTTGAGGTTGAAACTTTCGTAGAAATCGACTACTATCCGCAGAAGAAGAGTGCAGGTGTAAGAGGTTAATAATACATTCGAAGGTCTCGCTGCAGGCAAAACGCGTGCGTTCAATGATTATTTTGTCTCTCTTCCTAAAGGAATTGACTTCTTTTTTGTATTCATTGTTTCTTTAAAAACATTGTTGGCGAGAGAAACGAAAAAGTTGTTATAGATTACTGGCAATCGTGAGGATACCGTATGCATGAGGAGCAACCGGAATTTCCTGATGCTGCTCTCTCTCTCTCTCTCTCTCTCTCTCTCTCATTCTCTCTATTTTTATTTTTCTCTCTCTATTTTTCTCTCTCTGTCTTTCTCTCTATTTTTCATTTTCTCTCTCTGTCACAGTAAATCGTGAGATATTAAAAAGTGTTGCAGATTAAATTAACACCAAAAAAAAATTAAAATAATTAATTTTGGTGTTATTTTTTTCAATGAATGAAATTTTAGTTCATTAAATTTTTGAATAACTATAAAACATGAAGCTATCGATAACTCCGAGTCTTCGACTCGGAGTCATCGATTTCTTCATATTTTATAATAATTAAAGATGCCCAAGTAATAAAAGCATTATTTTATATTATAAGAATATTATACTTCTTCAAAATTATTTTCCTTATTTCAATTAAATTATTATTTTCAAAAATTTTTGACTACAATTTTACTTTATATCAATTATTTTTAATAATTTTCGAAAAAGTTCTTTGGCAATTTTCAAATCCATTTGTTTACAATATTCAATTTCACGAAATTTCAATTATTCCTAAATTCTTTAATTAAATGCATATTAGAAAATAAAACCTTCAAATAATAGAAAAGAAAATTTAATTAAACTTTTTCAAAAAAATTAGTTTCAAAATTCAATTATTTCTAAAAATTAAATATTCAATTATAATCTAAAATTCTAACTGAAATTCATTTTTTTATAAAATGAAAATCAATTTTTATTTGAAAATTCTACAAGAATTTAATTATTTAAATGCAAAAGTAAATAATTTATTGAATAATTGAATGTTTCTCAAAATTCAATTCTCCTAAAGAATTTTAGTAACAAATTTTTAAGTAATTGAATTTTTTTGTCGAATTTTTGTTAAAACTTGCATGAACATAATTACTTTTTTCAAGGAATTCAATTAAAATTTTCTGAAAAATTAAGATGGCAAAGTAATAAAATCATTATTTTTATGAGAATATTATAAGAAAATTGTACTTCTTCAAAATTATTGTCATCATTTCAATTCAATTATTATTTTAAAGAATTTTTAACTAAAATTCTTCTTCAAATCCATTATTTTTAATAATTTCAGAAAAAGTCCATTGAGAATTTTCAAATCCATTTATTTACGATTTAATTCTTCGAAATTACGATTATTCGGAAATTATTCAATTAAATATATATAAGAAATAAAAACTTCAAATAATTTCAAAAAAAGATCAAACTAAATTTTTTTAAAAAAATTAATTTTAAAATTCAACTCTGTTTCTAAAAATTTACGTTGAATTGCTTTTGATATTCAATTATAATCTAAAATTTTAAGTGAAGTTCCTTTTTAAATCAATTTTTACTAGAAAATTCAACTAGAATGCAATTATTTAAATACAAAAAGAAATAATTCATTGAATAATTAACTGTTTCTTAAAATTCAATTCTCATAAAGAATTTTATCAAAAAATTTTAAATAATTGAATTCTTTTGACGGATTTTAATAAAATTTTTAAAAATAATTATATTTTTCGAGAAATTCGATTCAAATTCTAACAAAAATAATTGAAATTCTGCATTTAGTTTAATTATTTATGTAAATAATTGAATTCCTAAAAAGAATTTAATTATTTTTAAAAATAATTGAATCACTGTAAAAATCTTATTACTCTTGAAAATAATTTAATTTCTGCAATAATTTGTACTTTCTTCAAAATTAAATTTTTTTCTAGTGTTTTTAACTAAAATTCTTCAATAAATCCATTATTTTTAATAATTTTTAAAAAAAGTTCTTTGAGAATTTTCAAATTCCTTCGTTTACAATTCAATTTTACAAAATTTCCATTATTCGGAAATTCTGCAATTAAATATATATATATATATATATATATATTGAAAAATAAAAACTTTAAATAATTTCAATAGAAATTCTATTAAACTTTTAAAAAGAATTAATTCTACAGAATGGTTTGTCAAAAATATGAAAAATTAAGATTTTCAATGATTTTCATTTGAAACTTTATCAAAATTTAATTATTTCTATAAAAATCTACGTTATATTGCTTTTAATATTTAATTCTAATCTAAAATTTTAACTGAAATTCATTTTTAAAATCATTTTTATTAGTAAATTCTACGAGAATTCAATTATTTAAATACAAAAATAAATAATTTAATAATTTCACGTTTCTTAAAATTTAATTTCCATAAAGAATTTTATCAACAAATTTTTAAATAATTGAATTTTTTCGATGAATTTTAATAAATTTTTTAAGAATAATTACATTTTTCGAGGAATTCGATTAAAATTGCAGTATAAAAATAATTGAAATTCTGCAATGAGTTTTATTATTTATGAAAATAATTGAATTCCTAAAAGAATTTTATTATTTTATTTATTATATCCCTGTAAAAATGTTATTATTTATAAAAATAATTGAATTATTGCAAAGAAATTTATAAAAGAAAATTTGTAAATAATTGAATTCCTGTAAAAATTTTTATTAATTTATGAAAATAATTAAATGTATGCGTAGAATTTTATTCAAAATTTTTTTTAATAATGGAATTCTTTTGAAAAAGTTTATTGAAATGGTAGATATTGGAAATCATTGAATTTTAGAAAACTTTTGAAAATAATTGAAATTTAGACAAGAATTTGATTAAAATTTTGTAAAGTAATTGAATATCAGAGAAGAATTTTATTATTTATAAAGAAAATTGTAATTTTTACGAAAATTTTTTAAAATTTTTGAACACAATAATTGAATTTAGTAACTATGTTACTAAGTTAGTTATAGTAAGTTAGTAGCTAAGTTAGTAACTAATTTACTAACTTACTATTCTCCCTGGAGAAGCTAAATTCGTTGAATTTTTACAAATCGTTGACTTTGGTGTTTTATTTAAAGTAAAATTTCATTCATAGTTAAAAATAACAGCAAAATAGATTATTTTAATCGTTTTTGGTGTTAATTTCTCTTTGTCTCTTTCTTTCCCTCAATTTTCTTTTTCTCTCTATCATTTTTTCCTCTATTTTTCTTTTTCTTTTGTTTTAATTTTTCTTCCTCCTCCTTTTTCGCGTCTGTCTATCTATCAAAGAAGAAGGCGAAGAAGAAAAGGAAGAAGATGATGATGATGAGAAGAATCTATCTTCCTCTCTCGGCATTTGATTTTCTCGGCTCGTTTGTTGCCGATGTTACATTCTGTGTTGCTACCGCGACGGTGTCGGCAGCATAGGATTAATTTATCGCGTAAACGAGCCTTCTTGGATGCAAACGACCTTCAAGCGATTTTGAACACTTCCCTCCTCCTCTTTCTCTCTCACTCTCCTTCATCTCTTCTTCAAGAAGTAATTACATTTTTCATTAGAAACACAAATTTTCATAGTAGGTACGTCGCACTTTATTTAATTTCCCCCTCGTGTCGAACGTTTCAAATTATCCCAAAATTGTTGTTGGAGATAACAAATCTTTGGATTTGTTATCTCCAACAACAATTTTGGGATAAATTTGAAATTTCCATTACATGGAAAATTGAGAGTGAATTAATTTCTTAAATTTTGCTTCCACATGAGGAGAGTTTGTTTTTTTTAAAATTATTTCGTTAAAATCATCCTCTATGGACAGAATTTTAAAAACGAAAAGAGAAAGTTGGAGAATATCAATGTGGAGAAAAATCTTATGATTCGTTGAAGATGTTTCCTTGGAGCGGAGCAGAGAGACGGTCGATAGCACTGCTGCCATCACCCACGACCATCGAGGGTAGCCCCTGAAATATCGCCGTCTCCTTCTCTCGCTCCTACATCAAATGTTTCGTTATCCTTGTCGTTTACTGTCTCTTTCCTTCTGTACACATATATACAGCACTGGCTCGTACAACGCTATGTTATCGATCCAACAGCCTCCCGTGAGAGCGATACGCGAAACTTTGAGTGAGCCGAGGGTTGCGGCTTTCGTGTGTATATATCTGGATTTTGTTTATCGATATGTCAACCTAAAATGTCCAAAAAGCAAAAAAAAATAAATAAATAAATAACACGATGAACTACGATCCGACTGGGAAAACTAGATCGAATGCTAAAAAAGAAACTCGGAAAAACTTGTCACGAGAGCAATACGTGTATACAAAGACAGGAAATGTATGTACACACGCTATTGCTGAACATGGTCTTCTTTTCCATCAACTTTTGTTTTCTGGCGAATGAGATTTTCTATTATTCTCGGAAATCGCTCCTTATTTGGAAATTTTATTCTCAAGTCGTAATTAATAGTGTCCTTAAAATTTTTTTTTGATGTTTTAAACAGACGACGATTTTTTGTTACTTCTTTGAATTTTATAGTCATTACAAATTTGAAATTTTATTCGACAAAATCCAGGGCTTGAACTAGGTCCGTAAATATCCTGTAAAGGTCCGTAAATTTGCTTCAAGCTTGTAAAAGTCCGTTTTTTTTTTGAAAAAAGGTCCGTAAAGTCCTTAATTTGATTGAAAAAAACGAAAAGTTAGTAAATTGTACGATACAATTTGGAGAATTTTAGAGAAAATAACAAGTGAATGAAGAAGATCAATTATTTTCAAAAGTAACAAAATTCTTCGCAGAAATTCAATTATGTTAAAAAATTGTAAAAAATTCTCGTGTAAATTTCAATTATCTCTAGAAATAATAAAATTCTTCTTCTAAAATTCAATTAGTTGTAAAAATTTTGATAAATAAAATTGTTGGCAAAATTTCCAATATTTTAAAAAATTTTCCTCTTTTTAATGATTTTTAATATCTACTAATTTTAATAAAATTTTCCAAAAGAATTCAATTATTTAAAAGAAATTTAATAAAATTCTACGCAAGCATTTAATTGTTTTCAGAAAATAATAAAAATTTCACACGAATTCAATTATTTACCAATTTTTTATAAATTTCTTCGCAACAATTCAATTACTTTCAGAAATAGGTAGTAAAATTGTTACAGGAATTCAATTATTTTCATAAATAATAAAATTCATTGCTGAATTTCAATTATTTTTAACACAATTTTAATCGAATTCCTAGACAAATGTAATTATTCTTAAAATTTTTATTAAAATTCATCAAGAAAATTCAATTATTTATAAAAATGTTTTTGATGAAATTCTTCATAAAAATTTAATTTTATGAAGCATTCCATTATTCAATAAATTATTTTTTTTCTATATTAAAATAATTGAATTGTTGTAGAATTTTTTAATAAAAATTGATTTAAAAATGAATTCCAGTTAAAATTATAGATAATAATTGAATATTAAAAGCGTGAATTTTTATAAATAATTGAATTTTGAAAATTTTTTTTTTTTGAGAAAGTTTATTATTTATAGTTTTAAGTAAAATGTTCTCTTATTTGATTTAAAAAAATTTTCTTCTTTGAATTTTTGCAAAAACTTTGAAAACTGCCTACATTTATTGCAGTTAAAGAAATACTTAAATATAAAAAAAACCGTAACCGTGTGTTATTAATTTGATGTTAATTCACTCGTTGGAAATAAGGAACAATTATACTTTGAAATTTGCATTTCTCTTTGATCCTACGAGGAAAATTCTGTAAATCCTTTTTTTTCAGAGCTTAATTCTTCCACAGGTTTAATCTCCAGAATATCGCACTTTTCACGTCTCACATTCGCATTTCGAGATCCGATTTTGTATTCGAACGAGGGGAAAAAAAATTACCTCGCAAAAAAAAAGAAACGAAAAAAATCTTGTGAGAGCATTTCGTCATTAAATTTCGTTAACTGCGGAGAGAAATAAAATTACCAGAGAGAGAAAGAGGAAATTGCACTAGAGGCAAAATTAAACACAGTTTTCTTCGTCTTGTACCAAAAGTATAGGAATAAATATAACAAAAAAAAAAAAAAAGAAAAATTTATGGATATTAATAGAGTATATTTTGTGGGGAACAAAATTGAGAAAAAAACGGCAAAAAGAGAGTCGCAATTAATAATAGAGAGGAAATCTGTAAATGCAAAAAGGTGAAAAAATAAAAGGAATAAAAGAGGAAAGAAATCAGAAAAAATTTGAGAAATAAAGAAAAGGAAATGAGAAAAAATTTTGGGAAAAAGAGGTAAAAAACAAAAGAGAAGAAAAGGAATAAAAAAAGAAGAGGAAAAAGAAAAAAGGGATGAAAAAAGAAGAAAAGAGAAAAAACATTTTTTTAATGATAATTTTATCTTCAAATTTGAATTTTTCTTCCTATAACTATTGCTTCAATAAAAAAATTTTAAATAAAATATTGCTTGACATATAGAGAAATAAATAAATTTCAAAATGTTTAATTTTACTGATACTTATACTCGAGCGACTTCATCTCGTTTATGAGAGAGTTTTCATGCCATCTGGACGGCAATTTCCAGAGTTATAATGGCGCGAAATTCAAATTCATTGAAGGAAAATTGTTAACTAAGAAAATTATTACTTCACTAAAATAGAGAAAAATAAAAAAAGAATGAAAAAAAAGAAAAAGACAAAAGAGGAGAAAATTTTAAAACAAGTGAAAAAAGAAAAAAAAGAGAAAATAGAAAAAAGAGAAGAAAGCAAAAAATTAAGAAAGAGAGAAAAAAGAAAAAAAATAAGGAGAACGAAGAATAAGAAAAAGCGACAAAAATGTGAGTGAAGTAAAAGGGTTAAAATAAGAAGAGAAAAAAATAACAAATAAAGTGGGAAAGAGAGAGATAGAAGGAGAAGGAGAAGAAAGAAAGAAAGAGAGAGAAAAAGGGAAAAAAGACAGTTGTCTCGCAGTTGGTGTTAACTCAAATGACTAAGAAGCCGTGACGATTTTTTCTTCGTCCCTTTTCCTGTGTCCACCCGTTATGCAGATACGCGCCTCATTCTGCGAATAACAGCCCACACTATAATGTGCAACCGACCCGAGTACAAATTATGTGGAATTGCATAATTGGAATGAAAAATAGCGATTTTGCTGGAGAGCAGACGCCCTATTTTACCTTCCTCTGTCTGCGTATTCGTTATACAGAAACTTTACGCAAAGCAAGGAAAAGACAATTTTAACGATTCAAATTTCAACGTATTTTTAAATTCAATATTTTTACTGTTCAAAAAGAAAAATAAACTAAAACTTTCACCACTAAAAAAGGAATAAAATTAAATTTTACTTGCAATTATAGTAAAACGTGAATAGAAGGAAATTTTTCTCTTCATTTCGGTCAATTTTTCTACGCGGTGAAAGTAAAATTTACGATTTAAAAAATTATTATTTTCGGAAATAGTAAATTAGTTGTTAATTGGAAATTATTAATTTAATTGTGTAAAATTAATTGAAATAGTAAAAAAAATTAGTAAAATTTATTTTGATAGTCTAGTAAAATTCACTTTGGAAATAGTAAAAATTACTAAAATTCATTTCGGTCGTCTAGTAAAATTTACTTTGGAGATAGTAGAAATGAATAAAATCTGGTGCGATTGTCTAGTAAAATAAATTACTTTTCGAATAGTAAAATTTACTTTGGAAATACTAAAAATTAGTAAACTTTACTTTGAAAATAGTGAAAATTAGTAAAACTTACTTTAAAAATAGTAAAAATTATTTAATATATTTTGGAAATATTCAAAATTAGAAAAATTTACTTCGATAGTCGAGTAAAATATTTATTTTGAAATTAGTAAAATTTACTTTGAAAGTAACAAAAAATAGAAATTTTTACTTTTGCAGTCAAGTAAAATATTTATTTTTGAAATAGTAAGAATTAGTAAAATTTACTTTGAGAATAGTGAAAATTAATAAAATTTACTTTGAAAATAGTAAAAATTATTAAATATATTTTGAAATTACTAAAAATTAGTAAAATTTACTTTGAAAATAGTAAAAATTATTCAAATTTATTCTAGTCGTCTAGTAAAATTTACTTTCAAAGTAGCAAAAATTAGAAAAATTTACTTCGGTAGTCAAGTAAAATATTATTTTATTTTGAAATTAGTAAAAATTAGTAAAATTTACTTTGAGAATAGTGAAAATTAATAAAATTTACTTTGAAAATAGTAAAAATTATTAAATATAATTACTAAAAATTAGTAAAATTTACTTTGAAAATAATAAAAATTATTAAAATTTATTCTAGTCGTCTAGTAAAATTTACTTTGAAAGTAATAAAAATTAGAAATATTTACTTTTGCAGTCAAGTAAAATATTTATTTTTAAAATAGTAAAAATTGGTAAAATTTACTTTGGAAATTGTGAAAATTAGTAAAATTCATTCTAGTCGTCTAGTAAAGTTTACTTTGAAAGTAGCAAAAATTAGTAAAATTTACTTTGAAAATAGTAAAAATGGCAAAAAATGAACAGTCGAGATTTTCCTTCGTAAATATAGTAAAAATTACTTTATTCATTTTCCTATTTTTATTATTCGTTTCTTCTTTATTTTTCTCCTATTTTCTCCCTTTCTTTTTTTAATTATTTAATTTTTCATATGTAAAAAAATATTTTCCACTGATGAGTAAATATTGATTTATTTGACAATATATTAGAAATTCATTGCTTTCTAAATTTGTGAATAATAATTTTGCAAAAAAAAACTTTTTTCTTTTTTTTTTAAATTAACGTTAATGAAGGGAGAAGAAGAAAAAACAAAAAAAGTTATTAGCAAATTGAAATAATCTTTAGAAACTGATTTTAGTCAAACACAAGTAACCTGTAGAGAAAACTTCCTTTCGTTCTTCAAATGGAATGGTAATGGAGCCTTACATGTTGATGAGGTACTTACGTACTTTCACGCACATCTTTTTCGTTAAGAAAAAAAGAGAGGAAATAAAAATGAATACGCACGAGTTGCACACTCACCTGAAACAAACAAGAAAATATGTCAATTATACTTTCAAGCTCAAAGAGAATGAATTTTTATTTAACTTAATTCTTATGTGTAGAGTTTATTTTTGGACTCTCGTTTATATTATTTTCTTTTTTTCGATTTGAGTGTTTTTTTCTCATTTTTTACTTCGTGTTTCTTTTAATTGTAGATTTTTAATGTTTTTCTTTTTGTTTTTTTACTTATTTGGAGCAGCAAATTAATTTTTTGTATAGGATTTAATTTCTTAATTCCATGAATTTTAATTAATTCCTTAATTTCCATTTTATTTTCTACTTTTTTGAAAATATAATTTTATCACTTATTTTCTACTATTATTAAGAATTTCAATTTTCTTATTTAATTTTTTTCTCTGTAATTTTTACATTACAGAAATACCAAAAGATTAATAACTGAGCATTAAGATTTTTTATTTTTAACACAAATTTTGTAATTAACAATTAAATGGAAAAAACGACATAACACTGTCTTTCTTTATGCAAAAAGCAAAGAAGCAAAAAAAAATGCAAAGAAAAAACAAGAAGAAGAAAAAATGTACACACACTGCAAAAAACGAACTATTTCTGAATAAACAATCGTCGACTTAAAAAATAATTCTCAAGAACACTTATGAACTTAAGCTGTGCTTCATGAGTCATTAAAATTCCTCGCATTTAATATTTTAAAAGCGTTTCGCATGATTTAAGTGTCTTTTCCAGAAAAACTTTAAGCTTGACATTTCCTCCGCAGATTAGCATAATTACAGTTTCGAGACTTTTTTTTCACCACTGAAATAAATCTTTACGCACATACAGTATAAATTCTTCTCTACCCTACAATGTGTAGAGTAATGCTCTTTGTATAGTTAATAAGGGATAAGGAACTTAGGGTTTACGTTAATATTGATAACTACAAGTGTATGTATTTTGTGTTGCGTGGTATAGCTCTCGTTAGTCGAGAGAGATCTGGTGTGTCTCGAAAAACCTACGCTCTATGACGCTAACTATCAAGAGCCCTCTCGTGGCTATAACTGTTACAATTTCAAACCCCTGACACCACACAATGTTAATTTGTAAAATATACAAAAATTTTTTTTTTACGAAAAATTGAAAATTAGTAATTATAGAATAATTTGCGGAATTTATCGAAAGTTTAATTTTATCGAGAGATGACTGTATGTAAAAAAAAAAATTTTCCCCTTTTTTTAAACCCGGCAATTATATTAGTTCTATGAATGAAAAATCATTCTCTCCATATTCTCGTTAGTGCTTTCTTATACTTTAGTCTTTTGTTTTATCGTCTACTCGTGTCAATGCATTATTTATTTGGAAAACGAGGAACAATAAAACTCGTGCAAACTAGGAGAAGATTTTCAATTGCGGTTCACAAAGCGCTGCGCGTTAATAAGTAAGTGGATCGAATTTGAAATGCAGATTGCCAGAACTAGTTGAGTCGGTAAACGTGAAACCTGTCCTCGCGTCCAATCTACAGCTATAATTACATCTATTCTTGGATGCGATATAAACTGTGAGGAGAACCGTGAAACTAGCGTCAAGGGGAGAGAGAAAAATTAAATCCCTAACAATTCTGGGCATTGTCTTTCTTTCTCTCTCTCTCTCACTGTAATTGTGTGTCTATTATATAGGGGGTTGGTAGTCACTAGATGGGGTTTGTATTCTTTTTATTTAATATTTAATATCTATTTTTATTAGGTGTGTCGTATTGATTTACTTACATGTTTATGAAAAATAATTACATATTAATAACAGGGCTCGAAACAGGGAAAGTTTCATGTTTCTTAAAAATTTTAAATTCAATTCTCATAAAGAATTTTATCAAAATTTTTTAAATAATTGAATTATTCGAGAAATACGATTCAAATTGTATTAAAAATAATTGAAATTCTCCATTTAGTTTCATTAATTATGAATATAATTGAATTTCTAAAACAGGGTTGCAACAAATATTTAATTTTATTTTTCCCTGACTTTTCCCTGATTTCCAGAAAAACATTTCACTTTTTCCCTGACCCTAAAGAATATTCTGATTTACTCTAAAAATTATAAGATACTCAAAAAAAATGTTCTATTACATTTATTTACAAACTTTTTTAATTGTAAAATTATTTAAAAACATCAATAACTTCTTTCTTAAATAAATATTTAATTATTATTATTATTTTTCTGTAGGAATGAAAATTCTTCAAAATATTCAAATTTAAACCTTTTTGAAATTCAACAACTTATAAGAATATTATTACAAAACATGAAGAAGACGATCACTCCGAGTCGAAGACTCGGAGTGATCGTCTTCTTCATGTTTTGTAATAATTTAAATTGTCATACAATTTTTTAAAATAAGTTAATTATTTACAAAAATCCTAAAAAAATCCTTCACAAGAATTTAATTATTTTTACAAGAAGTACAATTTCACAAAAAAATTCAATTATTTAAAAAAATGTAATAAAATTCGTTGCAATAATTCGATTATTTTTATAAATAATAATAAATCGATTATTCATTTATTCATTTTTAAATCAACTTTTATTAGAAAATTCTAAAAAAATTCAATTATTTAAATTAAAAAATAAATAATTTATTGAATAATTAAATGTTTGTTAAAACTCAATTCTTATAAAGAATTTTATATAATAATGAAATTATTTTTAATTGATTTATTAAAAATTGAATAATTGAATTCCTACGAAATTTTGACAAGAATTTTATTAAAATTCTTAAATATAATTGAATTTTGATGAAGAATTTTATTATTTATAAAGATAATTGAAATTTTGACAAATATTTCTTTTTTAATTTTTGAACATAATTGAATTTCTGCGAAGAATTTTATTATTTATAAAAATAATTAAATTCATGAAAATATTTTATAAAAATCTTTTTATATAATTGATATTTTTCGAAAAATTTTATGAAATTTTGTATTTTAAATAATTGAATTCCTGTGAAAATTTTATTACTTATGAAAATAATTGAATTAATTCAAAGAAATTTATGAAATATTGAATAATTGAATTCCTGTGGAATTTTAACAAGAATTTTATTAAAATTTTAAAAAATAATTGAATTTCGATAAAGAATTTTATTATTTATAAAGATAATTGAAATTTTGACGAGAATTTTTTTTTTTATTTTTGAACGTAATTGAAATTTTGCGAAGAATTTTTGTAACTTTTAAAAATAATTGAATTTCTGTAATCATTTGTAACTTTTCCAAAATCAAATTTTTTTTAGTATTTTTAAATGAAATTCTTCTATCAATCTAGTATTTATGAAAATTGTAAAAATTATTTATAAAATAATTTGTAAGTCATAATTTT